>JARFJB010000481.1:0-208811 GCA_036346205.1 Vesta saturnalis | reverse complement strand
AGTATATTGATACTTGGGATAAATTAAGCGAGGCCCGGCTCTCTCGTAAAGAAGCATTTTTCAGTGACCTTAATAATGAAGCAACCAATGATGCGAGTTTAGCGCATGCGGTTAATGTTAAATTTAATATTAAATCGTTAGAGGCATGCTCAGATTTGTATCTAAAAAAGTGGACGTTCCACTTTTAGCTGACATTTTCGAAAATATTCGATAAACTTATGTAAGTACTTACAAACTTGATCCTCTGTACTATTGTACTGCTCCCGGTTTAGCATTAGATGCTATGCTTAAAATTACGCAAATAAAGTTCGAATTATTTACAGACATTGATATGCTAATTTTTATTGAAAAAGGAATTATAGGTGGTGTAGCTTAATGTTCTAATAGGTATCCTAAAGCTAACAATAAGTGCATGGGAGAAAAATTTGATTCCACTTCCGAAAGTGTGTATTTAATGCCGCCATGTCAGAATATTTACCATTTGGTGACTTTTCTTTCGTTGAAGCTAATTTTTAAACTTTGGATTTAATAAACCATCCTGATGACTCAGAAATTGGTTATATAATCGATTATGATTTAGACTATCCCTTAGAATCACGTGAGAGTCACTGTGATCTACCCGATCATATGGTACCACCCGTACCTGATTCAAATTCGAAAATTAAAAAAATTATTGCTTACATTGTATTCAAAACGTAATTACATAATTCATTACAGAAATTTGAAAGTATATTTAAAACATGTATTAAATTTGTTAAAAGTACACCATATATTACGTTTTAAACAGTCCCCGTGGTTAAAAAAAGTATATGGATTTAAATACCACCATTCGTCAGCAATCTCAAAAGGAATTTGACAAAAATGTTTGTAAATTAATGATTAATAGTGTTTTTGGGAAACTGATTGAAAGTGTACGTTTCGTAATGAAATGGGATGGCCGCTATGGTGCGGGCTTACATATCAAAACCAAATTTTTATGGTTGTAAAATATTTAACAATGATATGCTTATCATTCAACCGAATAAAGTAGAGGTATATTTGAACAAACTTATATATGCAGGCTTCAATGTTTTAGACGTTTCAAACATTTTTTTACACAATTTTCATTATGATTACACGCTATCTAAGTTTCCTAATAACGCTAAGTTCTTGTACACTGGTACAGATAGCATACATACCTTTTCCGTTCCTGATATCTATGAATGGGTTAAAGAAGACATTGATAAATTCCATACATCCGATTATATTCCTGAAAATAACTTTGAAATTCCATTAGCAAATAAAAAAGTTCCCGGCTTAATCAAAGACGAAAATCAAGGTAAAATTATGTTAGAATTTGTTGGAAAATGCAAAAATGTATGCTTGTACTGTTGATGAAAAAGTTGTAAAAACATCAAAGCAAGCGTCAAACAGATCACGATAAATGATTATAAACATGTTTTGTTTGATGGTAAGGTACTAAAGCGATAGCAATATCTGGTAAGGTTCAAAATCATGATGTATTTACAATCAAACAGGATAAAATAATACTTAATCCTTACGATGATAAACGATTAGTAAATTTAGATTTCACTGATACTTTACGCAGCATTTTATTAATTCCTATTCTGTTTCAGAAAACAATTTTATTATTATGAGTAGTATTGAAAACGAGTTAAAGGAAGAACTATGGTACAGTTCTGATCAAATCTACTGAAAGTACCTGATGGGGAAGTGCTCCTCTGAAAGCTGTTTATTTGTATTGAATACATTACAGAACATTGTTATTCCTGATCAGTGTTTTAAATGTGTGCGATAAATTCAAAGTGTACAAATGAAGTTATTATTAAGACATTATTTGATAAAAAAATTAAATTAGACAAAACCATGAAAAGCTTTATGAGATTGTGTGTTAATAAAGGTTACAATTCATTAGCTTTTAATGAAATAGATAAAATCTTGGACGATATGAATTTACTTGGTGACATGCCATTTAAAATGTACGTATACCATTTATGATGGGGTGATGATTTATTGTGTATTTCGACAAATGTTAAATCTAATTTAGCAAATATTAATTGTGCTTATAAAGACACTTTATTTATTACAACTGAATGTATTGAGAAAGCCACAAATTATTCTAATTACAAGTGCCTCGATATTTTGATTGAAATATAATTGGAAAAAAACATCTATTATAAGTTTCAACTATGGAAAAACAAGGAACATCACAAAATTTACAACTAGATATTAGAAAACATTCACAAAGGTGAAACAAATACAAATTCCTGCTTGGAATGGACATGAGGATTAGATTCAGGAATATGGCCATCCAGTAATTTAAATGATCACAGAAGTACTTTAGGTTTATTAAGATAATGAGATTTTTTTAGAAAAACATTTTTTTGTAATATTTATATTTGAAATAAAATATAATTATTTTTTTATGTGTTTTTAGTTCATGTAACAGTTACATACTTTGTTAAAAACTATTGCTACGACTATATAAGTAATTTATCTCGCAAACCCCACCACTTTACGACTAACTTATTATTCTTAGAGCGAAGCACTTTTTCTACCAGGTACACGTTAGCATGCTTTGTTTTCTGTAATTAGTGTTCATAAAACCATGCCAGTACAGGTGTTCCTTTCATGTCTTCCAACATGTATGTGGTGGGGTTAGTAATGCGAACTTTGACAATCTTAAATAGACCAATTGGGGGTGTATCCTTTGGCGAAAATACTTTTAAATTTACTGATTCGTACCAAGTCACCCACACAATATCGATTCCCTTCAAATGTTTTTATGTGTAAGTCTCAAGCATTGTATGGTTACCGACATCTTTGGGCTTTATTCCGCTAGTTCTATGCTTACGATTGTTACAATCCTTCGTTACAGTGTCAAGTATATGAATCCGTTTGTATTTACTATGTAGGCTAAACGTCTTATATAGAGCACACTTAATAGTTCTAATAACACGTTACGCAATTGCAGCCTTCTTTGTGCTATAGGTGGAGTAATAATTGACACCATAACACTGCATTAGTTTAGTAAAATGCTCATTGTAGAATTATTTTCCTGCATTTGTTTGCAAATTGGTAGGTTTCCGTCCTTTTTTGAAGATTGTTTGGGTGGCCTTGGTGACGTATTGACCTGTTTTCGTTTTTAGTCCTTTAGTCTACAAGTATTTCGAAAAACAGTGGATCACCACTAATATGTGCTTATAACCCTTATTTTATTTGGCATATGTGTTAAATTCAACCAAACCTGCTTGTCAAAGGTTATCCAAACCTTTAATTATTGTTCGCCTTCGTTTAGTTAGTTAGTTTATATATTTTTTGCTCCATCTCTAGATAAGCGTACAAGTTTCTTTTAAAGGCTTTCTGAGCTGCTTGTAGATAAAAACCAATGTACTCTGTACTTATAGCATCATCACCTTCTTCCGAGTCCGCCAACTGTGTCAAACGGTTTCCCTCCAAATTGAACCTTGTAAATAGTGTTGCTTAGTGATCATATCTTGAGTATTTATGGGATTGGCAATATTTTAATTTCTTGAATTGATATCCATATAGTTCTTCTACAATTGATATTATGTCATTTATGAGACTTGTGTTTCCCGCCAATTTTTCTGTCCACAATACTTCTAGATCACGAATTAGTTCATGTACATCACTCCAATATTTATATTCAACCGGCCTGTTTGTTATTTCCTTAAAAAACATAGCTTCACCTGCTTTGGTTGTGGGTAACAATACCAAGGGTTTGATTATTCGTGTGTACTTTTTGCTGCGGCTTCCTTGAATTTGCACACTTACGTAATAATCTCGCCTTGCAACATTTGTAGCTTCTAAAATACTTTTATATTTTCTTCTATCTTTTAAATATACTAGATTTAAATTGGGTTCATTCATAATAAGCAGATCAAATAAACCTGAGGTCCCTTTATACGTGAGGCCTTTAATAACCATATCGTTTTCTTTCATTGTAACGGGAGTATTACCAATTGGCCATTTGTCTATTTTGGTATCATAGTGGACTCCATAACTATGATCAATAGCACCTTCAAGATCCCTCATAATACGTTCAACGTGTATACGAGGCAATTCATTTGAAATGGGTTTATTTCGGGTAGTAGAATCATTTGTGATACTAAGAGGTTCTTCTTCTTCCTCCTCAGTATTAATCTCAGCATTACGGGCAAGGTACCGGTTTACCTTAAACAGATAGCTGTTAATACCTAAAGGGATCAGTAACTACTTAACCACTGAAAGCAGTTTAAGGTATTATATGTGCATCAAACTATTTTCTATAGTGACCATTATTAACTTCAGTATCCTTGTTTAGGGCTATAAAACCAAACGGATCTACCCAGCACTTTGAACATACACATGTTTTGGGTTTAATTCGTCTTGCTCAAATAATATAATTAGATTTACATTATCACGAATTAATCGCTTTGGAATTTTACTGCAAGTTTGACCCAAACAGAAACTGTTAAATCATTATGCCTACCCACAGAAAAATATGCCCTGGACTAATCATTGCGTTTGTTTTTCCGCAATTGGAGGGACCCCATGTAATACCACGTGTACCATTAGGAAGTAAATCATCATGGTTTGGAGTACCAGACTTTTTATCAATATCAAGGTTTTGAATTTGAAGTTATTGTTTCTTGTTTCAAGATTAGTGGATGAAATAAAACTAATCGAATAATTACAGCGTTTTTATTTATGTATAGAGTGCACATTATAATAATTATATTTTTTTCATTTTCAGTGAGTGGGCTGTACTGCATAATATCGTCATGGAGAATAAGACCACAGACAACGATTCCATTATCAAAAGATGTTAGAGATTCCATTTTCAATTTGATGTCTACTGTTGAGTTTTTTAAGAATTCATTTTGTTTAGAGCAGTCAATTACAAATACTGCACGATTTGAATTCGGAATCGTTGAATAATGCGTCTTGATTTATCATCTTCACCATAGTAATCCCATCGGAATTTCAAAAATTGTGATAAACAGGTATGTATTGGTTAGTACTGAAGTTCAAATCAATTGCCTCATATCGGTAATACTTACTCAGATTACAGACCAATTGTCATCACTTCCATTTTGTCTAAAATCATGGAAAAAGCCATCAATCAGCAACTGCTCACGTTCCTTGAAACTAACAAACTCCTTAGTGACCACCAATATGGGTTTAGGCAAAGTCGTTCAACAGGCGATCTTCTTTCATATGTGACCCAAGTTTGGAACAATACAGTAGAACAGTCCTGTGAAACAGTTGTAGTCGCTTTAGATATCTCAAAGGCATTTGACCAAGTTTGGCATAAGTGTTTACTTGCCAAACTCACCTCGTTTGGGTTAAATGATACGCTCATCAACTGGGTTTCTAGTTTTCTTGATAAAAGACGAATACGTGTCGTAGTTGATGGCTTTTTTTCAAAAGAAGTTAGCATTAACGCGGGCGTACCACAGGGATCCGCTATAGCGCCTACACTTTTCTGCTGTACATAAACGACCTTATTTCTTCAACAACTAACCCCATCCATTGCTTTGCTGACGATAGCACTCTTCACTGTAGTTCATCTCAGTCTACTCATAGTGATAATCCACCTTCTATGTCAAATCAAGAAATTAAAGCTGAAATGGCAAATTCAATCAACAAAGACATTCAACGTATTCTCGAATGGGGAAGAAATAATCTAGTTAAATTTAATGCTAACAAAACTCAGTGTCAAAAAAGATCGATCATTTCCTGTTGTAAGTATGAATGGCTCAGTTCTTAAATTTTCAGACTCTATTACTCTGTTGGGTATGACTGTATCTTCAAATCTCTCATAGGTTGACCATCTTCTGTCAGCTACCAAAACAGCTGCTCGTAAAATAGGCTTTTTGTACAGATCTAAGCAGTACTTCACCTCTCGACAACTTCTTCTGCTGTATAAGGCCCAAATTCGGCCTCATCTGGAATATAATTCTCACCTTTGGGTTAGTGCTCCCCAATACGCTCTCGATATAGTTGATCGTTTTCAAAAGAGCGCGATTAGGCTTATAAATGACCCGTCCTTAACTTCTCACATACAGTCCCTTGAGCATAGAAGGATGGTTTCAGTTATTTCTTTGTATTATCGTTATTACAACGGCTATTGTGCTGGTGAATTATATTCTTTGATACCATCTCCGGCTATCTTTGCGAGAAACACTCGGTTCGCTCATTCACATCATCAGTATGCAGTATAAATCTCCACTTGTCGTACCAAACGGGCGCAATCCACATTTTTCTACACGGCTTCTAAACTCTGGAATGATCTCCCTAGTTCCTGTTTTCCTCTCACTTATGATATGAGAAAATTTAAGGTAGCTGTTCATAGGCATCTATTGGCAATTCATTATCTCTCTATCCATCCTCCTATGTGTTCCTGAGTGCTTTAGCACGATAGGCCTTATTTAGCCTGTTCAGGTCCACAATCATAAAAAAAAAATAGAATTCCGATCTACTTTAAGGTTTCTGATGTTAATGTGATCAAAACTTCCGGCCTTTGGTGACTTTGAGTACGTTTTACCTTGTTGGAATGCAACAATTATCCAACGTGGTTTTTCAGTTTTGTTGACGTTTCTATTGCCAATAAGTCTAAGGTTGCTTGCTTTAAAGCAGGTAATTTATCAAACTCCCATTGATGAAACGGAACCGTAATAATAAAATTTTTATGGATTCTTTAAGTTTCAGAACATCACTAAGTCTTAATTGTAGTAGTTCCTATTGAATTTTATTTAAGGTTGTGGTTGCATGAATGTCACCATAGTAGCAGTTTGTATGGCTTCTAGATCGGATTAAAATCAACCCTTGACGCATATTCACGATTACTTGACGATAATCCTCCATTATTCCAAATATGTGGTTTAATGGTATGCATACTGTAAATGATTTTTCTCCATTTTGCTCATCGACTTCTACTTGTAATGGTTCTTCAATCTTTGGCGACTATCCCAAAGGGCTTAGTGCTTTACGCTTGCTTGCCATATAATAAATATATCCCTTAGATGTTATGCCTGGATTTCTGCAAACGTTTACTCTGACGAATTTGAACGAATTTCTTCCAAAAGAAGGTTAGGAAAATTGTTGGTTAAGTTGCATGATTTTCTTTCATTTTCTTTTTTCAGCTCCAGATTTCCTTCTATGTACAGAAAACTATCATAGGTAGCTGTAAACAGATCTTGACTTTGAATTAAGATGCGTACTTCTACAGAAGGTCCATATTTAGAAGATCCATACTGAAGATAGGTGTGAATGTCTGATTTAATTATAGTATCATCAAAATGTACGTTTTAAAAGACGTTTAATGATTCGGCCATTTTTGGTGAGAACTTTTAGACTAATTGATGTTAAAAAGCATTTCTATGCAAATGGTAACCCCAATGAACGTTGATGACTAATTAACGACGCAGTAGGGATGATGTTTTCTATATGAAATTTTAGAAGATGGAATTGGTCCTTGATTAATTCTCAGACCCGTGTTTTTTTAGTTCTAGGCGTACAGTGAATGGTTCACCTTCACCCTTTTGATTAGTCAAGTTAATTACTAATTGTAATACTAATTCGGTCGGTGTTTAATTCTAAATATTGAGTATTGCTGGGAGTTTTATCTAGACGATTACCCGGTGGAGCTGAAACATCAATCTCACATAATACCTTTGCAAGTTTCTTGTTTTATAAGATCCTTTTATAATGTTACACTCTACGAGTAGATTAGTGTATTTAAGTATTTGGGTACCTAGCATGCGATCAATGCTATTCTCTAATAAACTGTTTATCTCACATTTAAGTGTATTGTTTGCTCTAATGATGACTTCTTCTGTGGGTACTTTAGATATTAGATAATCACTAATTTCATCTAACTCTTATGCACCATGTGGAATATTAATAAATTGCAAATGATTTGTTCTAAAATGAAATCTATCGTTGGCTGTAGAAATGTTTCTAATGCTGTTGAAGAAGGAAAATCCAACCAACCCAATGACGTATTTCTTCCCCAAATCTAGCTCTATCTGTGGATAGAAGTTGTTAGCTGTGTTTCCAATACCTTCTAAACTGAATGTAATGGACATAACAGAAAATGTGAGGTTGTATCGATTATTTATTATTTGTCCGCAAATAATAGTATTAAATTCTTGGTCCTGGTTGTAATTATAATAAATTTTACATCCCTGAAAGTAATTAATCACCACGATTGGTGGTCGAACATTTCCGAATCTATCGTAATACCATACCTTTTTACCACGCTTTTTGTAGCAAACCCAATGTGTACCTGGCTCTTTGGCTATCTAAGTTAATAATTCCAGATTCATATTTCCGTGGCAATTTAGGCATGCTATCTCATAAAAATATCCCTAAAGTACGGTACGTTTTTGGTGTATTTCTTTAAATCAATATCTGTTAACGGTCTTTCGGGTAATCTATTCAGTTTTTTGGAAATGGTTTTAAATATAATGCTCCGCCACCAGATTGGTATGGTTTTAGATAAAGTGCGCCGCCTTTCACGGAGCCTATAGTGAAAGATTCCATCATGCAATTATGGCGCAATGTCTCTTCTAGCAACTTTTTGGCATTTTTGACTTCATTGACTGATTTAGCAATTCCCGATGCACCACCAGCTAAAGCACCGAGTGCCGATAATCCTGCGAATAACGGGATAAGAAATGGTAAAAGCTTTTTACCACACGTTTTGCCGTTGAAAGCGCCGACTCTATTGTGTTAGTAAAATTTCCGTTAGGTTTAATTTTTTTAGCTATTGTTTTTCGTAGATTCAATAAATTTCCACCATTGCATAACGATTTCTTCTTCTTCAGATTTTATCGACATTTGGACTTCATTCCTAATTTCTCTTTGCTTTTATCGTACTACCGACTGCTAAAGCTGTAGTTCGTTCACCTAATGTTGCGATATCATTAAGTTTTCAGTGAGCATCTAATTGATTAATACCGGGGTCACCGCGTACCAGTCGTTTCTCTAACTTTGTACCAAGACCACAATATTGGTAACCAGGTAAATGCAATTCAACCGAAAATTAATTGATTCGAGTTTTCACTAAACCATCTGAACTCTTTTACTTCTTACCTAACATTGTTTACCTAGATGGGCAGAGCAGGGTATTTAAACCTAAATCGAGATCACAAAAATAAATCATAGTTATTAATATTTCTTTATTTAGTAAATGCTATACATTACATAAGCAGGACGATAATACAATATTTCCATTAAGTATACAGTGTTATGTGAATTAATATTATACTTAGTGTTTATAACATCTTCAATGTCGTTATAAATGTCATTGTCACTACCATGGAATTCTTTCTCGCGAAAACGACGGTAGTTAACATCTTGTATGCACTTTTCACAGAAACACACCAGATTGTAAGATTCAAGAAATTCCAATTAATAGCTTATTATACCCTTCAAATTGAATAATTCTCCTACACTACGAGCAATGAATGTACAAGAACAACAGTTGTAGTTTTGAATCTTAACAGTTTCCAAAATTCTGTCATATCGTTTAATCGATTCTCAATTGTAATAAATACCAGGATTGCTAGATAGAGTTTTATAATGTTGAACATAGATTATATCTTTTTGTTCGTTTACACTTGACCTGGGATCGGAATAATTGTAATTTTACATGTAAATACCATCTTAGAAACTCATTTCATTACTTCATATCTAACACCACACTGCTTTAATGACAGTTGCCACACCTCATACGTACTACTGGTCGAAGGTTGAGATGTGTACTGTACCCAAGTCACATTTTTCCGTATTTGAGGGCTTGTTTTTATTGCTACTTAACATTTAGTATCCTAATTTTGGGAGGATCAAATAAAATAAAATTCTGTTGCTCAACTATGTTCTGTTTTAATTGAGCCGTTGGCTTATCAGTTCTGGGAAATAGCATGTTTTCGCCATGTAAAATTTAATAGCTTGCATTTTTTGATTTAGATAACCTGGAGTGATGTAATTTCTTTTAGACAGCTTTCGAGTTCTATTCGTGTTTGGCGCAATTTAAAATTTAAGTGATTCTTTTTTGTAAGTGGCTATTGAAGATTAAGTAACAGTGCGAGATATTAAGGAATATGGCTAGTTCTAAAGAAGGTTGAAGTTAGTCTATACCAGGATGCTGGGATAGATTCACATTTGTTTATTTGCGATCAACACAATATTCGCAAAAGGGGTAGTATAGGGGTTGATGGAAGGAGTTACGCAGACTGGGGGTGTATCGAACTACCGTTGGAGGATGCTCCGCTCTCACTGGTTCAGATTATATTTTGGTTCACCGCATTCTTAAGGTTTTTTTGGTGTTGTGTATCGTTTGTCATGATGACAATTTTGGACATAGAAATACGTGGTTTTCGTGTTTTTTTAATGCTTAGCCATGTTACATGGACCTGCAGTTTCTCAGTTTGTTTTTTTGCGGATTAAAGTAACAATTTCCTGGAATAAAACGTAACTTTTGTATATATTGCCGACTTCGAACAAATAATGCAAACTTGAGATTTTAAATGAGTAAGTGTCAGTTAGAACTTGTATATAGTAGAGTAACGTAGTCGAAGTTTTTGGAAGTTCAAGTACCTACTAGTGTAATTACAACCAATAGTAATATCAATTAAATGTATGGAAAGGAGAAAGATTCACGAGTTAAGTTATGCTAGGAGAACCTAGTGCAGCATCAACCACGATCGCATTTGCGCCGCCGAGGTCATCTCTAGGTACAAAAGGTGTTTGCATAGCAAATATAAGTTAAACCCTTTTGTGCATTTTGATTTTGCTGTGAGTGACAAATTTTAATAAACTCTGGTGTATTTCTTTTGTTTTATATGCTAACGTTTGAATACGCTATCTTTCCATATTCACGTTTGATTTTTTTTTGTATCTATAAAATTGTAATTAGTGGAGTTGATCGGCCTATTTCCACAGTTTATGCTTTTTGAGCGCGACGTTTCGGAAGCGGACTCTGCTTTCGTCATCAGGCTTAGTCCTGAGAAGGACTGTTTCCGCACTTGAGTAGAATTCATATGTTATATATTTTTTTCTCAAGGACTTCACTACTCTCAGATTCGAACTTGGTACCTTTCACTTACTAGTCTGACACCTTTACCGCTGAGCCACTGAGTAATCCAATTTATATTTTTTAGAACATATATATATATATATATATATATATATATTGAACTGTTATAGTTCAGTATAATTTATTAAATTATATTTATATTAATTAATTATTTATTATTTATTATTTACCGACAAATGACTATCACTTGTTTTTAACACTGCCGATACAAAAACCGCACTTTATTTTTATCGAAAGTGACGTTATTTTGTTTAAAATAATTTCAAGAAAAATTTGGCAACATCTTGCTTTAGCAAGCTGTTGGAACAGAGAAAAACTGAGAGAGCTCCTAATCCTTCTGCACTTCTATTTATACAAAAAGCGTAGAAACCAAAATCTTCGATTGTTGTCAACAGTTACCACCAATGTTTCCTCAATTCTGATTGGCTAAAGCATTTCTTAAATTACAATTTAATTTCATAACTTTTGCCCCCTTAAACCTATCTTAAAACTAATAACATATTCGGAATCCTCATAAATTTTCCTATAAATTAAATCCAAACACGAACTAATTGCTCCAATTATTAACCATGTTGATTTTCACACTGATTTATTGATTTTAAGCTAATTTTATGTACTTTCCAGGCCTGGAATTGATTTCCACATGAATATGGGATGCTACTACATATAAAAATTCATCTTTTACATGCCTAGGGCCAATTTGAAAGAGAAACTAAATTTGGCAAAATAGTCACAAATATAATGAATTGTGACTTGAGGCTACTTTACTATTTTTACCTCTTATAATTTATTTTGAACAAATTGTCTCAATCTATTACAACTTTTACATAACGTTTGTGTGAGGAAATAACATAACCTCAAATTAACATTATAATTTTTAATGTATAATTTTACACTTCTAAGCACTTTTAAACACTTTATATGTTTGTGAAAGTGTTTATTCTTAATGTTTATGTCTCAATTTAATTTATCCTCACACTTTTATAGGTTTATCAGTTCTTCTGAGACTAGTGTCGAATTGTTGAAAATCACTCATTTAAGGTCTGTAAATGTTGATTAATCACAATAATTCCAGAACTGCTGGCTTGTTTATGTTTTATAGTTAATCACCAATGTATTTATTCTGTTTTTAAGTAATTTCAGCACTTATATACGTTTATCGCACTAACACGAACGTTTTCATGATTCTTGGCTGCGTACAATGAAATTGTGACATTGATACATGCCTAAACCTAGTTTTTAACATTATTTTTGTATTCTACAGCTTGTACCTCATGTCGTTAGGGAACATTATGTTTAAATAAACTTACTAACTAAATATGAACTTGAATTAATGCATAACGATAACTAACATACCCTATACTTAAATGTAATATGTTGTCGATTATAATTATTTTAACATTTTATTATGAATTATTTAAATTTACACCCATCTCAATGTTAATCAATCATTCTTATCTAATATTATATATAACGAAATGTACCATTTGTACAAATTAATGAAATTATTCACTATGTGACTTACATAGCTACACGAATGTAATTTAAATCGTCTCAACATATTAAACTTTTCTGTGGTTGCTTCTTAACTTCTTGAACAGGTGTATTGCGCTTAAGCTCTTCGCGCATTATTGGAATCCATATGGGTTTCATTTCTACACTAGCTTCGCTTATTACATTTTCCGTTAGTGCCATGTATGTAGCTTCTTTGAGTTTTCGACGAGTTGTGCTCTCGTCCTTTGCCACTATCTGAATGTTATCCCATTGGATGCGGTGGTCTTCGTTCCAGATATGTTCGGTGATTCTTGATCTTTCCGTTTCGCCCTTACGGGCGTTGTTCTTATGTTCCTGCGTTCTCACTTTGAGTGGTTATATACTCAATTTGTAATGTTAGGGTACCCATTCGTGAGACAATTCTAAAATCTGAGTGTTTTTTTAATTGTGATCTTGACGAATTGTATCAAAATTAAATGAGGTTATGTGTTACAAGAGAACGCAGCTTATTGGTTATAATCTTTGTTATTTTGGTATTTCAAGTTACAATAATTTTAGTAAGGCCAATATTGATACCAGCTGGTTTCACAGTCTTTTAAGTAAACGAGATTTTATTTATTTAAAGGATATGATTTATATAACAATTGTGAGACCTTTCGATGATGATGTTTTCGTATTATTATTCAATATATGTACATCTTTAGGTTAACGTGTGTTTTTTTTAGTGTAAACCCTGTTGTTGTACAGCATCGTCTTTGTAGTGTTTCTTTTTTGTTTAGATCATGAAATTAACGTCATTATGGTTGTGGTTATTTGAAGTAAAGTAATTACATTCGAATATCATTGCTTATTGGAGTTCAACGTAAATTTTAAAGGTTTAATGCAATAATTTTTCGAATTTGGGCATATTTTATACCGGATGGATTGAAATAATTGCGAATGGTTGTAAATTGAATTAAAGTGATTTCTGTTTGTTGAGGTAGGATTGATTGATTGATTGATTTTGCGTACGAGGGTATATTGCGAAAAGTTGCACATATCTTTGAAGTACTTTTATAGGTATCGACCTACCGATTGCAGACATTGATGATTTTCCAAAAGGTAAGAGGTTTGTTATTTCTTTCAAGATGAGCTGTATTTTTCGACGTATTTAGGTATTACATCTCGATATCGACGTTTGATAAATTTTAGGATTTCATAGATTTTTGATCGCGTTTGTTTAGTTTTGTGGTGACGTATTTTTCTTTTTTAATTGAATAATTAAATTACCGTTTTGATCAGTTATTTTTGGGTTAGTAGAGCGTATCATTTTTGACGTAGGTTTGTCGAAATATTTAATGAGTTTCGAGTTTTATTTTCGTAATTTCGCGGCTTTTATATAAAGCTTAGATTTTGTGAAAGTTTAGGTAAACTGTGAGTAAAGATTTTTGGGATAGAATTTTAAGTAGTAGAGTAGTTTATTTTTGAGTGAACGTTTTGGTTTCCTGTTAGGCCAAGCTAAGATCTGTTCATAAATTTTTTCCCGCTATAAATGTTTTCAACAAGCGGCGCCTTTTGGACATTTTTACCCGATTTTTACGATTTTGGAGTAGTGACGAGTGCCCTTTGCATCTTTTAGTAAGAACCCCACGCACTGAGCTATGCTGTGGCACAAATTGCCTTTATGGGCTGGATGCTCTAATGAGTATTTAGCCAATAACAGTATAACGGTGAACTTCTGAATTTGGATCGTTCCAGGAATAATTTTATTATTGCTGACATTATAATTAGAAAACGACTTTACTTGCTCACAATTGCACTACGCCTAAACACTATTTAAGAAATTATTCCAGTTAAAGCATGCGTAATTTACATATGGTGAGGTTGTAGCCCTACTATTAAACACAAAATGTTTTTTTTTGTTTTCCCTGCTGCACCCAAACTACTTATGAACACATCCTTCATGTTTAGTAACGTTTTGAATACTTCGAGTTTCTTCTCAGAAATACTCATAAAAGCGCTGAGATAATACACATTTTAAAATCATCCGTTTCCATCGCTATACGTTCACCGTTCTTAGTATTAATTCATCATTTTATACTTTTTCGATATCTCGAGGTCACACTCATTTTTAAAGGGTTTGCAATAAGTGCCTTGGTTTAACCCTGTTAGTTCCATGTTTTAACAATTACAAGTTGCTAACTGACTTGTCCCAACACACCTCGCTGCGGTATATATAAGAAAAATGTGTCCTTGACTTGAATACCTAACACAATATGTTTAAACTTGTTAAATATGCACCTTGTCCTAATTTTAGTTTAAAAAACTATTTGACCTTGACTTAATTTAGTCAATATAAGTACCATTTGACCTTGGTCTACTTTTTAGCACAGACAACAACCTGTCATTCTTCTTGTTTCCATGAACTGATTCTATTTTTATATTTCTAAGAAATGTAATATGATACCCCTGCAGGTCAATAATCTTTGACCTTGAAAACCTTATTTTTAGATATCTAAGCATTGTGATATGATGACCTTGAAATTTCTATCTTTAGACTTAAATATTGACCTCGAAGAGCTCAAAAAATTTAAATTTCCCGCCAAAATTTTGACCTCATTTGAGCTCCAAGAGCTTTAATTTCTTACCACCAGAGGGCGAGTGACCTTGAACTGAGCCAGAACCGGCCCTATATAGCTGCTGATACTTAAACTGCTCTCATCTAGATTCCAAGTGTGTCTTGTAAGTTAAGGTTATTAATAGTTGCTTCTAAAAAGTTGATATATTCGTAGATACTAACAGGATCTAGCGCTTTTTTGCGTACTCCACGATTTGAAGTCTAGCTACATTTAAACTTAAGCGATTTCTTTTTAAAGCCTAGAAACCAATCCTCCCCGGGAGTGTCATCTTTAAGTGTCGTTTGTATGTTGTTACCACAAACATACTTTTCAACAGTTTCCAAAACTCCTTGGCGATTTAACCCAAATTCTCATTATCTTTCCATTACCGTTAAACCCTTTGCCAATTTATCCCCTCTGTAGACGACAGGCATGTTCGACGTCTACTTTTCTTATGAATTTTCCCTATTGCTCCTTTAACACTTGTATATAGAGTTGGACATAGGATATTAGTAGGTATAGGGGCACTTGGGCCAGACAGTTGCTTGCGCAACTGCCTGAACCCAAATTCCCCATGTGGGAGTTACATTATAGCAAGGGGTTAAACAGGAATCTGTACAGAACAAAAAAAGCAGTTCAAATACAGATCAAAAACAGCTCAAACCAGCTCAAAACAGCTTAAATACAGATCAAAAACAGCTCAAACCAGCTTAAATACAGCTCAAATCAGCTTAAATACAGCTCAAACCAGCTCAAACCAGCTCAAAACCAGCTTAAATACAGGTCAAACCAGCTCAAACTAGCTCAAACCAGCTCAAACCAGCTCAAAACCAGCTCAAATATAGCTGAAAACAGCTCAAAGCAGCTCAAAACCAGCTCAAACCAGCTTAAATACAGCTCAAACCAGCTCAAAACCAGCTGCCAGACAGTTGCGTGCGCAACTGCCTGAACCCAAATCCCCCCATGTGGGAGTTACATTATAGCAAGGGGGGTTAAACAGGAATCCGTTTTGAACTGTATTTGAGCTGTATTTGAGCTGGTTTTGAGCTGGTTTGAGCTGTATTTGAACTGCTTTTTTTTTGTTCTGTACAGATTCCTGTTTAACCCCCCTTGCTATAATGTAACTCCCACATGGGGGGATTTGGGTTCAGGCAGTTGCGCAAGCAACTGTCTGGCCCAAGTGCCCCCATACCTACTGATATTGTAGATTTTACAGATCCTAGACAATGTTGAACCGTTATTCACCTCATCAATAGCTTTTTGTAGGTTTTCCTTGCTATTCTTTTGAGTGGCCTCAGATTCCTTTCGGATCCAATTCCTCATCATGGAGTTTCGGCAAATGCAATACATTTATTACAATAACCCCATGAGTATATAAGCACAGCAACCAAAGGCACCGACCGCATGTCACCTAGTTGATTAAGGTTAAACGTAATGCTAGACTTAGCGGTGTATATATAACCTTTCAATTTTACACATTTCTGTAGTGATGGCTGTATTTAGGGATGTTTTAGTATTCTGGCACAAGATGGCAAAGTCCATTCAGTTTAATTCACGTGGCACTATTGCAATAGCCCCATTATTACAATAACCGCACTTCACCTTATGTATATTAATATAAGTTTTTCGCTATTGAGCTATATTTTGAATGCGTTGACACCTTTATGACCTCAATAGATTTAAACACTTTAGTAACAGGTCATCGTTAGACAGTGAAGTACTAGGAGTGTTATAGTATAAGAAGTGACACTAGTGGATAGTGTAGTACTTGCTTATTCTAAACTGTTAGTCATTTAATTTACTTGTGCAGGTTTGTACAACTCTAATTTACCCTACTGCGACTTTGTTCAAATGCGGAACGGGCGGTTCGAATCTTCGCTTGGGTATCTCTATTAATCAATGGCTGTGGTTACTTTATAAATTTTTTTACCTGCTACCACACTGTCGGATAAACGGCATTATACATGTTCCTCCTAACGTTTTCTCACGCGTGTGTGATTTCTTGGGTTTTACAATAGGTGATTGGCTTATGAACACATCCTTCATGTTTAGTAACGTTTTGAATACTTCGAGTTTCTTCTCAGAAATACTCATAAAAGCGCTGAGATAATACACATTTTAAAATCATCCGTTTCCATCGCTATACGTTCACCGTTCTTAGTATTAATTCATCATTTTATACTTTTTCGATATCTCGAGGTCACACTCATTTTTAAAGGGTTTGCAATAAGTGCCTTGGTTTAACCCTGTTAGTTCCATGTTTTAACAATTACAAGTTGCTAACTGACTTGTCCCAACACATCTCGCTGCGGTTTATACAAGAAAAATTTGCCCTTGACTTGAATACCTAACACAATATGTTTAAACTTGTTAAATATGCACCTTGTCCTAATTTTAGTTTACAGAACTATTTGACCTTGACTCAATTTAGTCAATATAAGTACCATTTGACCTTGGTCTACTTTTTAGGATAGACAACAACCTGTCATTCTTCTTGTTTCCATGAACTGATTCTATTTTTATATTTCTAAGAAATGTAATATGATACCCCTGCAGGTCAATAATCTTTGACCTTGAAAACACTATTTTTAGATCTCTAACCATTGTGATATGATGACCTTGAAATTTCTATCTTTAGACTTAAATATTGACCTCGAAGAGCTCAAAAAATTTAAATTTCCCGCCAAAATTTTGACCTCATTTGAGCTCCAAGAGCTTTAATTTCTTACCACCAGAGGGCGAGTGACCTTGAACTGAGCCAGAACCGGCCCTATATAGCTGCTGATACTTAAACTGCTCTCATCTAGATTCCAAGTGTGTCTTGTAAGTTAAGGTTATTAATAGTTGCTTCTAAAAAGTTGATATATTCGTAGATACTAACAGGATCTAGCGCTTTTTTGCGTACTCCACGATTTGAAGTCTAGCTACATTTAAACTTAAGCGATTTCTTTTTTTAAAGCCTAGAAACCAATCCTCCCCGGGAGTGTCATCTTTAAGTGTCGTTTGTATGTTGTTACCACAAACATACTTTTCAACAGTTTCCAAAACTCCTTGGCGATTTAACCCAAATTCTCATTATCTTTCCATTACCGTTAAACCCTTTGCCAATTTATCCCCCTCTGTAGACGACAGGCATGTTCGACGTCTACTTTTCTTATGAATTTTCCCTATTGCTCCTTTAACACTTGTATATAGAGTTGGACATAGGATATTAGTAGGTATAGGGGCACTTGGGCCAGACAGTTGCTTGCGCAACTGCCTGAACCCAAATTCCCCCATGTGGGAGTTACATTATAGCAAGGGGGGTTAAACAGGAATCTGTACAGAACAAAAAAAAGCAGTTCAAATACAGATCAAAAACAGCTCAAACCAGCTCAAAACAGCTTAAATACAGATCAAAAACAGCTCAAACCAGCTTAAATACAGCTCAAACCAGCTTAAATACAGCTCAAACCAGCTCAAACCAGCTCAAAACCAGCTTAAATACAGGTCAAACCAGCTCAAACTAGCTCAAACCAGCTCAAACCAGCTCAAAACCAGCTCAAATATAGCTGAAAACAGCTCAAAGCAGCTCAAAACCAGCTCAAACCAGCTTAAATACAGCTCAAACCAGCTCAAAACCCAGCTGCCAGACAGTTGCGTGCGCAACTGCCTGAACAAATCCCCATGTGGAGTTACATTATAGCAAGGGGGTTAAACAGGAATCCGTTTTGAACTGTATTTGAGCTGGTATTTGAGCTGGTTTTGAGCTGTATTTGAACTGCTTTTTTTTTGTTCTGTACAGATTCCTGTTTAACCCCCTTGCTATAATGTAACTCCCACATGGGGATTTGGGTTCAGGCAGTTGCGCAAGCAACTGTCTGCCCAAGTGCCCCATACCTACTGATATTGTAGATTTTACAGATCCTAGACAATGTTGAACCGTTATTCACCTCATCAATAGCTTTTTGTAGGTTTTCCTTGCTATTCTTTTGAGTGGCCTCAGATTCCTTTCGGATCCAATTCCTCATCATGGAGTTTCGGCAAATGCAATACATTTATTACAATAACCCCATGAGTATATAAGCACAGCAACCAAAGGCACCGACCGCATGTCACCTAGTTGATTAAGGTTAAACGTAATGCTAGACTTAGCGGTGTATATATAACCTTTCAATTTTACACATTTCTGTAGTGATGGCTGTATTTAGGGATGTTTTAGTATTCTGGCACAAGATGGCAAAGTCCATTCAGTTTAATTCACGTGGCACTATTGCAATAGCCCCATTATTACAATAACCGCACTTCACCTTATGTATATTAATATAAGTTTTTCGCTATTGAGCTATATTTTGAATGCGTTGACACCTTTATGACCTCAATAGATTTAAACACTTTAGTAACAGGTCATCGTTAGACAGTGAAGTACTAGGAGTGTTATAGTATAAGAAGTGACACTAGTGGATAGTGTAGTACTTGCTTATTCTAAACTGTTAGTCATTTAATTTACTTGTGCAGGTTTGTACAACTCTAATTTACCCTACTGCGACTTTGTTCAAATGCGGAACGGGCGGTTCGAATCTTCGCTTGGGTATCTCTATTAATCAATGGCTGTGGTTACTTTATAAATTTTTTTACCTGCTACCACACTGTCGGATAAACGGCATTATACATGTTCCTCCTAACGTTTTCTCACGCGTGTGTGATTTCTTGGGTTTTACAATAGGTGATTGGGTATGTATAAAAATTTTAGACTGATTTGTTTAGATTTAGAATGATAGAGGAGAAATAGAGCGTTGCGATTTGTAGATTCGTTCATGTGAATGTCTCCATTTTAGCATTTAAGAATTTTTTATGCATTGGGCTTTTACTTGATGTTATAAGAGAGAATGTTTTGTGAAATGTTCAGTTTAATTGCTTTAGTTGGGCAATTATCTGTAAAGTATTAAGTTATAGTCGTTCTGATGAAACGTTAAGTTTTTGTTAATGCGCAAGTTGGTTATCATGTTCACATCCTTGTTTGGTGCTTGAGATAAAATAAGAGATGAAGTGTTAATCTGTGATTTGGTTTGTATGCATGTTTGTATGTAAGGGAAAGAGCAAAGAATTTGAATTTGAAGTTTAGATTGTGAGAGCTGAAGTTCGGATTTTTGGAAGTAGATTCAGTAGTAGAGCAGTAGTTGTGAGGGCCGAGGTTAGTGTGGTACCGGAAGGTGTTACCAAGTGTGTAGTGAATGTATACTGGGGGTGGTGGTTAATTCTATAAACTGTCGTGGCTTTAATTAAAGTGATTCGCAGTTGCGTATTTTTGATTACTTAAGATGTCAACTACCCATTATTAATGTAGAGTATAAAGAAGTGTAAATTGGAAATAGTGGAGTTTACGGTCCTTCATTTTGGCTCAGCGTATTTGTATCTTTATGTATCTAAAATAATTGATAGTTGTGTAAAGATGCCTCGGCGAATCCGTTTTTGTTTAAGAAATTAACTAAACTATAGAAATCTTCAGATTTGAAGTTATATGAATTTTATTCGTATTTGAAGCGAAAAGTTACTTCCAATAAAGTATTTTAACATTAAGTAAACTTGACAATTATGTCATGCTACTACATTCATTGTTTGTAATGCAAGTATAAGGAATTATTGTTATCGGAGCACACAACGGTAACAACTGTTTCATTGCTTGTTTATTTGAACCTTGCTTTCCTTGTGATTACAGGAAATATGTAAATTATTATTTTGCAAATTTTAATGTGAAATTCCTAATGGGTAGGGTTAAGTTAATATTTTTAATTAAGATCATTTTATTTTCATGGGGAATTTTTTAAGTTACGATATTTAAACAGTTAGCCAGAGATATTTTTGAGTAGTCTAGTTTTACGTTGTGAAGCTTTTTAGTGTTTTAACGTAAGTTTTGGAGTTGAAGTAATCAAATTCATGATTATAATGATAAAAACTAGGATGAAATAGTTTATATTGTAAATTAAGAGTGAATCTAGATATGAAATTATAATGAAGTCAATTTACGGGTAGACCCAAAAACTAAAGTGAGTGTTGCGATGGCTCCAGTACAGGATTCGAGGAGTTTTTGGAGAGAATGAGCAACTTTGTCGAATTTTTGACTGAACAGTTCGCATTCCTGTCTTATACCTACGTTGAGATCTAGTCCATGACGTGATTATTTTAAAAATTTAACACAAGAATACAATATTTAGGGAAAAAGATCCGATCAAAATACGTTAATATTCAAACTTAAAATCTTCTTGAATAGGTAGCACTATAATTATCTTGAACAGAAAAATTATTCCTTTTGGACTTTCTGTTTCTTCTTGCGAAGCTTTGATGTGTGCCCGCAGACCAGGTTTACTTCTTGTCTATCCTACGGTATGAGAAACGGTGCGACAACTGAAACGTGACAATGTAAAATCGCTGATTTATACTAGTTCAGTAGAGGGCATTTGTAGCTACTGTGGTGCGATTGGTTTTTTTGGGGGTGGCGGGGCGTAAATAGTGTCGGAGAAATGCTTTACGACGGTTTTCTACATGCGATAGATGGGATAAAATTAATTATTTGTTAAGTGTAATCTCTGATAATTAAAAAAAATATTAATTAGTATATAATTAACTTGAGTTATCTACGTAATGGATCTCAACTTTACACAAAGTTTAATTTTATTTTTTACTTACAGCCACTTAATCAATTTAAAAATCATACGTGTTAATAAGTTTAAAGTTTAAACGTAACTGTTTAGAAGAGTAAGTTCTTTAGTGTCATTACACACAATTGTATTACTTTCGAACGTACATATACACATGTGTGCATGTGTGCGTGCGCGTGCATACGTTTGTGTATGTGCGGCTGTGCGTGAGGGAATGTGCGCGCGCACGTGTGTGTGTGTGCGCGCGTGTGTGCGTGGGCGTGTATACGTTTGTGTATGTGCGTGCGTGGGTGTGTGTATGTATGATGTTAGTATCTAGGGTAACTCCAGAACCATAATACGTATGTATTTGAAATGTTTAAACTTTATTTCATTTGTCCTGGAGCTGATTAGGTTTTGGAAAAAATCCAATAGGGGAAAGAGGGACTTATTAGGGCGCAATTTTTGGTTTTATTAAATATTTCTGAATCAGCTATATATTTCAAAGACATAAAAATAACAACGTATAGAGCTTAAAAATACAGATTAATTTCTGTTCCATGTAATTTTTTGATACGACGCGTAAGTTAGCAGCAAAAGAATATTCTTGGTAGAATTTAAGTTAGTTCAATATTTTACCTGAAGAACATCAACTTTATAGGAAAATGTACAGATATATTTTTTAAACATAATTTATAGAAGTGGCTTAACTGTGAGAGAAATAATGTGCAAAGGTCAAGACTACTCATTTTTTGTGGTGAAACTTAAATTTCTAGGACAGGCTTATGTTCAACGTTATTGAATTGGCTAAGAAACAAACCCCACAGCATACTGACCTCTTCAGTATACTGTTACCATCAATTTAATTTTCAAGATCACCTTATTCAATGCACAAACCAGATGTTCAAGGTGTCATGTTACGAAGTCAACGTTATTTTTTAAAAATTAATAATAGAACCAATTCCTGGTCAAGATTATTTGTCAGGCATTGTTGATTTGGTTTGAAACCCAAATCAACAGGATTAGGTTCAGCAATCCCCCACCACTTTTAATCGGATAACGTCACAATTAAAAGTTGGGGGTCGAGTGGAGGTGGTCACGTGACCGCGAGGCCACGCCCACTTCTAGAGGATTGGTCGTGCGCGCGCATGAGTCCCACGCTGAACGTTCTGATTGCAGGACCTAATGAAAGACCACACCCTGCTGGTTTCTGATTGGCCCTTGGGCTCCGCCCAGGTTGTGCTCTGATTGGAGGCCTAAGGCGATGTGTTCTAATTGGGGATTAAGTTACGCGCCGCTTTCAGATGGTTGGTCGTGCGCGCATTTATTTTAGCGGGAAATTTAAAAATAAGGGGGCCCTCATACTATCTCATAAGACAGGTGTAGGAATTTGTGTTAGGGTCTTCGCCCCCTTGTCGAGGCACCCTTGATGATAAATAGTATTCTAATATGAGGGCCCTTATATTATCACATAAGCCAGGTATATGAACTTATATTAGGGTCTTCGCCCCCTTGAGGGTAAATAGTATTCTAATAAGGGGGCCGTCATACTATCTCATAAGACAGGTATAGGAACTTGTGTTAACGGCTTCGCCCCCTTGTCGTGGCCCCCTTGGCGGGAAATTTGAATTTGTTTGTAGCGCCATCTAGTGGTGTATTTCTAGAACTATTGAATGTTTTCTGTAATAGAGGTATAGCGGTATATTTTTGCGCGAAATTTGAATTTACTTGTGGCGCTATCTAGTGGTACATGGACTAATGAACGTTTCCTGTAATAGATTGATTGTGGCTCTACCTAGGGGTATATTTTTTAAAAGTACATGCAAGACGCTACAATCGTTCGATTATCAATAATAAACAGATTTTTGTGGTATGAGTAAAAAATGAATTTATTTATTCAATTTGATCAATCTCACCACTACATAACATAACAATTATAAAATCATTTTTTGAAATAAATATTAAATTAGTACTGATCCTAAAGACAGTATTGAAACACCTTTACTCTTCAACTGTTCATTAAATTGATGTATACGTTGGAGGGGGGCTTTGAAATACTTTAGGAAACGGTCAGCCAACATGCATTTAAACTCCTTCAGTTCCACAACGACCTTTTCGCCATGCTTTGTCGATATGACACTCAGATTGAGCATCCTGTATTCAACCCCGGTCTCCAGATCCTTAATATTTTTGAATGGTTTAAAGCATGTTGATGAATTTACAGCAGATAAATCCATATGTATAGTTATAGCATAACATTAAAACTTCTCGGAAGATTGACACACGAGTGAATAACTATTGGTTTTCTGTTACCTACAGTAAGGTCCGAAAGTCCTGTCACCACCCCCTATTTGTGTGATGATTGTATGTGTTGTATGTGTATTTGCGAACATGCCACAGCATATGTTGATAGTTACAGTTTTAGGTTGTTTAGTGGCAGGAATGAACCATTTCCAAGTAAGAATGTTGATTGACAGTACCGTCAAAAAAATACGGTCTTATCAGATGCCTACTGGACATTGCCGCCCAGATCATAACATGTGGTGGATTATTCTCTAACTCTTCATAATAATATGGATTTTCTTTGCTCCAGAAGAAAATACCCCTATTCCGAGAAAATCGGTAAATTGCACATTCGTCTGAGAAGAAAACTTTGCCTCGCTGCGGGAGTAATCTTGAGCAAGCTTCATGTCTTCGCCGTATGTCCTCATCACTCAACGGGTTTACGAATGTTAGCTTAAAACATTTTAATTCCAGATCTTTTTTCATGTGTGTCAGCATAGTCGTTTTTGGAATTCCAAGTTCAGAAGATCTTTTTCGCAATGATTTCTTGGGAGATCTGCTGCACAAGTTTCTTGTCGTGTTGATGGTCGACCTGTCCTCTTTCCATCCAAAACGGATCCAGTTGTGAACAGTTTCTGTTGCCATCGCAATATCGTTCTCTTGGGTGGCGCTTCTTTATTGAATCGTGTCGCAAAATCCCCTTGCACATCTCTCATTGTTTTCCCGGAGTGTGCACGTTCATGAGCCCATGTACTTGCCAAAACACGTTCTTCCACACTATACGTACTTGTGTCCATCTCCTGAAAAGAAAAATTGCATATAAGTATGCATCATAACACAAAAAAGGGGGGTGACAGGACTTTCGGACCTTACTGTATATACTCACAGTACATTCTCTTCTGTGTTTTACTAGTTCTGACGTGTTGGGGAAAACCCACTAATCATCTAATCACGTAAAAAAATCTAATTCTCCAGAAAAAATCTTATGGTTATACAAAATAAATATGTATTGTAATTTTAGCAGAAATTCTGATTACAATTGGAAGTAACATTGTAAACATTTTAAATTCCCGCTCTTTTCCTACCTCAGATGCGGTGGAGTACTGCCAACATCTAAAATGTACCTACAGAGTGTAAACTATGTCTACACCATATATTTTAATTAAATGTTCTATGGTAAACTGAGATTTTTTCTAGGCCTGTAAAATTAAATGAAAAATAGGTCTAATACATGTACCAAGTCAATTATTCAGCAAAATTTAACTGTTCCAGATGTCTTCTGAGATTGATACGAAACTTGTTAAACTCGAACCTAAAGAAGAAGGACCCACAAACTTACTTTTAACTGATAGACATTTTATGATAAATAACGATGTAATAAAAGAAGAAAGTGTCAGTATAAGTGATGTACATAATAAAAATCTTATAATAAAAGACGAAAATGTAGGTACAACTGAAGTAGATGATATAAGGCAAAGTAGTATTAAACATTCCTCAAATACAGTCTCTGAGTGTTTAACAAAAACCAAAGTAAAACATAAACTAAAAAACCATACTTCATATTCTGAACATAAATGTGAACAATGTGATTATGTGACACAATTCAAATCTAAATTGAAATGGCATAGTTTACGACACAACAATAGTGTTAAGTATAAATGTGAACAATGTGAGTATTCTACAAATGTGAAACGGTATTTATTACAACATGTTATAAAACATACTTCGAGAACTAAATACAGTTGTGAACAATGTGATTATACAGCAAAACGGAAGGGCAATTTAAAGGAGCATAGTTTAAAACACAATGATAGTATTAATTATAAATGTGAACAATGTGATTATATGACAAAACTTAAACATAATTTAACACTGCATAGTTTAAAACACATTGATATTTTTAATTATAAATGTGAACAATGCGATTTTACGACAAAAACTAAAGATCGTTTGAAACGGCATAGTTTAAAACACAAAGATAGTGTTGATTACGTTGTTTATAAATGTGAACAATGTAATTATGCAACAGGAGACAAGGCTCGCTTAACACACCACAGTTTCAAACACAATGACACTGCTAATTATAAATGTGAACAATGTGATTTTACAACAAAATGGCCAGGTAATTTAAGAAAGCATAGTTTAAAACACAATGATAGTATTAATTATAAATGTGAACAATGTGATTATATGACAAAACAGAAAGGCAATTTAACACTGCATAGTTTAAAGCACAATGATACTGCTAATTATAAATGTGAACAATGTGATTTTACAACAAAATGGCCAGAAAATGTAAGAAGGCATAGTTTAAAACACAATGATAGTATTAATTATAAATGTGAACAATGTGATTATACAACAAAATCGAAACGTTATTTAATACAGCATAATAGTGTAAAACATAATGATAGTGTTAATTATAAGTGTGAACAATGTGATTATATGACAAAACAGAAAGGTAATTTAACACAGCATAGTTTAAAACACAATGATAGTATTGATCACGTTATTTATAAATGTGAACAATGTGAGTATACGACAAATTGGAAACCTTATTGGAACAAACATAGATTAAAACACAGTGTTCATTATAAATGTGAACAATGTGATTTTACAACAAAAAAAAAAGCTAGGTTAACACAGCATAGTTTTAAACACAACGAAAGTGTTAAATATAAATGTGAACAATGTGAGTTTACAACAA
Organism: Vesta saturnalis; assembly: GCA_036346205.1. NCBI lineage: Eukaryota > Metazoa > Arthropoda > Insecta > Coleoptera > Lampyridae > Vesta > Vesta saturnalis. The sequence continues at coordinate 182,006 of JARFJB010000481.1, read as the reverse complement.
AATGGCCAGGTAATTTAAGGAAGCATAGTTTAAAACACAGTGATGCTATTAATTATAAATGTGAACAATGTGATTACACGACAAAATTGAAAGGTTATTTAATGCTGCATGTTAGTATTAAACATAATGATAGTGTTAATTATAAATGTGAACTGTGTAGTTTTACAACAAAATGGACAGGTTCTTTAATGCAGCACAGTTTAAAGCACAATGAGCGTGTTAATAATAAATGTAAACAATGTGATTTTACAACAAAATCGAAAGCTAGTTTGAAACGGCATAACTTAAAACACAATTATAATGTTAATTACAAATGTGAACAATGCGAATATTCCACAAACGTGAAACAGTATTTAATGAAACACATAGAAATACACTCTACAAGTGCTAGATACAAATGTTATGAATGTGATTTTACCACAAAACAGCCAAGTTATTTAAGAAAGCATAGATTAAAACACAATGATAGTGTTAATTATAAATGTGAACTATGTGAATATTCCACAAACGTGAAACATTACTTAACAAAACATGTAGTAATTCACTCTTCAAGAGCTACATACATATGTGACCAATGTGACTTTACAACAAAATGGCAACGTAATTTAAAAAGGCATAATTTAAAGCAACACTAACAGTGTTTATATTATGGTGAGCATGCTAGACATGTGGAAGCGTATTTAATTACTAGGGAATATAGGACAAAATCGAAAGATTTGGAAGGAATATTTTGATAATCTAAAATCTTAAGAGTTCTCTGTGGTCGTGGTGTATCTAAATTCTCATTATTTAATGATGAAATGAATGTGAATAAGACCTATAGCACCATTTGTTTAGTATTATACTAATAATAAGCATGTTTTGTTCTTGCAAATTTTATTATTCGTTAAGACTCGATTACAAAGTTGAAATTTGAATCTCAAATTATGCTCATTTAATTTGATCTTTATTTTTGAAGTTTTGCTTCTAAAATGTTGGATATTTTAAATAAACCATAACACTCCCTAATAGGTTGTAAAAAGGTACATATGCTATTTATTATATAAAACAGTACATCATTTAATTTAAATCTTACATTCAAGGCTCATACCTTTTTATCTTCTGTACTTTATCCTGACAAGCTGTATTATTGAAACTTGCTGAAAGAAAAGAGGCATGACCCTACACCACAGAAAAAAATTTTTTGTATTTACACCAGCTATTTTTAATGTGTATTACATAAATGTCAAAAGTTGAGATCCCATACAAATTGCAAAGTTTTTTGGATGATATATTTTGTTCCGCAAAGCATCAAAATTCATGGTTAAACATTTTTATGGAAATGGTTAGTTTCTCCAAATATGATAAAATTTGAACAGGTTTATTAAACTGTTACTTTTTGAAACCGAATTGTTATAAAAGCTTAGTTGAAGCTAAATTTTAAGAAAATAATTCAATAAAACAAATTTTAGGACATCTGGTGTCCTATGTTATTTTGCTGTAGATCATAGGGCAAGAAGTAAATCTCACACTGAGGTTTGAGAATTTATGTACTTCACCAAAAACTATAAACATTACACTAGACTAAGGTCTGCACTAGAATTTTGTTTTGTAATATTTAATACATGGCTTTTACAAAATAAAGTTTACATTAAAAAAGTTACAAAAAATATATCTTTTATTTAATTTTATATGGTTGCCTTTTTCATTCTTCATACATTATTGAGAATATCTGCTTCACTAAGTGTTGGTATAAATATAATAGACAAATCCATCGTTACGATGCTCAAACCTTCAATTGTCTTTTTAATGTATTAATCTATCTGTTTCTGACTATTGAATTATAGTTTGCATGTGTTGATACTTTATCACTTGGATAGCACTTTAGCAACAGGTTACCATAAGGTAGTGAAGGTCCAGGAGTGTAAATAGATACATTGGTGACCTGGACAATGCAGCATAGAGATTTCAATGAAAAATTCTTAATGTGCGATTATTCACTCGCCAAATTATTTTTGAGGAAAAGTCTATTTAGGGTAGAGAATAAAATTATGCATCCGAGTGTATCCCTGCTTTGCATTTCACTTCGTTATTAAATCAAACAACAAAGGCACTTTAATTTACAACAAAAGCCTCAAAACTTACACATATAACAAAAAACGTAAATTAATCACAAGAGATGTTCAAACGAACTAACTAATAAACACTGACCTAGCTGAGTCTAAAACTGCAGTCTTCACATTTGTGAGTTTATATTGAGATACGTTATCACATTCAGCTTGTTTTCCTCTCACTTATGATATGAGGAAAATTTAAGGTAGCTGTTCATAGGCATCTATTGGCAGTTCATTATCCCTCTATCCATCCTCCTAAGTGTTCCTGAGTGCTTTAGCACGATAGGCCTTATTTAGCCTGTTCAGGTCCACAATCATAAAAAAAAAAATATTATATTTGTTCCAAATTTTGAAATGACAACAGAATACATTTTCGCTTTTAAATGGCCCCATAGAAAAAATCATTGAGATAAAGCTCGGGGACATAGCAGACCAATGTATTGTGTAAGATATACCAATAACCTTATAGAGAAAACTGTCATTTAAAAACCCACGCATATCACGGTTGTGCAGGACAATCATCTATATGGAACCAAATTTCTTGGTCGCCTTTAACTTCAGCTACATTCAGAGCTATTCCTTCTTGCAACAGCTTTAAGAAGTGTTCTCTTCTTAAGTTTTGATTTAACAACGGTCCAACAATATGATGACCTAATAATCCTACCTTTTGAGAGTATTAGTTTCTGGTTTATAAAAAGTTGTGTGGATTCTTCCGTGCCCATATTATACAATTTTGTACATTGGGTTCATTATGCAGTATGAACGCCGCTTCATTTATAAACAGAATCTATTGTAATCATTCCGTCTTTGCATTTTTATATCATTTGGAAGTAATTTCTCATCTTCAAATCACCCTTTCGTAACTCTTGCTAAACCTGGTATTAGATCAGCAAAACGTGCCTTTTTTAAAATCCTTAAGACTGTGATGCAACCAGACGCCAGTAGTAATATGGGGCCGGTTCTGGACCAGTTCAAGGTCACTCGCCCTCTGGTGGTGAGAAACGAAAGCTTTTGGAGCTTTTTCAAGGTCAAACCTTAGGCGGAAATTTTGGAGCTGGTCAAGGTCAAAGCTAAAAATAGAAGTTGCAAGGTAATCATAAATCTAAAAATAGGATTTTCAAGGTCAAAGGTTATTGACCTACGATGGTGTCATATTACATTTCTTAGAAATATGAAAAGGTCAAGGTGAAAAGCTAAAAAAATAGAAAATCAAAGAATAGAATTTTCAGAGTCAAACTTTTTGGCGGGAAATATAAATTTTTGGAGCTGATCAAGGTCAAATCTAAAAATAGAAGTTGCAAGGTAATCTAAAGCAAATCTAAAAGTTTTTTGAGTAGGTTAGCAGTTCTGAAAGGATGCATGTTTATAATAAAAGGCTTCTCCGGGATTGCATGATTCAGTAAACTTTTATTGCTAGAAATGGTGAAAGTAATTAGAATGATAAGAAAAGAAAGAAAGAAAGAATTATTAAGTATTGATGAGAGAAATACAAAATTGAGGATAGATTTAGAGCTGTATGAGCTAAAAAGAAAATGATGCAACTTCAGTGAATGTGCCATGAAAAGTATTAAATAAAGGTGCATTCTAATTTGAATGAAAGACGCTTTAAAAAGTAAATAAGTAATTACAGTAGTGCATGTTATATTGCATAAAGAAAAGGCACTTTAACAGTATTCATTTGAAAAAAAAATAAAGTGTGTGTAAGCATAGAAGAAGAAAAGTGAATTACAAATGAAAAGACAATTTAAAAGAAGTTTCCGTATGGTTTAATTGAATTTTCATATTAAACGAGTTTTTATCATAATTTATTAAATTATACAAATTATGTAGGAAGAAATGACGTTGTAACCTTATAATTATCACATAAAACTTATATTACAAAGAAAAGATGAATAACATTATCTTAGCTATTGTATAAAATGTAGAAGTAAACAAAATGTTGTGTGTGTGTGTGTGTGTGTGTGTGTGTGTGTGTGTGTGTGTGTGTGTGTGTGTGTGTGTGTGTGTGTGTGTGTGTGTGTGTGTGTGTGTGTGTGTGTGTGTGTGTGTGTGTGTGTGTGTGTGTGTGTGTGTGTGTGTGTGTGTGTGTGTGTGTGTGTGTGTGTGTGTGTGTGTGTGTGTGTGTGTGTGTGTGTGTGTGTGTGTGGTGTGGTGCGTGCTGGTGTGTGTGAAATGTTTTAAAATAAATAAATATACGCTTTTATCATAGCAGTTTCATCGTTGTCAAAAATTCTGGATTTTGTATATAGACTAAACAAATAACAGCGCAAAGGATAGCAGTTAAATAAATTCGGAATTAAAAAAATTCAAAACAAATAGTCTTGTGAAAGTAGTACATAAACGTTGATATACATTAATAAATCATAACAGGCTAGTCCTTTACTCAAAAATTCCAATTTTTGCATGTAGACTAAACAAATAACAGCGCAAAAGATAGCAGTTCCAAATTTTTCAAAACTAAAACATGTGAAAAAAACAGCAAGTTCGTGGTTAGCATGTAAAGAAAGGTTGATACTTGCACATATGAATAAATCATAACAGCCTAGTGCTTTACCCAAAATTCCAATTTATTGCATGTAGACTAAATAAATAACAGCGCAAAAGATAGCAGTTCCAAATTTTCTCAAATAAAAGAAATTTGGAAAAGCTTTGAACTTGCAACTAGCGCATGTGTGCTTAATAATTGCACAATCGGAGTAATGTAAGTGCTAAATATACACTGTCTTGTAACGTGTACAAGCGTTTTTCAAAGCAAAATGCTTGCATTATTCTGTTTTTTCTTTATGCAGTTTAAAGTGTTCTTTTATTGAAAATTTTGGTAATTGCTTGTTGCAAAAATCAATCAATTTTAACACGGTGAATGCTTTTACAAAATTGTGTATGTTTTAGTAAGTAGAAAAAGTAGTTTTGCTTAAAATCAGAATCTCAATTTAGTGGGTCAGTTTTATAATTTTTTTGTAAATTAATAAATGAAATGGATAAAATGTCACTTGTAAAACGCAATAATGTAAAAAAAATTTTTTTTTACTGGGAAGTAGGGAAAAAATTAAAAAATTTAGGAGAGCGTTTCGTTTAGAACTTATTCTACTGTCATTAAAAAAAGAAAAACCATGCATATTGCATGATGTTTTAGTGCTAGCACCAACGAGGGGTACTGAACCAATCCAGGCCCCCCTCGAAGAGCCCATTCCGATAATTTCAATTAGAGATAGCGATGTAGAGGATAATTTTTCGAGGTATTTTGAAAAGTAGGTATAATTTTATTTCATTAAAATTATTGTTTCCCTTTATTAATTCATAGAGGATTTAGTACAACCACATTTATTTATCGTTTCAGCATAACACCAGCAACTACGGTGATGGCAACACCGCAACCGCTGCAGAACCTCCAATACGGAGGTAAAAATGTATCGTTAGTAGATGAGTACCTTACTCATCACGAAGAGCAGGATCCACCACCAACCGTGCAGGCGTTTAGGAACAAAAGTGAAGAAGAAATCGGGAGTTAGAATGTGTGCGTCGTAATATTAAAAACACGGAAAGCATTATGCGTACGTTGGAGGGGATTGATGTGTGATGGGTGTATTATCTGTATATAAGTTAGTAATTAGGTTTTCTTTTCATTAGTAGTAATTTTTTTAGAATGTAATTTATTTTTTGTCGGTAGTAATTTAGGATGTAATAATAATAATAATTTTTGTTAGATATGTATATATGTACAAAATATCCCTAAATGTTAATACTAGTTAATAAAATGGGAGTATAAAAACATTCACCATCTACACAAGAGGAGTGGTTGCACCATGAAAAGGAGTACTATAGTCAATGGAACTTTCCACATTGTGTAGGTGCGATGGATGGGAAGCATGTTTTGTTGCAAGCACCAATCAACTCTGGAAGTGATTTCTTCAACTATAAGGGTAACCTCAGTATTGTGTTACTAGCTCTTGTTGATGCAAATTATTCCTTTACGTACGTGTCCGTTGGGTGCCAAGGACGACTATCGGACGGTGGAGTATTTTCTCACAGTGCCCTAAAAGAATTATTGGAAAAGTCCGGACTAAATCTGCCAAACCCTAGTAGACTGCCTGGGAGAACCTATCCTGTCCCATACTTTATCCTGGCGAATGATGCTTTCCCACTGATGATGAATGTTATGAAAACATACCCTGGGCTACAAGAGAAAGGGAGTTGTAAGCGTATTTACAACTACGTCATTGCCGAGCAAGAAGAATTGTCGAAAATGTATTCGGCATTATTTCCGTAGTATTCAGAGTGGTACGGAGGCCTCTACTACTTGAACCAGAGAAGGCCCAAAAAGTAGTATTGTCATGTGCGCATCTACGTAACTTCCTACGCAGAACCAACTCATCAAGTGCAACATACACTCCATCAGGAACCTTTGACTATGAAGACACCACCACTGCTACGTTAGTCCCTGGCCAGTGGCGTGTTGAGGGCATGCCTACAGAAACACTACTACGTTTAAAGAGGATACTTAGGAAATCATCAGCTGTAGCAAAAGAAGTGAGGGACGAAATATGTGCTTTCGTCAACACTCCTGAGGATTCGGTTCCGTGGCAGAAAAAGTACTGAGCTGCTCAGGAAGCAAGAGTGTTGGATGTTCGTGGTAAAACTCCAAAGCACAATGTGTAATGTTGATCTGTAACCTTAATTGCATCATCTTTATGTCAACAAACATAGAAATGTTTTCATTTAGACGTACGAAAAATAATACAGTTTTGTATACCGTACATGACTCGCTTTATTACTAAGTACACCTGAAAAAATCGATACATTTTCTAATACTACATTAAAAAATAAATAACATACATTTTTTTTATTATAAGCCAGTTTGTTTAAAGGGCAAATGTTTACTATAGGGTTACCTCATAAATTTTCGATATTACTGTACTTAATTTTGTAGATTTTTTTACCTATTTTTAGAAACCCGTATAGCAGAACCACAATGTGTTAACATGCTATTTTAAACTCTGCCATCGAGCTAAAAAAACATGGGAAACAAGAAAAAACGTTAAAATCGAAGCAGAAATGTTAAAATTAGGGCCTAAAGCAGAAATAAGCGTTTCCACGATCAAAATTTTTTAAATAATTTCTCAAAATAGGTCAAAGAATCTAATAAAATAAAAAATATAAAATTAGTGAGGTAACCTTATTGGTGACATTCATCAGTTAAAGCAGCGCCCTAAAAATTTAGAAACGCAATACTTATCTATTAATAAAAATAATTACCTCATTTGCAGTAGCAGTAGCTCAGTAGCAGTGGTGTTTGGTTGCTGAACTAGTCCTGTTTCTTGTGTGCGCCTGGGAGTCGTTTTGTCCTTCATAAACAATAGGGCATCAAAGGCAAACCACTTCTTGGAATCAGCTGCGGAACCGCTTCTTGGTTTCTTGGATTGTCGCTGGAACTGTCCGATAAGTATTCTCATCTTCGATTGCACTTCGGCTTTTGTCACCTTGATTGCATTGCTTATCTCTACCCACGCGTTATTTTTCAGGTTTTTGTCTTTAAAATCCCGGCATGTGGGATCCCACAACACGTGGTGTTCACGATAAAGTTCAATTAATTTCAGCACTTGGTCCCTTGACCATTCAATCTCGCACACATTTTCCATATTAACAAGTTATTACTTCAAAAACAATAACATAAGCACAACGAACGCTGTTCGCACGTGGTCGGTCTGACAGCCTGAACTGGACTGACCTTAGGAGTAGGGTGAAGGAAGGAAATCGTGCTATTAGCAATGTTGCAGCGCCATTCGGTTCTGTAGTATGTGCTATTAGCGAATGCTAGTAACATTCTTTGATCTTTACCGCTACTTTGCGGATAACAAAAATCTTGCTATTAGCAAGGAATTTCCGTGTTATAAGCACATGTTAGTAGCAATTTACAAGGTTCTTTTGTAAATGTTAATAGCATTTGTTAATAACACGTGCTATTAACTCCGGTGTAAACGCGGCTTAACACAGTTACATCATTATTATTATTATCATGGCAGTGAATATAGGCACGTGAAAATTAACGAATTATAACCTCAATGTGTCTAAAAAAATGGTAATAAAAAGGAAAATTCAAATCTACGGTAACCTAGGTGGATTGTAGGGTAACGTAGCTTGTATCCTAGGATACCGTAGATTTTAATTTTCCTTTTTATTTCCATTTTTTAGACACATTGAGGTTATAATTCGTCAATTTTCACGTGCCTATAGTCACTGCCTATTATCATACGTATTTTCGTAATATACATTATTTGAGGCCAATTCAATGTAAAGTTAAATCCATAGACAATTTAATTTTCTAGGGTTAAATCGACCTTATCCAGCAACATCAACTGTACCAGATGTTTTCTGAGATTGATTTAAAACTTGTTAAACTCGAACCTAAAGAGGAAGGATCGATAAATTTACCTTTAACCGATCGACATTTTATGATAAATAATGATATAATAAAAGAAGAAAATGTGAGTACAACTGTGCTGGATACTACAGGAGAAAGTAGTGTCAAACATGTAAAGCACGTTTCGAAAGCTAAATACAATTGTGAACAATGTGATTATACAGCAAAATGGAAAGGTAATTTAATAAAGCATAGTTTAATACATGACGATAGTATTATTTATAAATGTGAACAATGTGATTATATGACAAAATGGAAACGTTATTTGACTAAGCATAATATAAAGCACAATAATAGTGATAATTATCAATGTGAACAATGTGATTTTAAAACAAAATGGCCAAATAATTTAAGAAGGCATAGTTTAAAACACAATGATACTATTAATTATAAATGTGCAAAATGTGATTTTACGACAATAGCGAAACGTTATTTAATACAGCATAATAGTATAAAACATAATGCTAGCGTTAATTATAAATGTGAACAATGTGATTACATGACAAAACGGAAAGGTAATTTAATTCAGCATAGTTTAAAGCACAGTGACATTATTAACTATGAATGTGAACTCTGTGATTTTGTGACAAAAACTAAAGCTAGTGTAAACGGCATAGTTTGCAACACAATGATAGTGTTATTCATAAATGTCAACAATGTGATTATACAACAAAATGGAAAGCTTATCTAAATAAGCATAGTGTAAAACACAATGATAGCGCTAACTATAAATGTGAACTATGTAGTTTCACAACAAAATGGAAAAGTTCTTTAATACCTCATAGTTTAAAGCACAATGATCATGTTAATTATAAATGTAAACAATGTGATTTCACAACGAAATCGAATGCTAGTTTGAAAAAGCATAGTTTAAAACACAATGATAGTGTTAATTATTATAAATGTAAACAATGTGATTATGCAACAAAATGGAAAGCTTGTTTGAAAGAGCATAGTTTAAAACACAATAATCGTGCTAGATATACATGTTATCACTGTGATTTTATTACTAAACAGCCAAGTTATTTACGAAAACATAGTTTAAAGCACATTGATAATATTATTTATAAATGTGATCAATGTGAATATTCCACAAACGTGAAACAGTATTTAATGAGACACATAGTAACACACTCTTCAAGAGCAACATTTAAATGTAAACAATGTGATTTTATAACAAAATGGCTACGTAATTTAAAAAGGCATAGTTTAAAACAACACTAATTGTGTTTATAAATGAGTATGCCACAAACTTGGAACTGTACTGTTAGTGTCACAAACTTTTGAAAATGGGAATATAGAACAAATCAATTTGGAACTAAGAGTGACAAAGGTTATGGCAAATCCTGTTGGTTAACATCTTACAGTTTACTTTACCGTATCTAAATACAACTCAAATAAACGTGATTGAGGCTTGCGTCTCATTTTATTTCAGCATGTTTTGGTGTTATATTAGTAATAAGCACTTTTTATTCTTAAAGATTTTATTCATTTCTGTACTCGATTACGAAGTTAAAATTTGATTCTCAAATTATGCTCATTTTTTTTGAAATTTTATTTGCTAAAATGCCGGAAATTTAAAATAAACACTTAAAAGATGCTGTAAAGGTGTCGTTTAATCATTTAATTTAAATCTCACAAAACTTGGACTTTTTTAGCTTTGCTACTTTATCCAGGCAAGCTTACTAGTGTAAAGTCGAAACATGCCAAAATAAAATTCAAGTGGCTAAAAAATTTTTTGACCATGGTTAATTTGACAAATGTGACGAGTTTATTAAACTTATGTGTCACTTATTGAATCCAAATTGTTGTAAACCCTTATTTGAAGTTTAATTTTCAGGAATTAATTCAATAAAATAAATAATAATAATCTTTATAATCATTCTACACATGTAATATAATAAGAATTATGTTCAACCGCCAAGCAAAAAAAAAAACAATGACTGCGTTTATCTCGGAGCCTGCATCCGGTCGTACAAGTCAAACCTTGTTTCAAGCTGTAGGGTTTTTGTCTAGAAACAATCTAAGGGATTAGTCAATCTTCGTTTCAAGCGGTTACTACTGAAAAGAGATGAACGTAACGGTAGACGAAGGTGGCAATCGTTTTACACCACCTTCAAGTTCGTTACATTTAACTATTTTATTTATTACCAACAACAGTAACAAACCAGTGGTGTTAACCTGAAATATTAGTTTTCATGCATTAATTTATTTGCATCCTTTTTTTTTTGTGAAAAATGGTATAAATAAAGAGGAATCTGTGGTCTGTTACACGTCCAAACCGCACTAGGCGTCGTGTATGCTTACTAATGTAAGCGGGTTGCCAAGCCAGCTAACAGGGAGATGGGCGTGGTCGAAATAATAAGTAAAATGAATGATTAATACGCTCAAACACCTTACACCGATATTCAAACAGCTCAGTCCGGGAAAATATATCTCTGGGCGCCACCACAATCGAAACTTTGCTAAAATAATTGTCTTAAGCTGGGTGTTAATTAACCCTACTTGCTTGTGGAAAGTAGGATTGTGCTTACTCAGTAAACTCTTACACGAGGGTTCTAAAACAAACACTCGTCCAAAACAATTCAACTCAAACTCAAACATATTTAGTACTACCCAGGTTATTAGAAACTTTTTGAATACACCTCGTATACCAAAACTTCCAAAACAAAATTGATCACTTAAATTTAACTGCATTCACATAACCAACACTTATACATAAAAACTGAAATACACGGGTCGTCACAAACTTCCTGATTGTACCTGGTACATCTAGAATGCCAAAGTTATAACACGTTAACTGAATATTTTCTACGTATCCCTCGTATACATATAAAGTTAAATTTCTACTTATTAATGAATAAATAGTTCTTCATTCAATGATCGATAATTAATTTTTAAAATTCCTAATCAAAAGAAAGCAATGTCATCGGCTTAATAATTGTTACTCCAATACAATAGTGATAAAGTGCTGCAAAACAGTCAAACGAGAATAATCCTTGAAGGTTTAGTATTCCTAACATGAACGATATCTTTTAAATTTAATTTAATTTTTATAATACTTCTGAATCGTATTGGACATTCGTAAATATGTAAGTTCTCAAAACTCATCTCTTAGTTATACTTAATGAAATTTTAATTAACTGCTGATCCGTCATTAGTGTACTGCATTAATGAAACTAACATGAAAGTTTTTGCAATCAACCTGGCAAATATAACCTTTCAGGTTGTTCATTAATCTTGAAACCAAAATATGCAAAGTTTACATTTAAGTTGTCGAAAACTAGGTCACCAATTAAGTAAACGTCACAAATGTATCTCATAACTGGCTAAATAAACAACAAAACAAAAGTTAACGATAAATATGATATATATATATATATATATATATATATATATATATATATATATATATATTGTCCTGCATAAAATAATAAACAAATAATACACAACCGCGTGGTTGAAAAACCACTGTCAATACAAATTTGCGTTTCCGCAACAATTCTTACTACTAAAACACCCAATACAACATGACTCGAGATCGATTATCTTTTTCCTTCAACACTAATTAATTAACTAAACATTACTTACACAACAATACGCAAATAAACTAACCAAAGAAAAGATAATCGTACTCTACTGAATTTTCAAGGTTCTTAAATATAATTCTTACTTAAAAAATTGTCCATTAATCCTTCGCTCTTCTTTCTTCCCGTAAATCAATTATTTGTATTCCTTAAATTGCCTGAAGGCATAAAACAAGTACTCCACAATTTCACCAACACTTATTCCTTTCTGCACTCGCGATTAGTCCAACTATGCGAGGTTATTACTCCAATACGTAACAATCTGTACACATTTGGTTGCCTCTTAAAAAGTTTCTCGCAACCTTTAGGACAATTTAGCCCTTCCTTAACACAAATAAACTTTTAATGTCACAAAATTACCCAAACATTGTCTCAATTTACTACCAATACTTCGCTCACTTAAAGGTGGTTCCATAAATAATTTATACTAAAGATCAGTACAAGCTCACGCGCCGCACTCACTATAACGTAACAACTGTTATGTTTTTATAAATCTGCTTACGCACTTTTTCTTTTGAAGAACAAAAACTGATTTTATCTTCAATCTCAATTTTATTAATTGTTTTATTTATGAATGTCTTATACGATTCATCCCCTTTCGGGTTACGCAGTTGTTTAAACAATGACTGCCTTCAATATTATTCACAAATATAACTCCAACTCAACCCATTCTAATTTCACACATCACCTCGCGCGCGTGTCTCACCGAGCTCTCACCAAAAGCCAAAAGCTAAAAGCTCACGTCAATCTCTGACTTTCCTATTTATACCTTAAGCCATCCATCTTTAAACATGTCCGACTTCCTCGCTATATTCACCAATGGTATTCATTCAAACTTTCTTAGTGCCGACAGATGCTACCATCTGTACAAACACGCTTATAACTACAATACATCGCCATGTTTGTTCTTACTTACAAATTTTACAATTACTTTATGGAGAAACCAGTTCTCTGGACCATTACACAACTTTCAACGTTTATCTCCCACATGCGCTCGATCTCCTTCCGCAACATTTGCAAAAATAAGTACAGTCTAAGGTCTCAAATCCCATATACATACACGTATTCTCAAAACTTATTGCACAACATTACGAGAACTTTCTATAATTAACAATTAAACATACCAAATCTTTCTCTACATATTTTCTAAAACATTCTACACTTATACACTCACATCCTCCGGTCAAGATTACTCCTCTATCCTCCAACATTCTATTTCTTATCAAGTAGTCAAACAGTAGCAAACATTATCGTCCCATCGACAAATTTCTCTTCACATTTACATTCATCAGAATCGATTTATTCCAACACCAATGTCTCTATAACATTCAAATACACGTATCTGCATACTGAACGATATTTCTCCTAAATTTCCAGTGGCGTATCACCCACCCACACACATTATGCATATACACAAAAAAAATTTTTTTCTCGTTCAAACTCAATACACCCGTACTTAAAACACGTAATACACGTCATTATAACATCCTACATACAGGGTGCGTCAACGCAACCTTACAGGTCGAGTGAGGAAGTTCTCTTTTTCTTGAAACTGGTTAACCAGAAGCACATCGTTGGCTTCATGGATGGAAAGCTACTGCGGGTTCAGGATATTTTCAAATCATTGGTTGCACCTATGAAGCAGGCAGGCTTTCACAGGGACGTTGAACTGTTAACCATCAAATGGAATGATGTGAAAAATGAGCACCTTATTGCCTTTAAATACAAACTGCTTATTATAATATTGTGGTTTTACTTAATAGCCAAATACTAGAAGTATAAAAGGCATAATGGAGTCAGTGGGAACGACCATGCTGAGTATGAATTTTTTGAAGCGCTTGAGGAAGTCCTAAGTCATCGGCCCAGCAAAACGGTCTTGATACTGGCCAGTCGGAGGAAATAACGTTTGAGGAGGTTTACAGTGAGTTAACCCCTATTATAGGCCACGTTTTATTACAAATGAATTTTTATTTTAGCTATGGAAGAAAATGACCTAGAATCAGCCTGCATGACGATGTTACAGATGTAGATTGAGTAATTCCTGGAGGTTCTGCAACCCCAGGAATTCAGAAACAGGCTGTAGCAATCGTTAGTCGAGAGAGCAGTCCAGTTTTTGCGAAGATGCCCACCGAAATGAGGTTCTAGTTGGAAGTCACGAGGGAAAGGGAGTTGGAGGCTCCATTCTGCTTTTAAGCGACCAAATGCTATTTCAACACCCACCCTAGGTGAATTCATATAATCATTGGATGAATCTTCATTTACTATTAAACCTCTGTCTACAACCTTTCATGAGCCAGGGAAGTAGTGGATATGCGGGGTCCTAAAAATAATTATTAATATTTAATCAACAACAAACCGGCCTTACCATGGGCTCCTTAATATTAGGTTTCTATATAAGTTTGAAATAGTGAACAGTGCAGCATCACGTACAGCTCCAGGATTATTTATAGAAATATCAATAAATCGAGATGGTGGTAGAACTGGTACATGTGTGCCATTAATTGCACCTATTATATTGGGTATGTGACTGAAATGCTCAAAACTCCCCAGAGGGGGAGGTACCACCTGCCTTACCATGGGCTCCTTAATATTGTCTCCAATTTTCTGAGCTCGTTAAGGGCTGCCGGTCACCTTTTCTTAATCCTTAATTTATTCTCATCCTTGTTCTTCCTTCTCACCCTCGATGACTTCCTATCGGATTGAAAGTCCAAAAGTAAAATTTACAAAAAATATGGCTGTGGTTTCTAGGATAATAAATACCGGACGTAAAATCCTTGGGCAAGGCCCAAGCGACCTCGGTCATGGAAAGTTCTTACTTTCTGATCCACTATGGCAATATCCGCGGTATCAGGTCTAATTTTAATGCTGTTCACCAACATCTCGAACAATTACAACCTGCCATTTAGTTTCTGTCTGAAACACAAGTCTCCTCTGAAAACTCCGATTCGCCTGACTTGCAATATCCCCAATACAACCTTCACTCTAACTTTCTTGGAAAATAAAAATTTTGACGTGATTTGGTTTAAACATTCTGGTCCTATATTTTTGAAATTTTAGTGTTGCATTTATAGGTCTCCTAATGACGTTAACTTTCAAGACTTCTTCGATTACCTTAGTTTGAAAGTTGATTATCTTCTGTCTCAGTTTCCATCTTGCGATGTCTCAATTGCAGATTTCAACGTTCATAACTCTTTCAGTTTTCATCTACTACTAATTCAGCTGGTCATAGTGAAGAAACACTTGCTATTGCTTGTCATCTCACACAAATGATTTCTGAATCCACAAGGATCCCTAATAACCTTAGCAATACTCCACATCTTCTAGATTTCTTTCTTACATCAAGCCCAGTTTATAAAACTTTCGTTCTTTCCCCTCTAGATCTATCTGAACACTGTCAAATAGAAATAATTTCTACTGCCCCTAATTCCGCTGTTTGCAACACTAATAGAATCTTGTGGTGTTTTAAGTCAGCTAGGTGGTATGATTTACGAGACTTCTTTGCAACCCTTCCATGGCGTGAATATTGTTTTAAGTCGTCCTCTTCTGACTGTTCTTTCAGTATCTGAAGTAATCCTTATGGGCATGGAGTTATACATTCCCAAAAAACAGAATCGGATAGGTCATTCACGTTCCCAACCTTGGTTCAATAAGGCTTGTGCTGATCAATATCTTTGAAAAAAATATTATGTTGAATGGAAATCTAGTAAAACGGTCGAAAGTCGTGCAGAATACGTTGGTGCTAGAAATATCATGAAATGTCATCACTAGAGCAAAAAAATTATTTGAACAACGAAAATGCAATGAACTAGCTATATCTCCTTTGGGCAGTCGTAAATGTTGGTCTTTAGCTAAAGCCGTTAGTAAAAACTGGTACATCCAATGTGTTGTAATAACAATCCTGTACGTTATAAACGATACCAAAGTTGAATTTTACTCCTTACAAATGTATCTTCATGAAATTTGAATAATCCAGTGTTTATAGCATTCTCTCGAAAGTTCAAATAAAAAAGGGAATCTAAATTTAGATGTGAATTAAATGCAAAATTGCAAAATTTAGGTGGAAACCCAAAAATGGCTTCCTAATCAACATAACGTTCATCAAGTAATGCTCAAAAGGACGCTTACGATATCAGGTGATATAGCGGTGCGCGAAAAATATGCGCAAAAAATTAATTCTAAGATATGGAAGTATAAACCCCTAAGAAGATATGCAACGTAAGTTACACCAAAATGCAAATTAAGTTGCCTACCACATACTTATCATTCATTAATAATTAAAAACTTTTTTATTTACAACTAAATGAACGAAGAACGTAAAAGATTCGTTACAAACTCACCTTGTTTGGATTAAATGATTCGCTCATCAACGGAGTTTCTAGTTTCCTTGATAAAAGACGAATATGTGTCGTAGTTGATGGCTGTTTTTCAAAAGAAGTCAACATTAACGCGGGCGTGCCACATGGATCAGTTATAGCGCCTACACTTTTCCTGCTGTACATAAATAACCTTATTTCTTCAACAACTAATCCGACTAATTGCTTTGCTGACGACAGCACTCTTCATTGTACTTCAACTCAGTCTACTCAGAATGGTAGTCTGCCTTATATGTATCAAGACATTAAAGCTGTAATCAATAAAATCAACAAAAACATTCAATGTATTCTCGAATGGGGAAGCAATACTATAGTTAAGTTTAATGCTATCAAAACTCAGTGTTGCCTTGTGTCCTCCTAAAAATCGATCATTTCCTGTTGTAAAGATGAATGGCTCAGTTCTTAAGTTTTCAGGCTCTATTATTCCATTGGAAATGACTGTATCTTCAAATCTATCATGGGTTGACCAACTTCCGTCAGCTACCAAAACAGCTGCTCGTAAAATAGGCTTTCTGTACAGATCTAAGAAGTACTTTACCTCCCAACAACTCTTTCTGCTCTATAAGGCAGGAATTTAAAATGCTTAATGACGTTACATCCAAATATAATAATTAGAAGTACTGCTAAAATTAAATACTTGTTTTGTTAAATATTTGATTTTTTCTTTGGTTTTTATAGCAAGCGTGTTGTTGTGGTGTTGTTTTTTGTAACATTAAAAAATATCTGGTGTGGAACACCACACCACCTTCCAACCTACAAAATGGAAATTAAAAGAAATGAAAAAATTTTATAACATTTTTTTAGGATACTATGCAACATCTATAAGAAACTCGCAAAAACAATCTATGTCAAACAGCCGTTTAAAACTTCATGACAGACACAGGTTAATAGACATCTAGATGCTAATTGAAATTAAAAGAAATGAAATAATTTTATTTCAATTTTTTTTTTGGATAACTATGAAACCTCTTTCTTATACGTTCATAACGAAACCAGGCAACATTGTAAAAACAAAAATGCAATCTGTGTCAGAATGACGTTTAAAATTTTATGACAGATAGATGTCAACGTAAAAAAATATCCAAGGCCACCCGCTTCCACAAAAATATTGATAATACAGCTTCAGCATTTTCAATCATATTTATTTAATTTTTTCATTTATTACGCTTTATATTAAAAAATTTTGTAAAGAAAATTTATGTAAAATTAAATTTGCTTTAAAAAATACGTCTACACTTTTTCTTATAAAATTAGTCGTTATTCAGATAATGAAAAAATTTGGACTAACACTTAAATTCTACCTTAGGAATCTTTTTGCTTAGAACATAATTAATCGATATGTTTAATATCAATATCCAGGTATGTTTAAGTATATCTTTGAAATATGCAGCTGTTTTAGAAATATTTGATAAAAACTAAAAACTACCCCTAATAAACCCCCCTCTACGCGGCTGGATTTCTCCCAAAATCTAATCAGCTCTAAGCCAAATGAAAACAAGCTTGAACACACAATTTTAGATAGGTAGGTATTTTCGTTGAGGGGTTATCGTGGATACTAACATACATCCATACACAAACACGCGCGCGTGCCCACACACGCACACAATAAGTCAACAGGTATTGGTGCACATAATTAGTTGTCATACGGCCAAGGGTATGTGGGATAAACTACATGACCAAAAATCAGATGAAAGTCTTCACCTTATACAGCAGAAGTTTTATAAATATGTCAAGGATATTGCAGATAATATGGCGGCACGCATTTCAAAACTGACAAAAATGTTGGTGACACTTCCGTTAGTTCCAAGTACTTTAATAGTGCATGGTATTCAACACCTGAAAAAAAAATTTAAGAAGTTTAACAACGCGTTTGTTGCTGGAAAGATCTAGCTTGCAACACAAGATCGTCAGGAGACTATTACTGCTTTAATTGTAAATAAAGGTGATATACGAAAGCAACGTAAGGGTTCAAATAAACAAAAAGAAAATACAAGCCAGGAAATTGCTTTATTTGTAAGAAACCTGTACATTGGAAGAACGAGTGTTACGTCAGCAGTAAAACCCAAATAAAGCCAAAGGGCGATGCATTTATTTGTGAATCATCTTTTACTTTAAACGAAAGTGAATCGTTTTGTGGGCCAGTGGCCATATGGCAAACAAATTTGAATGGTTTGTCGAAATAACCAGTTTGATACTCCTACATATGTCATGATTGGTGACGGACAATATATAGATGTTTTAGGTAAGCGAAATATAAGCATCATGTCATTTGCAAATGGTAACTAAGTGAAAAACACTTATCAAATGTGTTATATGTTCCTAAAATAAAACTAAATCTATTTTCGTCTGGAGCGGCAATGGGTAAAGGGTTTACGGTGACTACGGATAACAAAAAATGCGAATTATGGAATGACAATCAAGTTGTTGTTATAGGTCACAGAGAATAAAAGTTGTATAAGTTATTATTTAGAGTAACTACACCAGATAAAAATCATGTATCAAACTGCAATATTTTAGTTAACAACAGTTTAAACTTATGGCATGAGCATCTGGGTCACTAGAACATAACGTATGTCAAGGATTTTTTAAAAAGAAGGAGCATGGCACTAACGGATGATGAAGATTTCAGAAAGATTTATAGGATGCCATTTTATGCAAGTGAAACAATACCTCAAGAACGTGAAACAACGACACACTCAGTGGTATGTGGACCTTGTAACGAACCGCAATTCATTACTACTGAATTTTTTTTAATTAATTAATTATTTAACAATCAGCCCTCGTAAAAGAAATGATGTAAGATTTCTTAGTATTCAAACACCTGCAAGACTTAATCTAATATTTCTTAGTATTCCGTATTACTCAGTACCTAACTTAATATTTCTTATTATCTCGTTTGATTGCACAACAAACATTAATTTGTTTCCCCTCCAACGTAGATTTCATAAAACATCGAAAGTTTTATACGTCAGAGTAATCTCCGCCAATTACAGAAAGGATTCCCCCAAACGGAAGCCACCACCGCCTACCGAGAGTCCCCTATAAAAACCGCGACGCGCACCTTTGGAATTTAATTAAGTATTAGAAAAATTAAGTATTATTAATTCAGTAAGTAGTAGCCGTAGCCGACCAGTAGCCGTAGCCGAACAGACCAGTAGCAGTAGTAGAAGAGTTCCGTCGCGCCTCGTGAACGCATCCCGCCGCCGAGAATTATTTAGTTGGTTTTACCAGCTCCTGTATTAGTTAGTCCGTTAGACTAACTCCGGTTCCAGAACACCTGCACGTGACGGTTGCGTTAAAGTAAATCGCCGCAGACCTAGTGATAGTCACCGCGAGTTTAGCTCCCTGTATTTGCGACCGCGAACCTTTTGTAAATAAATAGCTATCCTCGATCTTTGTGATTAACGACACGTAAGTCTGTAGAGTAATTCAGAACACAAACACAAACACACACAAAAACCCCCAGACAGCAACGGGCTAGGCCACGAAGCAGTCGGGAGTATTAACACGCACCGAAACCCCCAGACAGCAATGGGCTAAGCCACGAAGCAGTCGGAAGTATACACACGCTATACACACAAAAAACCCCAGAGAGCGACGGGTCACCCCGGAGCAGTCGGGAGTATTAACACACACCGAAACCCCCAGACAGCAACGGGCTAAGCCACGAGGCAGTCGGGAGTAGACACACGCATAATACACACACCAAACCTCCAGAGAGCGACGGGTCACCCCGGAGCAGTCGGGAGTAATAACACACACCACTCTACCATATACCTGACGACGGGAGCTAAGTAGAACTGTATAGACCTGCAGCTTTTATCATTTACTCTCACTTACATTCTAAAACACCTGCATTCACCAGCTCGCTGGCGAAGACCGAAGTGCCTGTAATCACAAACGAATTAAACGTAGAGTATCCGTCAAAGTACTGTAGTAGAAGAAAACCGTGCATCGATAACCACGCGCTTAGTAATCGAATTTCAAGAAAGCAATCAATTAATTGTTTTCCACCAGCTTGTACCGCAAGTATAAAAACCGCCTTTAATAAATACGCGTTTTGTGTGTATACAAGTAGGTAACGTTCGTTTGTATCTACGTGAGATTTCGTTCGTTTGCATAAAGGAAATCACCACCATAAAATTACATCCCAGAAGATAACGCGCATATATATTAATTATACAACCAAACGTGCATAATCAGCCCAGTATAAATTTAATGCGAGAATAAACCTCTGAAGATAAGTCATATTTTCGAACATAATAGATCGCGAAGGTAAATTGCTTTACGAAGCATACGCGCCTGTCCGTCTTCCAGAAATTACTGAAGGTAAAGAGCAGCAAGCAATTAGACCGGTACAACCGTCATGCGTACAACCGTGAACTCGGGATATCGATTTTCACTAGTGACCTAGATCTGCGCAACCCTCGTTTTAAATAACCAGTAGTTTGTTTATACATTCTTTTCTTTTGTAGTCAGGGCCGTATCCAGCGTAAATAATT
Source organism: Vesta saturnalis (assembly GCA_036346205.1). Taxonomy (NCBI): domain Eukaryota; kingdom Metazoa; phylum Arthropoda; class Insecta; order Coleoptera; family Lampyridae; genus Vesta; species Vesta saturnalis. The sequence goes on along the minus strand of JARFJB010000481.1, from coordinate 161,033 downwards.
AATTAAACGCAACGTTATTAATCATTTAAATATTACGTTCCTCATTGAGTGTAACTAGGCAGTATTAATATCTATTTACAGAAACGACTTCGACAACAATAAGCCGTCGTATCGAGCGAGTGGAAGGAAGGAGGACATCCAAATTCGCCGTCCAAACCAAGTGGACGCCGCCGTCTCAATCTTAACGTCAAATTGTTTTCTCATTTTTACGTTTATGTTAGTTGTTAACAAGGCAGTTATCTAGTCTAAGTGTGAATATATTAAATTTGTAAATAATAGGATAATATATTTTTTAACCGTTTTACTGTGATTATTTTATGTGGACAGTGTAGAGCTACCGTTTAAATATTCCGACGAACCCACCCCCTCTTTAGTTTCTAATCTAAAGACCGATTGCAGTTTAGCCGCGGCAAACATAAAAATTGTAAGAAAGGACCTTACAACCTATCGAACAAAAATCGATTGGTGGTTCACGATAGTGTTTATTATTCAAGGATGATTACTCACATTACCGTACCGTATATTTTTTGTGGCATAAATTGTAACGAATCTTTTACGTTCTTCGTTCATTTAGTTGTAAAATATAAGAAAAAAGGGTTTTTGGTTATTAATGATTTATAAGTTGTGGTAGGCAACTTAATTTGCATTTTGGTGTAACTTAAGTTGCATATTTTCTTAAAGGTTTATATAGTTCCATATCCTTGAATTAATTTTTTGCGCACATTTTTTCGCGCACCGCTATATCACCTGATTCGTAAGCGTCCTTTTGAGCATTACATGATGAACTTTGTTTTGATTAGGAAGCCATATTGGGGTTTGCACCTAAATTTTGTGAAAAGTGCCATTGATTTAATGGTAAGATACTTTTAACTCGTATTATATTAAAATCTAAAACATTTGCTCTTTGCAGGCACTTTTACTTTTAATACTTTTACTTTTATCATTTTTACTTTTATTACTTTTGGTATTTTCGATGCTTATGATTGCAAGTTTGTCTTTAATCCAGATCTAAATTTAGATCACATTTTTTATTCGAACTTTCGAGAGAATGCAATATACACTGGATTATTCAAATTTCACGAAGATAAATTTATAATAAGTAAAATTCAACTTTGGTATGGTTTACAACGTACAGCATTGTTATCACTACATATTGCGCAATATTGGTGCAGATTACATGCAACCAGATGTTATCAAAAAGTTGTGTACAACAATTTTCGAACAGGTATTTATATCCATAATTTAGTAATTTAAGGCTATTACAATTAGTTTTTAAGATATATTTTATATCATTCTAAATTTAAATATTTAATAAACATAGTTTGTATATTTTTTATTTTGACATTGTGGTGAATTTTTTATTGTATCCTCGGTTTAGTTATTCCGAACATAATGAAAAATAACTTTGCGTCCGAGATAATTTTTATTATTGTTACATTGCAGTTACTATATTTATGTTAAGTGGGAATAACCAAGCAGAAATTGTTGTAATTAAGCAAATCAAAAAAAGATTGAACCGGCCTGCTTTAATCTACCGACTCAGACAACGGCATTATCTATTATTGAGTGTTTTGGATCTCTGGTTAGTTGAACGATTTGTTTTGAGAACATTTACAACCTATTTGTGTATTATTAAATTATTTACACCTGGCGCTTTTAAGCCACATACGTGGCGCTAAGCCTTGTTTATACAATCAGAGATTCAGGATAAATTAAGACAGTAGTAAGTAAAAGCCTTGGATTGAATATTAAGATTTTTAGAAGTGATAGAGAATTAGAAATGGTAAACAAGGATGTAGATGAAATATTAAAGAAATATGAAATCTCATCAAACAACAATTGCATACTCTCCTGAACAAAGTGGATTCGCAAAAAGAGATGCGCACAATTGTTGAGGCTGCATGATCTATGCTTCGTGGTAAGAATGTGAATATGAATTTATATGCTGAAGCGGTCAACACTGCTGTATACATTTTGAACAGAACTGGTACAGGCAGGTTAAAAGGAAGGACCCCTTATAACTTATGGCATAAATCAGACCAAAAGTAGAACATTTCAAAGTGTTTGGTAGTGAAGTTTTACTCATATTTAAAGGCAAAAATTGCCGTAGTAAAGCATAATAAAAGTAATTGTAGCCCAATCAGGAATTTGTGTAAATCTGTGTCTGTAACTGAATGTCATTTTGAACACACTGTAATAATTATTTAATTAATTTATAGTTTAATATAAATTCAATTATAACTGTGTTTTATAAATATTTCACAATTTTACCTTAAGTAATGTAAACAAATCGTACGCCAATGACGGACAATTATTATACAGTGTTGACTTACATAAAAATTTATTCACACATAAAGATCGCCCAATAAAATATTCATATTTATAAACCACTTTGTTAATGTTGTTTTAAACTATGCCTCTCGAAATTATGTGGACATTTTGTTGTAAAATCACATTATTAATAATATTTGTGTTTACTCATGTGTTTTAGTACATGGGTTTTTAAACGCTGTTTCACTTTTGTAGAATACTCACATTGTGCACATTTATACTTAATACGATCATGATGTTTTAAACTATTATGCCGTATTAAATAAGCTTTCCATTTTGTTGTTAAATCACATTGTGCACATTTATAAATAATACCCTCATTGTGTTTTAAGCTGTGTATTCTTAAACTACTTGGCCATTTTGTGGTAAACGTACATTTGTTGCACTTGTATGTAATATTTAAAGAATGTATTAATAAGTGTCTTTTTAAGTACTGTTTCACATTTGTGGAATACTCACATTGTTCACATTTATAATAAGCATTATAATCGTGTTTTAAACTATGCTCTTTCAAATAAGCTTTCCTTTTTGTCGTATAATCACATTGTTCACATTTATAATTAACACAATCATTGTGTTTTAAACTATGCTGTATTAAATTATGTTTCCATTTTGTCTTAAAATCACATTGTTCACATTTATAATTAACATTATCATTGTGTTTTAAACTATGCTCTTTCAAGTAAGCTTTCCATTTTGTCGTATAATCACATTGTTCACATTTATAATTCACACTATCATAGTGTTTTATACTGTGGTGTATTAAACTACGTTTCCATTTGGTCGTAAAATCACATTGTTCACATTTATAATTAACACTGTCATTGTGTTTTAATCTATGGTTTATTAAACTACGTTTCCATTTTGTTGTAAAATCACATTGTTCACATTTGTATTCATCAGGGACATTGTGTTTTAAATTATGCTGCTTTAAATAAGATTTTGATTTTGTTACGCAATCACATTGTTCACATCTGTGTTCAGAACATGAAATGTGATTTTGGAAATTGCGTTTTACTGTTGTTTTTGTTGAACCTTTAGGTTCATTATATGCAGATACTATATTTGTAGCGAGTTCGACACTACTTTCTCTAATGTTACCTGTTACACTTGTACTGACATTTTCTTCTTTTATATTTATATTATTTACTTCAGTTGTAGCGACATTTTCTGTTTTTATTATATCATTATTTATCATAACATGTCCATCAATTAAAGCTAAATTTATTGGTCCTTCCTCTTTAGGTTCGTCTTTAACAAGTTTCATATCAATCTCAGAAGACATCTCGACCAGCTTATATTACTGAATAAAAGATCGATTAACTTCCCTTTAGATTGGCTTGATAAACTAAATGGAGTAGTAAACATAGATATACGGTGATAGCGTAACTATAGATCTATTTTTTACTTAATTCCACAGGCGTAGAAAAAATCTAGGTGTACGTCTAATAGACGCTTCTATTTTGTAGTGAACGCGTTAGAAATAAACGGTTTCTATTAGAGTTTGACATTTAAATGACAAAAAAATCCCCAATAGAAACGTAACTACTTAAGTTGGCACCCAACCAAAATACAGCTACCTCTGGTGTTTGAGCGGATAATTAATTACCAGAACCGCCAAATTTAAATATTATTTTCATTGTATACTGATTCTTCAAATATTGTCAGAGAACTAGGTTCTGGTATTGTCATCAGAATTTACATTATTGAAAATTAATCTGTTAAAATATTGTGTTTCAATTTTTATACGAATAGGCTAACAAGAGATATATCTTAAATTTATTTTTTACACCAACTAAAGAATACGCTATGTAGTATAATGTATTACAATACGGTTCGCAATTAACTTTTGTGAAAAGAACATTACACAAAAACACAAATATATTATTTTCTTTTTATTGTATTAACATATTTTATGTCATACTTCATCATTATTCAGTCATAATAACCCTGAATCAAGACACATTAATTAGGAAATAATACACCCTAACATGACAACCGCAATTCTAAATAGCAACGGGCGTTATTTCTAAAACGCTCGCTAATATGGACTAATGAATCTGTACTAAAATGGAGAAACGAAAAGTCTAGGAAAAAATCTTCAAAAATAAAGATATAAGAAAACTAATTTATCGAATAATACATTTTCATAATAACTTAATAAGTAATAATTATCCTAAATACTGCTATTCTTTGAAATAAAAAGAACAATTCTGAAACTCTCCAGAGAACTGCATACCAGCTTGAATCATAGATTTTCTAAGATTAATCGATTCATTAGTTCTTGGTGATCTACTCATGATCGACAATGTGTTTACTTTAGTACAGGTACTTGTACGCATTCCAGCTACGAAACAAGCGTTGTTCTGCTTCAAGCAATGACTGTCATCTACATACTCCTTTGCCACTGTTTGACTCTGCCACCCTCCCAGCTTCATCAAGTTTGTCATGCTATCTCCAGCATCAGAATGGAGGGTGGCACCTGTACGTCGCAGACAATGTCCTGTATAAGCTTTAGGTTCGGGCAACCCTAAATATGTTGCAATCTTGCAAGGTATACTTCCAAGGGTGTTTTTACCCACAGGCTGCGCCGTGCAACGGTTTCCCCGAAAACATAAAAAGAATCTATAATCAGACACGCCTGCAGGTCGCAGAGATATGTAATTCCGTATTAGGTTCAATGCTTTCATTTGTGATTCCTCAATAATAATGAAACTTCTTCCTTTATCAGTTTTAGTCATAAGGATGTCTACAGTTATATGCGTTCCCACATCTCGCACATCTGTAAACCGCATCTTCACGAGCTCGTCCCGTCTGCATGCTCCGAATATACCCATCAACAATGCAACCTGAAATACACGAAGTCTATGGTCAAATGTTCTCTTTATAACATAACATTTACCTTATGCATCAGATACTGCAAATCAGGTGCTTCTGTAAGAAATGCGACAACCTGTTCGCGAGTAAGGACCTTTGATTTCTTTGGACGGTAGCCTTTCTGAACTTGCGTTAAAAATCCTTGTTATAACATTATAACGGCGCCAACTTATAACATTAAAACAAAAAGCGTTCGTATACTAACAATAATACTGTGATGATGTAATAAACAAAACGCAAATGTAATAAACAATTAGCAATTGATCAAATAATTTTAATTAATAAAAAATATTACCAAATAACAATCGCTACTGCCGTTGGCCCTGTCGGTAGATTAAGATAGGGAGGGTTCTAATAAAATGATTTGTTAACCTACCTGAAATGCTGCTTGATTCCCATCTGCTTAATTATTTTCACTGCACTTATTTAATAAAAAAATACAATATAAAAAATTATGAAAATATAATGAAATGAAATCTCGAGCGCCATGTTGTCTTTTATTATAGGAACAACAAGACCTAGTTAATGTGAATAATAATAAACAATTTATCAAAATGAAAATAAAATAACAAGATATACTTAAGTTTATTCAATATCTAATTGAAAATATTAAAAAATCAGAAGTCTTATTACTATTCTAAAAGTATATAAAAAATCATTACCTTTGAACGGTTCGGTACATAAACTGTATTACTGCTGGTAACACATGAAACAGAATGGTGAACTTGTTGAGGTCATTGTCTTGCTAATTTATCCTTAATATATTATGTCCATAAATTTATTGAATTTCTTTGAAGTTAAGTATGTAGAACTTGCGTTGTAAAATGTAATCCAAGTAAAACTTCCATTACAATTAGAAAAATAATAGAATAGTGAAATATAAGTGCCATTAAAAATAAGTATTATAAAAATGCCATATAAAAGTGTAAAAGTGAGCAAAAAGTGCCATCTAAAAAAAGCCAATGCTTTAGTTTTAAATATAATGAATTAGAAAATAACTTACCATCAAAATCTGATGGCACTAAATATAAAAAATTAGGTAAAAACCATGCTTTCTGCTGTAACATTCAGCAGCAAGTGAAAAATATAGCGGCTTTCAGAATAGCAACCACAAAAAAAAAGGTTGTTACACTGTAGCTGCACAAATTTTTCGAAACTCTTAATCTTCTTTTTTACCATCAATTCTTTGCGTAACATTGAAAATTTCGTCCAAAGCGAATTGGGAGCATATGATTCTGACTGTAAACCAATATTTCAAGCAAATGACTTAAAATATTATGTAAAAATACCAACTCCTGGAAGTAACCTAACATCACGGTCTCATTAATTATCTTCACCGAGTTACTTTTCATCCATTTCTCAAAATCAACGTACTCTTTTTCATAACAGAACTTCGACTTTTTCGGTATGATTGGTTAATTCGCTTTCGTAGCTCTCGTTAGAATATTCTCTGGCAATTTATCAGCTTCGTTCGCCATTTCGATCAATTTTTTTAGAATGTTTGACAAATAAAATATGCCTTATCGCCATAGATACGGTCATGGATAGACACGAAAATTATAAAGTTATTATTGTTATCTGTTTTAATCATCACCGTTTGCAATTTCTTTCAATTATTATGCATATGATCAAGGATGACATAAAACGTTGAAGGCACCACGGGCATTATGAACACAACGCCCACGGTCGACGTATACACCTCGGGCTGGAGGCCCTCGGGTTCTACACCGTCGACCTGGTGCGTTATTTAGTTCATAATGCCCTTGATACCTTAATAACTATATTATAAGCACTTAACTTTAATGGATCTACCAATGGTTTTTTGGTCGTAACTAGTAAGTTAATGAAAATAAAGTGTTTGAATAAAAGTAGTAAAAAAACATGCTTTACTTTTAAGCGTTTTTTCGAAAAGAAAAATATGGGGTGGTAGAACTCGTTGACGTGAACACAATTTAAAAAAAAATCACGTTAAAAACGTTAAAATTTGGACGGGAAGTGCTTCAAAAGGATTGCCAACGTTGCAATTTTTTCGATCTCACATTTTCGTCCATAACTCTAAAATTATAAAAGATACGAAGCTGAAATAAGCGGCAGCAGATACGGTTTATTAAGACAAGTCGCCCAAAACGCATCGATTTGGACACCTCGCACAAAAATTTGGAAAAAAAATTTTTGAGTCTAAATTTCTTACGTTGCATCACTGTTTAACTTCTATTTACTAAATAGTGAAAGAGAGAAGTTTATTTTCTATTTATTATGTATCTTCGAGGTGGCTTAACTTACCAAAAGGAAGATAAACAGAATAATTAATTATGTGTTACTTAAAACGTAATTTTATTACGCACGACGCGTGCATGTCACATACCGTTTACAGAACGAGAGAGCACCATCGCTTTCTCTGACCTCTTTATTTTATACCGGGTGCGTCAAACACTCTCCCCCATAAGTCTAAAGCTATAATTTTACAAATCAAGCTGGTTTGGCTTCTTCCTTATTCTAGTTGGTCGAGGGCGAAATTGGGTCAATTCTACATCTCTCATTTGATCCAAGTTCTCCTCTACCTTCTTGTCATATACAGATAGAGTGGTATACTTGAACTTATCTAAAGGATTTTTTACAGGTGTCTCATTGTTAATAGCAAAAGAAACTTTATAAATTTGATCCACATGTCTCTTACAAATTACATCTGCACTTTACACAGGTAGACCTTAGGTCCCAATACTCTGTGAATCTTTGCTGAATCCAACACTTTTCTTTTCCTGTCCATAATCACGGATGCAAACATCCTCCTCCTTAAAACTTACTACCCTACCCGGTCTATAAACTGTCAACTCTTCTACATCCTTTTTAAATTTAGGTATAATATTGTCTAACCTTAATCTAAGCTTCCTTCCAAACATGATACTAGCTGGAGTTTTACCTGTTGTAGCATGTACCGATGCTCTATAATTTAACAAATATCGAGCTAATACACAACTTGCTGATAGATTAAAATATCTATAGTCATTCAAAGCTTTAATTAATGCTGTTTTTACCGATTTAACGGCATTCTTCGCCGCTCCGTTACTTGCGGGGTGGTAAGGAGCAATCAGGGTATGCTTTATTCCGTTTCGCTTGCAAAAGCTTTGAAATTCATAGGATCGAAATTGGGAACCATTATCGCTCACAATTTGATCTGCCAATCCATACCTCGCAAAAATTGATAGCAATACGTCAATGGTTGCCTCGGAAGTGGTTGAAGACATTTCAACAACTTCAGGCCAACGACTACAAGAATCCAGCACTACTAAAAACATTTTATTTCTAATTGGGCCAAAAAAATCCACGTGTATTCGTTCAAACACATGTGTAGCATTTTTATATGCTAAAACTTCTGAATGTGGAGGATCTGGTCTAAATTTACTACAAATCATACATTGGTTTGCTTCCTTTTCAATGTCCCTATCAATATTAGGCCACCACACATAAGAACGTGCGATAGACTTCATTTTAACTATCCCTGCATGTGAAATGTGTAGCTCTTTCAAAATACTATCATGAAACTTTGTTGGTACCACTACTTTATGCCCTAACATAATTATGCCTTCTTCTTTACTGCTAATTGAAATAATTCTTCTAAAGTCTTCTGTGTTGGATCTTCTTCTACCATTCTGTCTAGAATTTTACCTTCCACCATTCCCGTCACAAACTTGTCTTTTAATACCATGGTTAAATCTGTTCCAAATTTACAGCTCACTGCCAGCTTTTTAACTCTTGCGTACCAATCGTTAACCTGCTCTCCCTCATTCTGCTGCATCTTATAAAAATTTCTCCTTTCATTAAAAACTGATATCGCCCTAGAATACTGTTGTGCCAGTAAATCACATATTTGATCAAAAGTTTTAGTATCAGGCTTATCTGGATCACACAAATCTCGCAAGGTCATATACACTACACTGCTTACTGCCGTAATCAAAACCGGAACCTGCTTTTCTTTAGCGATAGAATTCGCTTTAAAAAATTGAACCATACGTTCTTTAAAAATAATAAAATCTTCCGTCTGGTCGAACAATGGCATAGTTCCAATAACTGCCATTTTTTTTTAAACTTTAAACCACGTTATATAAAATAAAAATAACCTCTAAATTCTCTTTTTTTTTATCTCGTCGCCAGTATTATGTATCTTCGAGGTGGCTTAACTTACCAAAAGGAAGATAAACAGAATAATTAATTATGTGTTACTTAAAACGTAATTTTATTACGCACGACGCGTGCATGTCACATACCGTTTACAGAACGAGAGAGCACCATCGCTTTCTCTGACCTCTTTATTTTATACCGGGTGCGTCAAACACTACACTATTTTATACGTAAATTAAAAAAGCAATAATCTTTAATTTTATTATGCTGTGATCGTAATTTAAAAAATAGAAATAAATATTGAAACTTAACAAAAAGGAAAAAAACAAAATATTTTTTCTTAAATAAAATATGTAACGGCTTAAATGTATTATTTGGATAAATTCAAATTACTGTTTAAAAAAATAATCATATCTAGTTTGTTTCCCGACAAACGATTTCTTCTATCATTAATAATTTGGCCGGACTACTCGTTCAGCAGGTACGGACGTAGCAGGTACACCGGAACATTTCAAATGTAATTTATAAAATTCCGGTAACAAAAGTTTATGCTTTTTCCAAAAATTTAAAGGGTTTTCTAGACGTCCAACCAGGGGCATTTCTGAAAACTGTTTGACCATTAATGTGGCTGTAATACCAGGTGTTGTAATTTCCCTCATGTTAGCCACTTTCTTGTCAAAATGGGCCCAAATGTCTGAATCTTCTTCACCAACACATTCCTGAACTTCAATTGATGTCACTGCAACTTCGTCTGCAGATTTTGATGCCAAAATAGCAGATAGCTCATTGATAATAAGCTTTTGTGCTGCATCAGCATTATTATTAACCCCAAATCCAGCTTTTTTAAACCTCGGATCTAAAAATGTAGATTTTCCGCACAAAACGTTCGTTTCTAAAATTCCTAGTCTTCTATTATCACATCTAATAAAAAGGTTTGTAAGTTTTTTCCGCATGAAGTTGTGGGTTTTTAACTTTTTATGGAATGTTGTAGACCTCTAATTAGTGGTAGAATTAGGGGCATTGTCAGAAAAAGTCACATCTGAGCTCGTGGCCGTGGTGGTGCTGAAGTTTTTTGAAGGGCTATATTTTGCTGCTCATTGTTTTGACGAGACGTTCCTGGCTGTGGTGAACGTTCTCGTGGAACTTCAGGTATCGATGTTGATGATGGTTGTGGAGAAGACTCACGATGAGATACATGTTCGGTCACGTTTTGATCCAAATCAAGATATCCTGGCTGTTTACGACGCAAATGATCTCTAAGGTTTGAAGTGTTACCGGCAAACTTAAAAGCTTTATTACAAATTGTACAAAGCACAGAATCTGATGATCCTTTTTTAAAATATTCCCAAACTACAGAATGCTTTACTGCCTTTACTGTGCGCCTCATTGTGTAATATAAAACCTAATACAAGTACCTTCGATTATAAACAAAATATTGAATTTGCTTATAATACATGCTCTTATTGTATCGAAAAACACACTAATTTTAATGTTTACAGTTTTTTATTTAGAAATAAAAAGTTAAAAATTTAGACAGAAAGAATCGAACACTTAAATTTGAATAGAACAAACCAACAATGCTAAACCGGACACAATTTAAGAAAGAGTAAGTAAATGGAAAATAATTTGGAGTTTCAAATTTCTTGGAACGGATAATTGAAAAAGGTGCAGTCACATAAACAAACATAAACAATGAATTAGCATTTATTGCATTATTCCAAATAAACACCAGCTATCGTTTAAGGGTATGAATAAGATACCTATAAATTAAAAAGAAAAACTGCAAGTCAATAAAAAATTAAAAATAACAAATATCAATGAACAACAATAGTACTGTTTTGTTTAGTGTTTATATATATTTTTTTAAGTTTCAAGATTCAACTTCTAACTAAATTTTTTAATTTTTATGACATGACGATTTTATGAAAATGTAAACTTTCACCATTAACACTCATTAAAATACTCATCTTTTTTGGATTTTTTTGTGGTGTACTTTAAATTATAAAATCTAAACGTTTCAATAACACTTACAGTTATCTTCGTCAGTATTAATGTTTGTTAAAAACTGTTAAAGATGTTGTAAACAATTTTGTCAAATTTGAAAAATTAAAACATAAACATAAGCCTGCTATTAATATAACAGTTTGAGAAATGTATAAAGCCAACTATAAAATTTTTAGTAAAGAATAACTAGGCCACAAAAATTCAATATTGTCATCTTTGAGGCAGTTTAACAATATTTAATTTTTGTGACCATACCACTAACACAATAACAAATGCTACCTTTGGATGAGTATAACAAATGCTACCTTTGGATGAGTTCCTACTCAAGGCAATGAGCCAGAATTGGGTAAGACAAATAAATTGTTATTATAAGTATTATATATTTAGAATTTACATCAGTTCTACATACATAAAGACAAAATTTACATCGATTGGGGCTTGAACCTTGGTGGCGCAGTTGGTTAGCGCGGTACTCTAGCAAAGTACAGGTCGTAGGTTCGAATCCTACTCGAGGTAAACTTTTTATTTATGTATTTAACAAAATTAATAATAAATAAATTGTTATTTTAATAAAAATTATTAAGATAATGTTTAAATAATAATTCATTTTATTCCAGTTCTAAATAAATGTAAATAATCAGTAATTTTGCGTGCGCACCGGTACCCCACTTTCACGATGTGCAGAAACGTTGCGACATTTCCTACCAAAAACCTCACTCATTCGCAAGGTTTATAAGCGAAATTTTGGCACTTCTAAATTAATTCTATTTGTAGAACTCTTCTCTGCAAATACTCTCCTGCCTGTCCGTTTGTAATAATTTATTACACCTGAAATTCTCAATTCGAGAACATAACCGCCTGACCGCTCTTGAGCAAAATTAATACAAATAATGAGGTCAATGAAAGCAATTTCAATTGAATTAAATAGAATTCTAACACTCCGAAGTATAACCAATTTTTACAAAAATAGTGTAATACCTAGAAATTCCTATTAACAAACCATCCTTAAGAAATTAATTGACGTCAAAGAGGTTTTGCGTATGATACTGATCTTAGGTAGATTAACTGGTTAACACCGGCGGTCACCGGGATTATTATAGGACTTCTTCTAGCTAATGGGGCTCTAAGCCACGTCTGGATGCTCAATCACGCGCTATACCTCAGAAAACGGCAATTTACAAATTCCCTCCTGAACCCCTGTATATAGTTCTATATATTCAAAGTGTCCGATACAGCTTTGAATAAATAGAATCTCTAAGATTCGTTAATGTAGACTATTCAGCCCACTGGCTTGGCTATTAACGAGATTATAAACAAACACCCAATATATCGTGAACCCCCTGTATATAATTCTATATATTCAAAGTATCCGTCACAACTTTGAATAAATAGAATCTCTAGAATTTGTTGATTTAGCTCGATCTCCCTGCTTGGCTATCAACACTTACAATTTACTCCCCCTGTATATCACGAAAATACACCTGAATATCAAATCCAAATTATTACCGAAAACAAAACCTGAATTGTGTAAAACATTAAATTTATACAACTGAAAGTAAATTTTACGTTTTACTCCAAAGTAAAAGAATTTCTGTTTTACAATAAGAAATCCATTACATTAACGAGATTTATTTGCGCTTTAACAAATAAAACTTTAAGATAATTATTCTTAGAAAATAAAATCCCATTTCGCAAATAAGTACTCACATTCAATTAAAGTGTAAAGAATCATCCTCTTTATACAAATAAAACGAAGGTCACGTTACCTTTTAGTAGTGAATGAACTCTTATCAAATTTTCAACAACACATTGTCGAAAATATTCCTGTATCATATGAACCATTACAAACCTTAAATTGCGAATTCCCAAAACGTTGAATAACCCTTGTACATAATTAATATTATTTATAGTAAATTTAGAATTAGTCTTTCCCTTAGTCCGTGTGTACAAACCCTAAAAATTAAACAACTCACATACAACCGTTGCCTAACAAGAATTTGTAATAACACTATTCGTGTAATTATCAAATCTTGTGTAGGGCCTGCTTTTATTTAACCTGTTCGGTATTTCAAAACGTTACTTAAGAAAATATAAGTAATAAAGGGCCAGTCCCTGATAGAAATTTGAAATACGCCCTAACCTCGAATTCAACAAACATTGTCTTAAATGTAAAATATAATAAACAGAATCAACTTACCTGTTTAAATCACAGTAATCCTCCTTTTTGAGTTGTACACACACCCTTGTATTATTTTCACCTGAACACATTATATTTGTTTACAAAGAAACAAAACCACAATTATTTTAATATTTTGAACACTGCATTATAACGCGCTTGTTTACAGGAAATTTCCAAACCGACCACCGATACACCGGCGACACCTGTCCTGAACCATTATACATCTTAGGATTTATCGCCGACATTTCAACGACACCAGCATTACTCTGATGTACGGTGTGCTGCCCAAATACCAGGCGCTGTATTAGAAATTATTTTTGTTTATTCTCCTTCATTCTGTTTAATTTGAATACTTAATTGTTTTACCAGAATATCATTTTTTTGTTATATTATTATTATAATTCCAGAAGTTTGTTTTAAATATATGTATTAAACCTGGGTACGAAATTGTTTAACAGTTATATAAGTCTACAAACCCACTTCCCAAAATTCCTGACTAGCCGAGATTAAAAAGAAATCCACATAGTGGTAATTAGTAAGGGTAACTCATAAAAGAAACCTGCTCAAATTATGGGCCTTACAATTGGCTTACTTACTATTGGTTGATCTTCCAATTTATTGTCCTAAGAAAGAGTTTTAATAACAACTACTAAACTTAATTTGATGATTACCTCAGATAGAAACAGATTGTCATTAGTCGTGATAATAGGATTATGTAATGCAGGAACCATGCTTGACGTGCTCGGTGCTTGATTGTCTTCCACAGAACAATAGTCATGATCGGCAAGTGCAATTGCAGTACAGACAGTATTGCTTGTAGTTATAGAATACTCAGTTTCAATTATGGTTTCATTATCTATATATATATATATATATATATATATATATATATATATATATATATATAACATTATTAATACAAGTAAAGATAATGCAGTAGTAGGTATTTATCATGTAAATATAGAGTTGGAACTGCATCTTTGGTAAGACCTCGTTTAGTACCAACTACGACATATTCTTCAGAAAAATGACGGTGGCATACATAATATGATGAGTATATTTGTTCCTTTGTTAATAAAGGAAATCTCGGATGATTAATGTTTTTAATTCACACATTAAATAAGTCTATATTGTGCAAAGGGAAACGATGTCTATTATTAACAGTATCTGTACAAAATTTAACACAACAATTAATTACTAAGATCCTAAACACTAAATAGTTTATAAACAAAATTGGTACACAATATTTAATTAACAAAAACTATAACTACACTACAATTACGTTATTTAAGTTAAAAACCACGTATTAATTCATAACCTAAACCAGTGCTGTCCAACACGACAATGTATATAAATTCCCTTCAAATACGAAATATGCACAATTGTTACATTAATCATAAAATACAGATAAAATAACGTGTGACGCCACTGGCGACGGATAGAAGGTCGCAGCGAAGTTACTGTAAATCGGACCGATCTTACTCGGTCACTCTCGAATATTCGGGAAGCTACGCGCTATATATAAAGAGGTTGAGTCAAGCGGGACGGGCAGAGTTAGTTAATAATTGTTCTACTGTGTAGTACGCACCAATTCTAAAGCCTTTTTACTCTGTGAAACTCAGTGAAATATGTCTTCGCAGAAAAGAAAAATAACGAACGAACATCGAGTTTATAATGACCGTTGGGAATCAGACTATTTAATCACAAACAACAATAATAAATTTCAGTGCATTATTTGTATGCAAGTACTATCGGTTTCCAAAGAATATAATATTTCGCAGCCAAGACGGAGATCGTTTTCGTCTCAATTCTTTGATACTTATCAGTGGCACTACGTTACACGAGAAAACATTTCATCAATATACAGGGAAGGAAAAAACTCAAACAACAAACAACATTTTTTAAAAAATCTGACACTGATAACAAGCGCAGTATTGCCGCTTCTTACGAAGTAGCGTTGGAAATTGTCAGAGCGAAGAAACCTTTTAGTGATGGAGTGCTAATTAAAAATTGTGCAATCAAAATGGTAAAACAATTCAATGAAACAAAAATTGCCGAAAAATTCGAAACAGTCTCAGAGTCGCATCAAACAATTGCAAGACGGGTGGGCCATATCAATCAATATGTATACAAAAAAAGCATAACATGGTTGAAGGATGTAAATATTTTTCGCTGTACCTGGATGAAAGCACTGATCTGTCCGACATTAGCCAGCTTGTAATTTTTATCGCAACTATTCAAAACGACTTCAGTGTAGCAGAGGAGTTGCTTGATCTTATTCCTCTCCATGGTACAACCAAGGGTATAGATATTTTTGAAGCTGTAAATAAGGTGGTATCAGACTACGGGGGATTCGATCAATGTTTCTGTTACTGATGGAGCCAGAGCTATGATAGGAACTGAAATTGGATTTGCAGGACTCTTGAAACAAAATAACATCAACTGTCCTGTGATACACTGTATTATTCACCAAGAGGCCGTATGTGGAAAATCCTTACGTCAAATTGTCATTAAAGTGGTTGTTAAAATAACTAATATTATTAGAGGGAGCAATCGTGCTTTGACCCACAGAAAGTTTCGTGATTTTTTAGCCGAAGTAGATGCTACATATGGAGACTTGTTACTTCACACCGATATTCGTTGGTTCAGCGCCGGAAATTGTTTGCAACGATTCTTCACTCTACGCAGGGAGATTCCTATTTTCCTTAAAGATGAAGTCAAGTCCAACACTACGGAACTGGAAAATCAAATGGTAGATGCACAATTTTTAGCACACCTTGCATTTTTAACAGACCTGACATCTCACCTTAACGAATTGAATTTGAAGCTACAAGGAAAACAGCAGAATATTGCCAACTTATTTGGACACATAAATGGATTTAAGAATAAGATTAAGCTTTTCAAGTCTTCATTAGAAAAAAAGATTTTTCATTTTTTCCAAGTTGTAAAGAGCATTCTGAAGAAATAAAGGATTTTGAGGAAGTTTCAAATTTACCTCACATAAAATACATTGACACAGTTGCAGAAGAATTTGATAAACGATTTAGCGATTTTAAACAAATAGAAAGAGAGATTTTAGTTTTCACCCAGCCCCTTACAATTTCAGTTGAGAATATAAACAGAGCAGAACTTCAACTGGAATTGTGTGACTTGCAATCAGATCCTTTTTACCAAGGAAGAACTGAAACTGGATTGGACTTTTTCAAGTTGCTGCCAGAAGAACGATATCCCAACTTGCGAAATTTAGGGCTTACACTGGGCTCAATGCTGGGAAGCACGTATCTTTGCGAAAGCAGCTTTTCCAACATGAAATTTATAAAGTCAAAATATAGATGTTCCCTCTCTGATAAGTCACTTACTCAGTTTCTTCGTTTATCAACAACAAATATTGAAGTTAATATTGATGCATTAGTTAGTGAAAATCAACATCCTCAAATTTCTCACTAATTTTTTTTGTAAACAGATATTTTTTTGAATAAATTAAAATAATAATACAAACGCGTTTTTTTTTATATACCATACCTATTAAAACTAACTGATAAAGTTGTATACGAAGTATTTTGTAATGCGGCCCTCCAAAACGCATTTTTTTTTAAAGCGGCCCTTAGAGCACTTGCAGGTAGACAGCCCTCACCTAAACAATCCTTGATACTGCCAAAGAATAATCTGAATATTCTTTGATACTGCGCCAAAAACTGACACGTGACAACTAATAGTGCTCCCTGGTGGATGAGCGAGATATTAAATTTAGTTTGTTCATTGCCAATCTAGTTTCTCTTCTATTGGGGATTTTTTTATGTTTAAATGAGAGAGAAAAATTCTACCCTAGTTGTGACTCAATTTGGCAGGATGGCCACATAAACGTAAAATATCACCATATACTGACAATCCGCTTTTATTGTTCTAACCTAACCTTTTTTTATTCGCGCTCTGTTACCCTTGTTATTATTACTTATTCCGTCGTTTTGTATTAATCCTTTTGTTTACATAATCATTATTCCCGTGCTTTTTTCACATTGCATTACCTACTTCTATCACCTATAGTCGCGGCAAACTCTTTTCCAATGTGGGGATAAACGGCAGCGCTTGACATTGTTGCCAAACGTATGAAATTCGACGTCAACATAATACTTAGGTTATATTGTTTACATTCATTTTGAAAATTAGTTTTTGATGGAAATACTCGTTCTCAACTAAGTAACAATACTTTTAACAGTTCTTAGATCATTTTGCGATGATTAAGCAATTGTAACATTTTGAAGTAGTCATGTATAATTTCGAGGAGCTTATCGAAACTCTCAAAATGTAGAAAACGTCAAAATTAGAAGTTATGTGTAAACAGAAGAGCTGACAACATTGTAATTTATTCGGCAGTTCTAACAACCCAACAACGTGTATTTCACTAACATAGATATATCATTTGTAATTATCAGGGTTATTATGGAAGTTGGTATGTTAAGTTTGTCTCTCTCTAACAATTTCACCCCACAACGGAATAGTAGATTTCGCAACTAGTGCGCTGTTTACACATTTCTTGGTGCGAGGCTGTTCTTTTTTACCCAAGGCGTAGCCGAGGGATAAAATATATGGCCAAGCACCAAAAGGTGACAGCGCACGTGTTGAATACATTTTTGTAATAGTTCACATAAAATTAGAAAAAAATTAAATTTTGAAATATTTGTTGACAAATGTCAAATTAAATACATAAATAAAAAAGTTTATATATTTAGTTATATACCACTTTTCTCTTTATGTATTAAAAGTAACGATTACAAAAAAGATTTTGCCGTGACTTTACGTTCATTTACCTTTTCTTTCTTCCTTTTTGTTAATCACCCTGCCTTTAAACCTTACAGGAAACAGTCTTTTTTAAGACTCAATTGTTTAGAACCATTGCAGTATAAGTAAGTATTAGGTTAAAAGTTAATTACATTTTGTTATTGATTCTTTCACTACAGAAAAACCATATAATGCCCACGTGCTATTACAAGGATTGTTGCAACACCTCCAAATCTAAGTCCAGAAATATTCGATTTCATCCCTTTCTGAAACCGGTACGCAACATGACTAAATGTCTTATGGATAGAGTTATGTGGAAATGACAATCTTAATTCATCGAACATTACCAAAAATGTGTATGTTTGCAGTAAGCATTTTGGAATAGAAACAGAAGATTCTAATCCAGTACCACATCCGAATTATACTGCTAACTCCTTAGTGCATTCAAAAAGTCTAGATGTTCAGAGATATGTTGAAGTGGGATCGAGCAATAGGGAAGAAAGAGACCTTTACCTCGAAGCAACAGCATTGTTATGAAAGGAAAATCAAGACGCAAAAGATACCAGTGATTACACCTATAATAAGCAATTATCTCTTATCCATCATCATACAGCAACACTGTAAAGGGACGCCGTCAGATATCCCGATTTTTTATTATTTTTAATTAGTTCCCAAAGTTTATTAGCAAGACGCCGTCCTTTATTAAAATTTTCCTATCATGATTAATTATTTGCTAAGTAAAATACCGGTACTGATTCACGGAATTTAGTAAGATAACGTGACGCGCTAAATGCACAGGTGCAAGCCATTATAAAAATTCGTAGAAGTTCTAGTAAAAGTTAAACAGATTTCATAACGTTGCATAAAATTGCACAATAATTAATCATGCATCCTCCCTCCAGACGTAAAATCCCAAAAACGTTTAAAAGTTTGTATACGTCAGAGCATCTCCCACCAATACGGGTTACGGAAGCTCACCACCGGAGTTTCGTAACCACCCTCGCGAATTCTTTATAAAGACGCGGCACGCGCTGCTAAAAAAGATAATTCTCTAAATGAGTTTAGAGAAATCAAGTCAGATTTTTAATATCGTTGCATATCGTCGCGTTCGCGCCGACTGCTACCTGTTGTAAACCATCCGCTTGTAACCGTCGTCCGAGTAGAAATCGCGACTCCGCGACTTGATAGCATCACCGAAGTCAAAAGGTTAGGGTTGCAGAGATCGAACGGTGAAAGTACGTAAGTTGAGATACCTGGTGATAGGGATATGCAGTGTTGTAAGCCCGACGTACTCTTCTGTTACTAGACGTACTCTTCTGTTACTAAACGTACACACCGACACAGTGGAGTTTGAAGGGTAGTTGCCCGACATTCCATTTGACCGACGGAGATCCTATTGTTTGGTATAACGGGTGGTTTGCCCAGATTACTAACAAAGGAGATCCACCTATACACACCTACACTGTGGAGTTTGAAGGGTAGTTGCCCGACATTCCATTTGACCGACGGAGATCCTATTGTTTGGTATAACGGGTGGTTTGCCCAGATTACTAACGAAGGAAATCCACCTACACAAATTTACACGAACACTACAACACAACACACCTCGACAAACGTACCAGCGACCGCCAGATACCTGTAATTAAAACCTCGTCGGAAGATTAAGCTGAACACCTCGTTAACGCCGTTAATCCAGTAATATAGAAACGTAACCGTAAACATTAGACGTGTCCGTCAGCAATAAATAACCACCTGTAAAGTAAACAAACCGCCACCGTAAAAACGTAAGTTGCACCTTTGACAAGTACTAAGATTGTTACCCGTAAACCAGAAACTATCTGATAGTTTATTGTGTTAAATAAGTCAAATCGTGATTATTAGACGCGAAAAAAATTTACTTTAAAATAGAAAACGAAGGTTTTATATTTTAAAACGGCCAACATCACAAAAAGCTTTTATTTTTTATTTCTTGTTTAAATAAAAACCGGTATACTAAAATTAATCTCGTAAGAGGAAACAAACAATACGCCGCTACCGTACACCAGCTACCTAAATAAACGAAAAGCTTTCATTTAACTAAATATCGTACATTAAATGGAATGTAAATGTGAATGAGTTTATTTTCATAAGAAAAGCAGGTATAAAATTATACACTTATAACCGACCGCTTTAAAATATTGATTATTTCTTTAAAGGCAGAGTATTGAACTCAGTGTCTTATCGCGCACGTGTTTATACCGCGTTATCTGGCTACCTGCTTCTGTATTTTATACAGGGACGTATTCAGGTAAAATTATTTATTTATTTCGGCAATTAACCAGTATAAATTGAAATAGTTCAAGGACGAAAACTAAAAGTCAAAACCCCAAACCTTCTATTAATGTTACATTACAGAAACTCCAGAGGACCACCTAACCATTAGTACCTGGACGAAGGATGTCTACTTAAAGATACCGAAGAGGGAGGTGGCGTTACCGTTACAATTTGGCACCCGAACGCATGGGTCACAGTTCCGTATATTTACCTGTTTTGTTGAACAAACGATTTGCATACACAACATTCTTAAGATGACCAAAGAGAAAGCAGTCGAGTGGAGTGAAGTAAGGACATCGTGGTGCCCATCCAATTGTGCTTACTATTTCATCACCGAAAAATTGTGATAAATATTCCAACGTTGCACGGGCCGTGTGGGCTGTAGCGAAATCTTGCTGGAAATACCCATTTTGAAGCTCGTCGTCATGCAGTTGTTTAATAAAAGGTCTTAGAATTAATTGTTGATAGTTTTCGGCATTTATATTTTCATTTAAAAAAATTGGTCCACGTATTCGCCTTCTCGACATGGCAATCCAAACTCCAGCTTTAACTGGATGTAATGAATGGAGTTTCGATAAATACATGGGGATTTTCAGTTGACCGGGTTCGGTAATTTTGGGAATTTATATAGCCGCTTAGATGAAACCATGCCTCGTCACTGAAGAATGTTATATCCAAAACATCATTGTTATTGAAATTTTCGTTAAACCAGATACAGTACGTTCGACGCTTTTCAAAATCAGTTGGCAGCAATTCTTGTAATACAGAATTTTGTACGGGTGCATTTTCAGTTTTTTACAAGACCTCTGGCACGTCCCATACGAAACCTCTACCATTACAATTAATCAATAATCAACATTTAGTAATAAAAACAAATTTTACTCAATTACCACTTTGAGCAGACAATCTTAAAGATATATTGGACCAATCGTCCCCGAATATCTTCTAAGCCTTTTTCATCAAGTACCGAAGATTTACCTTTGGATACGGAGCCGGTGTCACGAAAACGTTGAACAATTCGACGAACATGCTGTGTGAATGTTTCGTAGGTAATGTCAATGTTGGTGAACCGTTGTTGGAATTCCTCGAAGCAAGAAACTTGCGAATATTTCCAGACACGGCCTTCATCTCCTTGCCCAGACCGAAAAAAAGCCTCCAAGATAAACTTATTGTGTTCATCCGAAAACATGACACTAACAATTATAACCTCAAAATTAACCGCATTTTATTCTTATTCTAAACAGATAACAGATAAATCAATCAGGTATGCGCAGCTTTGTCTTGAAAAAGACAGATTTGACAGATTACAGGATCAATATAAGACAAATAAAACGACAAGAACATAAGGAACCACATTATGACAGTTTATACATACGTATTTACGCACGCTCATGACCCCAGCGGATGAAAGTTTTGATAAACAACTTACACTTTCTAGTATTAGAATACATGTTTGATAACAATATGACCATAGCGGAGTTACAAACCCTACAATCAATCTAGATCTCGCTGTACATTAAACAATGGTACTACGTACAATACTGGTAATGAAATAAATGAAGAGCTCAACCTTGTGTAGTAAGAATGTCCCATCGGTAGGCGGCGCAACAATTGAAATCCCGTTGAGATTTTCAATTCATCGTTGCGACTGTAGCGGTGATTTTGTATACTCTGGTATATTATGTTACCGCTTTTGAAATGCCTATTCTAGATTTTTTTAATCTGTCACGTTCTTGTATCACGTATTAATTGTACGCTCATAAAAAGTGTATGTAGAGGATTGTAACTTTCTGTAAGCGTGAATTTCAATCTCGATAAAAAAAGTGTTTACCTTTAAAAATCCAAACAATTTAAGTATTTACAAAATTGCAAATCTTATGATGAACCGAATAAACAGTATTAATTATTAAATCATGTCAAGAATAAAAGCAGCGTTGCCGATTCGTAATTTTCTTTCTAAATGTCATTACTCAATGGTACAATTAATTTTAAGACTTTCATTTGTTGCATTTATTTTTAATATTAATTGGGGATCGTTTAAACGATTTCGAGTTATCAGGTGAAATCTGTCCGGCTAAACGTTTTAACTGAGCTCTGTCACGCGGATTCTTAAACAAAATGTTGTAATCAGAGTTGAGAGAAGTATGTTTTGCGTTAAAAAACACACTTAGGGTTCTATGATGACAGTCCTTTGTAAAAATATCCACTATCGAACCGTTAGTTTCACGCATTAGATCAATTATTATTAAAACCGGTTTTTCACCGTCAAACTGCTCCATATCAGGTAAACCCTTCTGAAATTCCACCGAGAGATCTTTGAATAATTTCTGTCAAAAGTTGTATCGCCGACAGTTTCAATATTTTTTAGAAAATTTAAGAAGTAGGGGTAGTTTTTAATTCAGGCCTCTGGAGGGTAGGCAACCGCACACACGTTTAATGTATCTTAATTGCCGGCTTCTTTAGACGCCATTTTAGACCCCTGGGAGGCATATTTATGGTACTCACCCCGTAATTAGGGCCTTTTTGGCAGTATTAAGAGCCTTCAGGGGTTGTCACGTGACCCTGGGGGAAACGATGGGGTGGTCACGTGAACCGGTGGGGGAAACAGTGAGCAGATCAAAGTCCAATTATTTTAATTATTAGTCATAATTAAGTTGTGCTGCCATTTTTAGTTATGAGTCATAATTAAATTGTGCCGTCATTTGGTTTTAATTATTTTGTTGCGTCGCGATATATTTATTAAGATTGTTTTTTTAATAATAATGTCAAAGTAAAAAATAAAATAATAACATCGTTTAGAGTCTAGTCATGTTAAGTTGAAGAAATATTAGCTCTTGTGAGTTTATATACTGTCCACACCAATAAAAGAAAATAAGAAATACAGTCCGCATTCATTTAAAAATCGCTCATCGCGAAGAAGCATATGTCATAATTAAACTGCATTGCCACTTTGTTTTTAATTATGAGTCATAATTAAATTGCGCCGCCATTTTGTTTTTAATTATGGCGTTATAATTAAAAGGAGTATGGAATTATCACGTGGCCAGAAGCTATTTTGTTTTTAATTAAGTCATAACTAATTGTATTGTCATTTTGTTGTTAATTCTGAGTCCTAATTAAATTATTTTTGTTTTGGCAGTCGTTTTGTTTTGATAGCCATTTTGTCAGCAATCTTTGTATTTGCTATGGCAGGAAATTTGATATAGTATTCTAATTAGGGGACCCTCATACTATCTCGTAAGACAGGTATAGGACTCCGGAACTTGTTCTCGGATCTTCGCCCATCTGTTAGGACCCTCCTTGGCGGGAAAGTAGAAGTTTAAAATAGTATTACTATAAGGGGTCCGATTCCTTCTCGTAAGACAGCTATAGTACTCCGGAGCTTTCTTTACGGTCTCCACCCCCCTGATCGGAACCTATTGTTTACTTACATAATATTAAAAAGCGGTAAAACTAAATAAAATAAGGTATAAACCCAAAACGATTACTTAACAGTGTTGTTGATCTCGAACATTCTCAATTGTGGTTTCATAATACGGCGAACTCATTTATGTTGTTGACGAAATTACAGCTCGAAAGTTGCTAACGTAAGCCCAGTGATGTGTATTATTCGACGCAATTTTCGTCATTACGCAACCATAACACTGTAGATGTACAGTTTAGGATGAGAGTGTGTTGATCGAGTAAAAGTTTACAGCCGCTTTAGTCTGAGATGAGATGGTCCTGGTCCAATAAACCACTTGAATTTAGTTTCAATATGCAACCTACTGAACACTGTAATTCAGCAGACAAAAATCCATACAAAGCAATGCGTTTCTAATAATACGTTGAGATTACACATACACACACGCACACACACACATACAACACAACAGCAACACACACACAGCATAAAACACGCACACACACACCATACACACACACACACACACACACACACACACACACACACACACACACACACACACACACACACACACACACACACACACACACACACACACACACACACACACACACACACACACACACACACACACACACACACACACACACACACACACACACACACACACTCACACACACACACACACACACACACACATACACACACTCACTCACATACACACACACACACACACACACACACACACACACACACACACACACACATACACACACTTGCTCACATTCGGACACACTTGCATACACTCGAACGCACACACACGCACACTCACACACACACTCGCTCACACACTCTCACATGCACTAACACACACCCACTTATCCGACTTACAGGACAACCTAAATTCTTCCACCAAGGAAAGGCTCACTGCTTCGGACTTCTCCAATCCGTTTTACGATCCCCAATTCGACAACCATCTCAAGGCACTCCTAAAGAGTCACCTTGAAGAATCTCGTACTCTTAACCTTCCCAATATTCACCTGGATAACGAGAATCCCTTCTATGCCCTCCGATTACTCTTCGATATTTATAACAAATGTCTAACCTTATTGCACTTCCCGACGGACTGAAAATCGGCATCCACCGTGATGATACCCAAGCCTCACTCCTACCTAAAAACCCATTTCC
The DNA here is from genome assembly GCA_036346205.1 of Vesta saturnalis. Lineage (NCBI taxonomy): Eukaryota > Metazoa > Arthropoda > Insecta > Coleoptera > Lampyridae > Vesta > Vesta saturnalis. Next base: position 135,837 of record JARFJB010000481.1, on the reverse strand, counting down.
CTCCTGAGTTGCCTCAGAAAATGCTTTGAGCAAATTCTAGCCAGGCGACCCAGATACCACCTTGAATTTAACGAACGTCTTCCTAACAACCAATTCGGCTTCCGTCCCAACCGAACGTGTCACGATCCCTTATTGAAGCTGCTTACAGAGACCACCAGAGCATTCAATCACATGCAATGCAACCTGGCTGTTTTCGGACATTAAGCAAGCATTTGACAGGGTCTGGGCGTCGGTCTCCTACGCAATATCCCCAACCTCAACATACCCGATCCCTTCTCCAAACTCCTACTCTCGTACCTGATTAATCGGTCAGTTCGAGTCAAAGTAGGCAACACCTCCTCCGATCCGTTTCAACCTACTGCAGGAGTACCGCAAAGTTCGGCCTTGGCCCCGATCGTCTACACTATCTTCGCTTCCGACATTCCCGAAGTTACACAACCCGGAGTAGTCGTTCGCAGTTTGCGGATGATACTTACTTCTGGGCGGTGAATCGGAACGTCCTTCCGCCTCATATCCAAAACCCTCCGCACTGGGCAAACCATAGTAGCCCAAGCAATCCTCTTCCGAAATCCTAACTACACCGAAGGTAAATTCCCAAAGCTAGTCTCACTCTAAATGAAGAAAGACTTCTACCCCAACGTGAAGTCACCTACTTGGGAATCATCTTCAATAAAACCCTTAACAACAGAATACATAAATCCTAATCGCTTCTCCAATATCCTGTGAGCGCCGACTACTCAAACCCACACACTGGTTACCATGGAGGTACCCTAACGACCTGACAATACAACACGCAAACATACCACCCATTTCACACAGAATACAGACATTACAAAGAAACTTGCACACAAAAGAATTTTCGGCGGCACAATCCCAACCACAAATCCTTACCGCTCCCTACAATTACCGATTTCCTCAATTCCTAAGGAAAAAACCCAAACTAAAATTCAAACTCCTAAACCGATTAACATAAATATTTAAATATGCGCTGACAGACTTTATGGGAATTATCCTACACATCATAGCCGGCTGTCGCTCAAATTCGTATTCACCTGCATGTACACAAACAACTGTAGATAACGCCGAAGATTAATTTCCGGTGTCATTGTATACTTACACAGTAGGACAAAAAGGCTTTCTGCCTAAATTCTGCCGGCCTCACAGCGTCCGGGTCTGCTAGTCGATATCTAAAAATTTACACACTTGCACGTCGCCCCAGGCAACTTACTAAGTGCAGAGTGTCATCGAAAGGGAAGTGATCAACCACACTAATATTCGATAATTATTTTTGGCCCTAAAATTTCCAATCCGTAGAGACTACATAAACCAAAGTGAGTATTGCCCGTATTGTAATCTACTTACTTTTCTGAAGTCATGAATCCGAGCCCTTCCTGAATCGCACTTCGCCATAAAGACAGGATTAAGGAAATATTCCTTTATCTTAGACTACATCAAACGTTTAGTTTATCCATTTTGTCTATATAAAAATATACACATTCCCGTAAATTAATCGTTCTTGAGGGTTTAAACACCTTATACAGCCGCCCCGAGATAAGAAATTCGCCCGGTAACCTTTCTTTATTCCACCACCACCACTTTATTTTCTTTAACGTATTTTGAATCAGTTTATCCTCTTGTAAATGCATTCTGTACCGTCAATATATTTTTTCGGCCGCCGTAAGGAGAGCAGATACGAGTGGATTGGGAGCCGCCCGGAGTGCCCGAGCCAAGAAGCGTCCATTTAATTGAATTTTTGTAGAGTAATTGGAATTTGTTTTGGTTAGCTTACATTTTTTGGTTCTTGGCGTAGAGTAAGTGTACCGGGTGGCCCGTTTAGTTTGACCTATCGCCTTTACATGAGAAAATAAAGTTAATAAAAGTCATCGGAACTTTATGTAAAAACATACTCTTCTTGTCCTATATTTTTGAAATTGTCTTTTGAAGTGCCATTTAAGAAAATGTAACTTTTGTCACCACTCTGTATATACATCTTTTTCAAATAAATTTTTTACAAAAAGATAAAGTTCGGATTAGTATGAACAAGTTTTATTTGAAACAAATTGAACAAATTGAATAGGCAATACTAAACGGAAACCCGGTACATATTTTCCATTGCTAAATCATAGGGCAATATATGTATAAAACCCTATTCTTTTATTCGTTAGTGTGAAACACCAGGTAACAATAAATCAGCCCTATCTAAAAGAACTTATGCTAACCCTTCGATTTCGAGCTATTGCCGCGGTAAAGCATAATGAAGGTAATCGTAGTCCAATGTACTTACAAGACGTATAAATCTGTGTTTGTAATCTGAAGGACATCTTGAACACACTAATAATTATCTAATTAATTTATAATTTAATATATAATTCAATTATATCTGTGTTTTATAAATATTCGACAATTTTATTGTACCTTAAATAATGTAACAAATTGTACGCCAATGACGTACAATTATTATACAGTGCGGTTAGTTTGGTTACATAAAAATTAATCCACTTGAAATTATTTGTCCATTTTGTTGTAAAACCACATTATTAATAAGATTTGTGTTTAGTTCTCAAGTGTTTTAGTACATGTGTTTTTAAACGCTGTTTCACTTTTGTCGAATACTCACATTGTGCACATTTATACTTAATACGATCATGATGTTTTAAACAATTATGCTGTATTAAATAAGCTTTCCATTTTGTTGTTAAATCACATTGCGCACATTTATAATTAATACTATCATTGTGTCTTGCCCTATGTTTTGCTAAATTACCTGGCCATTTTGTTGTAAAATCACATTGGTTGCATTTATATGTAACATTTGTAGAATGCATTAATATGTGTCTGTTTAAATACTGTTTCACATTTGTGGAATACTCACATTGTTCACATTTATAATTAGCACTAAAATCGTGTTTTAAACTATGCTCTTTCAAATAAGCTTTTCTTTTTGTTGTATAATCACATTGTTCACATTTATATTTAACACTGTCTTTGTGTTTTAAGCTATGCTCTTTCAAATAAGATTTCCATTTTGTCTTAAAATCACAATGTTCACATTTATAATTAACACTACCATTGTGTTTTAAAATATGCCGTATTAAAGTACCTTTCCTTTTTGTTGTATAATCACATTGTTCACATTTATAATTAACACTATCATTGTGTTTCAAACTATGGTTTATTAAACTACCTTTCCATTTTGTCTTAAAATCACATTGTTCACATTTATAATTAAAGGCAATATTCTGTTTTAAATTGTGTTGATTTAAATAAGATTTTGATTTTGTTACACAATCACATTGTTCACATTTGTGTTCAGAACATGAAATGTGATTTCTGAAATTTTGTTTTACTTTTGTTTTTGTTGAACTTTCAGGTTTATTATACGCAGATACTATGTTTGTGGCGTTTTTGATACTGTTTTCTCTAATATTATAGTTGTTACTTGTACTGATATTTTCTTCTTTTATATTAATACTATTTACTCCAGTAGTACCGATATTTTCTGATTTTATTATATCATTATTTATCATAAAATGCCCATCAATTAAAGGTAAATCTATTGGTCCTTCCTCTTTAGGTTCGTCTTTAACAAGTTTCATATCAATCTCAGAAGACATCTCGACCACTTTATATTGCTGAATAAAATATAGATTAACTTCCCTTTGGATTGGGCTTGATCAAGTAAATGGACTAGTAAACGTAGATATACGGTGATAGTATATTACATAATAACATTGTGTATACATTTATACCACCGAGTACCGCTGATGAGTGCTGCCACATCTTGACTAATTTAAGTACTATACAAATGTTAAATGGTTGATGACCCACAATGTACAATCATTGTTTATACGTTTAAATGTATAAACAATGGTACAATATTAATAATGAAATAGATGAAGAGCGAACCTTATGAGACTTTGTGTGATAAGAATGTCCCATCAAGATAAGGCGGTGCAAAAATTGAAATCCACTTGATATTTCCAGTTCATTGTTGCGACTGTAGCGGTGGGTTTGTACCGGGATATCAACAATGAATGACCGAAAAAAAACTGCTTTTTACAGAATTTTTATCAAAAGTTTATTCCAAGTTACTAGTGAATTAGGCACAAATATTTATTTCATCTTCGATTGACATTTCATAAACGTACATAGATTTTTCCTTTTCAATTATTCCTTTATCTACATTTGGATTACAATAAAATAGTTTTTTCAAAACTCATTAATAAATTAACCAAGACTTTCAAGGTAAATTTATTCGTGTATTTTATGCCTTTTTCGTAAATCAATTTTTTAGGTTATAATGCCTTTTACTGTGGAACATGACAAGTTTATTTTGGAAGCTTATTTCCGAAACGGTGAAAAAGGTGTAGATGGAAACTGGAAGTATTCAGTACGATTATGTGTTGAAGAATATCAACATCACTTTCAGAACATCGAATTAGATGATGAAGTTTTATGTAGACACATTCGAAGAATTGTTAGTCGTTTTCATGAGCATGGTAGTGTTTGCAAGGGAAAATCTACGGGTCGCACAGCTGTACTTACAGAGGAAGTAGTGGAAAATGTACGCATACATTTGGAAAGAAGTCCGACAATTGGCCCAGCAAACAGGTAATTTTGCATTATACAAAACATGGTTGACATGAATGTGTAAGCAATAAAATAAAAAGAATTTTAAAAACCAAACATTACATAAGTAAAGATAGATTGACAACATTGTACATATTTCAATATAAGCAATTGTTACAGGTCTTTCTTATGGTACATGCCATAAAGCAGTCAAACGTCAACTACATTTTCATGCTTACAAAACAACGGTTGTGCAAGAATTACTACCTTTAGATTTTCAAAAGCGTTTAGAATATTGCCGATGGTTCAACAACAACTTGAGAGATGACGAAATACTAAACTTAAGTTTCTTTACGGATGAAGCTTGGTTCCATTTATCTGGTTATGTGAATTCGCAGAATTACTGTATGTGGTCAGCAGAAAATCCACACGTTTTTGAAGAAACTACTTTACATCCTGTGAAAATAGGTGTTTGGGCTGCTATGTCACGAAGAAGAATTGTAGGTCCCATTTTCTTTGAAGATACAGTAACTGCGGCTCGATACAAAACTATTTTGGAACCTTTCATTGATCAACTGCACGATGACGAGCTCCAACATGGATATTTTCAGCATGATAACGCAACAGCTCATACAAATAATCAAACACTGACTTTTTTACGTGAACATTTTGATGAAAGAGTTATAAGTGCGGGAGTTTGGCCCCCAAGACCACCTGACCTTACTCCACTGGATTATTTTCTATTTGGACATTTAAAAAATAAAATCTACAAGACACGCCTTCATACAGTTGATGAATTAAAAAATGCAATAACTGACGCAATTCAAAATATTACAGAAGCTCAATTAATAAATGTATTTGAAAATATGAAACGAGCAGTAGATGCCTGTAATGCAAACAATGGTGGTCACTTTGAAATTGTTCTATAGATAATCGCCAAGTTTAGTTTTATTTTTCTATTTTTAACTGTAATATAAACATATAAAAGACCATTCATTCCAACGGGTAGTGAGGTGTGCGTCGGGATATCGTTATATTTGTATATAAATAATATGTGAACTAATTGAAAATCTTTACTCATTGTTTACTATACTTTAGCTGAATTGATCTCATTTACATGCACGTTTGAGATCTAAAAAAACAATGCATTATTAATTCATTATTTGCTGTGGTTTAGATCAATATATACAGATTTGAGTTATCTTAAAAAACAATAGGTACATCATAAAGTAGACATGGTGACTAGTTCCATACGAGAAGGACTAAATCAGTGGTATATAATCTGAAATAAGATTTTGTTCAAAATTAGAATGCAATGCAAAAGTGATATCTAGCATTAAGTTAAATAAGTTCTTTTTTTCCATTATAATGTATTTGTGATGTTCACCAGTGTACATTCAAAGGTGGTCAGCAAAAATGGTGTACCTGACTTGTGCTGAATATGTTGAATGTATGCATTTATAATAAACTAACCAGTCATACATGTAATTTGTTTTCACTAATATTATTTAACAAATATACCATACATTGATTTCTGATTAATGACAAATTCATTTAAAAGTTTTAAAGTCATTGTAAAGGTAACATCATCCAATATCACTCCTTCCTTTTTTTAAATATTCACTCTCCACATATTCACACATTTTCTTCGAGTTCTCAGCTGTAATTTTTTTCAATTCTTCATTGCCAATTGCTTAACACCTTCCATTTGAAATGTCACATTCCTCATTGCTATCCGATTTTTCAATGGGATTTAATTCAGAGTGGTACAAAGGGAGACGAAGGACAGCATGGCCATTTTCAACTACTAGCTTGTCTAGAACGGTTTCTTCAGCAACACATTCTTGTAATTGGGATAATGACATTGTCATCGTTCCTTCTTTTTCTTTTTTCATAAATTGGTACACATTGTAGATAATTTGCCGCCCTTGGCTATGAATTACCTTTCGATTATTCACTTTCAACCTGACAACAAAATTCATACATTATTGCCTATTTCAAACCACTCATGTCAATATAAACAAAAAGATCATTAAACGCTCATCTAAACAGTTTTTACTCTCTAAACTGTACATTATTCTCGTAACCAAATTGAGGTTAAAAAGCAAAATTTGTTTTAAACATTACTTTTGGTATATAAAAGCACTTACAAAACTTGAATTTGACGAGTAAATACCATGTATTGGTTTAATACATCAGAAATACGCCTTGGAAATCCAGAAAATCTGTAATATCAATTAAAAATAATAAATGATAATTTTTAACCAAATTTTTACATACCTTATAACAATTTCCGTTTAGTCTTAAGAAAGACTAAATTACAATTATTGAAGTTTTTGTACGTCTACATAATACGCAATTCGTCATTCACCAAAGTTTTTGTCATTTATGGTAGTATTTATTTTAATATCTGCATTTACGTCACTGAGTATAGCACAATTTTCATTTTAAGGATGCGGAACAGTAGTACTGTTCTAGGAGCGGCACGGTCAAACAATGATGATCGCACTGTATAATCTGGTATGTTATAACCATTGATTATACTTGCGGCTATTTCTCGATAAGTGCGGACCAATAGTTAACAGCTTTGAATGTATAGTTTAAATAACAGTTTCAATGTCAAAATGGCAGGTTCGATTCCCAGCTCATGCACTTTTTTTTCTGTTATGTTCAGTAGTTTTGTTTATGTTTTTTTCCTATTATACCGTAGATTTTTATACAACTATAAAGCTGTTAAAAAGGGAAACTCGTGATTGGTCTTCATTTATCAAGAATTAGCCGCAATTATGATTTTTACAGCTCTACTCAGCAAACAAGATAATTGGAGAGGGGATACCGGCGCTATAGTAGCTTTTAAGGTACAATCCGAAAAAAAATACTTGAGAGCTTAATTTAAATGTGTATTGTTGGATACACATACATGTATTGTGTGCTGCATAACCAGTGTGACTAATATTTTCTTGACAAAATCACGAAGGGACAGATCTATACACGGTGAACCAAGTATTTGATGAAAATAACGTTATTAAATTTAAAAACCTAAATATTAATATCAAATTTTTAGTAACAATATTAAGCTGTACAGAAACAGTTTTAAATACTTTACTTTAAGATCTACAATTCATTTTGATTATAATGTAATTACATTTTTATAGTTTATCGAATGAACTCATGAGTTATTTATTTGGCAAAGTTTACAAACACAATGTAATTGTTTAGTTAAAATCAAAATAAACTGAATACATATTTAAACAATCGTAACAGAATTATATGAAAATCAAAACGTTTAAAATATCAAGGCAAAATTATTTTATAAGTTATTTTCTTAATCTTGAACTTCCGAACTTGTGTCATCTTCCGACAAACCATTATTCACCACAAATTCCACACTTTCCACTACTTCGTCAAGTAATCCATCTTTCTTGAGCCAATTGATTCACATACTTGCAATGTTTTTGCAATAATAATGTTTCGAGCATCAGAATGTAGTTTTCTTCGTAGTTCTAGCCATAATAGGGATAACCTTAAAACATAAAAATTGCATTTTTATTAAAATTCTTGTACATACCTGTATTTCACAAATAAAACAACCAAAGAAGTCTTCAAAAAAACTGATTTAGCCATAAATAAGTATATATTGGGATATACTGGCAAAATAAAATAAATTTTAATTAAAGATACTTGTGTAGGGAATAGAAATCCTTTTATAATTGTTAAATTGTTAAATTGTTAAATTGTTAAATTGTTAAATTGTTAAATTGTTAAATTGTTAAATTGTTAAATTGTTAAATTGTTAAATTGTTAAATTGTTAAATTGTTAAATTGTTAAATTGTTAAATTGTTAAATTGTTAAATTGTTAAATTGTTAAATTGTTAAATTGTTAAATTGTTAAATTGTTAAATTGTTAAATTGTTAAATTGTTAAATTGTTAAATTGTTAAATTGTTAAATTGTTAAATTGTTAAATTGTTAAATTGTTAAATTGTTAAATTGTTAAATTGTTAAATTGTTAAATTGTTAAATTGTTAAATTGTTAAATTGTTAAATTGTTAAATTGTTAAATTGTTAAATTGTTAAATTGTTAAATTGTTAAGTTGTTAAATTGTTATGCGCCGAACTAGCTCATACATCTCATAATCGGGGATAGAGTTCAATCAGATTTGTTGACAAAAGAAATAAATATAATTTACACTCTGATATAAATTTAATTGTTATATGTGAATTTAATTGCATTTAAAGGTAAAAGTGAAATCATGAAATGGTTCTTTATTATGTAAATTCCAAATTATAATAAATAGATGGTATGTGAAATAGACCTTAATAAAATTTGCACAATAACGCATGCGTAGCGTCTTAACTGAAATAAATAGCAAACCTGTCAAAATTGTCAAATGGAAAATTCTTAAAAATGTGAGTTTAACTATTTTATAATTAAAATTGAAATGTTGATAGAATAATAAAGATTCAGTTACTTTGCAGATGTTTACACCGTTATTGCATAAACGTATACACATATAAATGAAACACAAATGCAGGAAATTACACAAATAATGGATACAAATTTAAGGGTTATTATAAATAAACTCACATGTGTATCGGCATATTTCCAAAAGATGTTTTCATTTGGCTGGTTCCATATAAAACTTGGGTAGGCTTCTCCCCATATGTGGTCGACGTTATTGGTTCGTTGTTCAAATCGTTGCTGCATACACTTCCAATCTTCAATCAACGTACACCTTGTTGAATGACGACTTTTCTTTGTGGTAATCGTGATGTTATTTATAATTGCTTAAATAACTTCAAATAAGCACTGTATTTTTAATTATATTTTATTTAAGTGTTGTTTTAAATGTTTATAAAATTTACGATTTAAGAATTTTATTTTAAGTTCGTAAAACTTTAATCCTAATTCACTTTTTATTTTAGATCCCGATATGGAATCTCGTTTATTATTATTATATGTCGCACCAGAAAAATAAACATCGATTCAGAAAACTGAATTTTATTTACGATAAACATAAACAAAAACAAAAAACACATCAACCGAATTTTGAATACGTTAAATTTGAATCGAAACAAAACTTTATTATTATAGAAAATTATAGGTAACCTAACTTTATATTTGATCGTAGGTTAAGAACAATTGTTTCTGATTTCTCGGCTCTAACCGCGTTTCGAAAATTTTCGTAAATTGAAACTTACATGTTAACATAAAACACAACACTTTGACTTTTTGTCAGAAAAATTAGAAATTTGAAGAACAATTGGAAGAGAGAGAGAGGAATTCAGAATCAATTCCTTATATACTATCCTGTTAGCTATAAAAATTTCAACTTTTTTCTTACAATACAAACAAAGTAACTAAGCTTCTGATTGGTTTAAACAAATTTGAAAACTTGACTAAAATACAAATTATGCCATAACTTTCTTAAATTACTTCTGATTTACATTTTGATAACAGAATTGGAATCTGTGCATAATTCCGCACAAAACGATATCTCACGAGCCATATATTGTTTCAAAAATGTACGATTTGACATATTCTAATCTAAATTTACTTATATCGAAAAAAACCTCAATTCTACACTTAAACTAAATACATATACGTGATCTACACGAAAAACTGAACTAGAAACCATTTATTTAAACTCAAATATCTTAATTTTAAAGGAAAATTTTTTTTCATACAGGAAATTTATGTAGTTAACCCCATTTTCATAATTTTATGTTTAAATAGCTTAAAATTAAAACTTAACCTAACTTTATGCAAGTATTCACATAATTTGCGTATACAACGTCCAAATTACCTAAGTTGTTAAAACTGTCTTCAACCTCACCAATCTTCACTTTTATTGTAACGTCTAAAACTTAGTCAACTCAACAATCCATATTGTTAAACACACTTCTTCAAAATTTTTATACAAAAAGTATTTGTATGTAAAATATCCACTTGTAAAATTGTTGTTTATACTGTCTTTAATGTTTACAATGCACTACTTCTGCTGCACTTTTATGTACACTAAATTTGTGAGTAAAAACTAAACCATGTCCTCACCATAACCCTTTCTTAAGATTTTAAATCTTTCCTGCATTTTATCTAACTCGATACATGTTCTAAATATAATTATAAATCTAAACTGTGTGATAAACATCTGTAAGGTTTCTAAAATGCCAAAATACTTTGAATAAACTGTGAATTTAAAGAAATATGTTCTACGAACTTAATCGTGCTCACAAATACAACACCATTTGACCTTCCTGACATGCTCCTTATATAGCCCAATGCTTTTTATGATTAAACAAACTTGTGCAAATTTCACCAAGCCTGTTTCCTTAAATCAAAATCAATTTCTTTCACTCGTTTAACTATATTACTTAATAAAATGCAGTGTAAATATACTGTAATTTATCTCCAATTGCTCAATATAAGAAATACAAGCTTATATACTCTAATCCCTGTCTTAAACTTATATCTAACCATCTCAACATAATTTGTGATTTTAACAAACAAGAGTAACACAATAAAAGGATTAAGTAATAAAACGCACGCGGAAAATGTCAGCTGTAAACGTAATAATTTACTTTTAACAGTGAATGTACCACCTTAAAATTCTCAAATATGATTGGACAAATAATTTGCCGCGTCAAAAATTTCAAATACATTATTTTAGTTGACATATTTTCCGACTATCTTGTTTGTTCAGTGGAGCTGTACACTAATCAATGGTAAAGTCACTAGATATACAAAGTACCGCAATTAATAGGCATCCATCTTGATTCCAAACTGAGGCGCCACATTAAAATTATGAATTTTAACCAGCAAAGTGATTCCGAATAACTGATGGGTACTAAAAAGTTATGTTAAGATCTGTAAATAAAACATGAATTATTATGAAGTGGAAAACATTTATTTCCTTGCAATACTTCTGCTATCTTTGCCTAAACTTCGTACATTTTCTAAAGTATCTGCTACTATTTACAAATAACGTAAGTAAAGAATATATTATATTGTGACAGTTTGGCACAAGTGGCAAATTCTCAGATTGTAGTAATATTGCTACAACATCTTTGGTGCTCACCTTGTTCCTTATGAGCAGTTCTTCATGTGATAGGAATGCAAATTCGCAATCAGTAATATGTTTGAAAATATTTCTGTTGGTGTAACACAGGCTGGTGCTTTTATATTCTCCCAATCTGGTGAAACTACCGACCCCTAAGTACTCCAGATTGTCCTTAATAATCAGTGAATTGTAACAGTCGTCGCATGTTTTTTTTTCCTAATTTTATTAATCAATAAGCCGAGAAAATTGTATAACGTTACCTGCACGTGATCATTTATGAGAGTTTCATCGCAACTGAAACGTGATATCTCTAAATCGAGCTTGTCTACATGACTATTAGTCTGATCTTCCCGATCTTCATTCAATAATGAGAAATTTATTGAGATGCAGTATTTGACCAGATGGTCAGTGTCAGAATGTCCGTAGTTAGTGTTATTAACTTTTGCCTCAAATTGTGAAAGGCACACCATTCGTAAGGCACATTTGAAATCCCGCTCATCGGGTACCGAACGGCGACTCCGGATCATTGAGAATAAATTTGCCAGGGCGTCTTGTGTAAGGCATCCCAACATGCAATGTCTAAAGTTTGCTTGATTTAAATATAGATGTTGGAGGTTCAATGCGGTTGCAGTGGACAGGAGAAAGCCCGCCTGGAATGATTTCCAATTTTTCAGCGCTGCTTCCATATCGTCTTAATACTTTATAGCCGAGATGTAGAAACTGAACGTGTTCTCGTCTGCAGATAGAAACCTACTGGCGAAAATCTTAAGGCCCATACTTCTTGAGTTCCAATCTAATAGTTACTTTCTTGTCGCCGAAATCCACTAATCGACCCTCCTGATCAACCAATTTCAAGTTTATGTCATCTATACGTCGTGTAAGTACAGGTAAATAAATAACTGTAGACGGCTCCTTGATTAACTTATAACCCGGTTCAACGTGTTCCTGCATGCGGCTTCAGTCAAATTAGGCTCCACATGTATATATGTAGCATGAATCATTTGAACATCCAGATGAGATTCGTGGGTGTGGCCTGCTGTGTACACGTTAGCTGGGAAGCCGAGCATGCGCCCAATAGAATCCATCTGTCTAAAGTATAGATTTAACTTCACATTTTAGCATATTATTGTTTGCTCTTAAAATAAAGTCGATCGTGTTATGCGGGTTAATTTTACACTGTAGAAATCTGTTAACCTCCGCAATTTCATATACACCACTAGGAATCGTAATCTCTATGCTCTCCAGTTTGCGTAATACAGTAAAACTTGTTAAACTCATGAATATTTCGTGTGTAATTGCAACCGTAAATTTCTAGCAATCCTAATCCATACTAGTAATTAGGATCAAGTTCGATTGGTGGAAAATATATTGCACGGAGCACGTTTCTCGCACCCGTCAACGTGAACGTTTAGGATTTGACTACATATAATCAAATCACATTGCAAACTATTTATTATATAGAAAATGTAGACATAAATGTCCACATATAAATGTATTATAATTCTGCTCCTTATCATAATTATACCTAACTTTACAACCTCTTAAATATCTAATTATTTCAAGTGGTAGCGCTAAACCTCCGAAGCTATCGTAGTAGATGGCTTCATCACCGCGTTCCTTGAAAGCAACCGAATGAGTACCTCTTCCTCTATTATTTGTTTTTTTGGATACGGCGTATAAATCCACCGCCTCCACTGTTTCATTGTGGCGTCGAGCCTCCTACAATTGCTTCTTCACCGCCGAAGGGTTGTTGACAGCTTTAGCTATACCAATCGCACCACCGACGAGAGCACCTACAGCTGAGAGACCGGCGAATAGAGGTATTACGAATGGAGGGAAGCCGCCAGTATTAAGTATCGGAATGATTCTAGGCACTTGTACCTTCTCCTTTCCACCGGCAATCTTAGCGGCCTTCTTAGCAGCTGAAAGACTGACATCAATAAGTCTCTTCAGACTTTAAGCAGACGTTGGACAGATTTTCGAATAGGTTGTAAAACTTCTCTAAATGAGAACCTTTTCGTCATCTTCTTCTTCTTACCACCCATATCCAACGTGGTTTTAGCTTTCATGTCGTTCGCTAAGACAAAGGCTGCTGTTTTCTCACCAAAATTGAATCCTTCGACCGTACACGATTCCAAACTTGACCTTGAAGAACCCTATCTGCTTGATGACGACTTGTTATTTCGTTAGAATTATGATAGGCGATATCATGTTGTTTGCAAGCTTCGTCTAGCGGATTTATACCTGGATCGCCTGGAGCTAAACGTTTCTGTAGCTTTGTTCCTGGTCCGCATTGTCGATAACCAGGAATATGCAGTTCAACAGGTAATTTGTTTATTAAAGTGTTTAATACTCCACTCCCCAGCAGCATGTGAACTGGTCAATATACTATCAGCAACTGAATGAAGTTTACGAAGCATCCTCATGAACTACCTGTGGACGGTCAGGATTTCCTGAAATCTGAAGTTGCGGGAAAGAATGGCAATTATTTGCAGACCTTCGGGGTGCGGGAAGACTAATGTTATGGTTAGCTTATTGGAGGCACCGCATGGCTTAAAATTTGAAAATGTATACGTTTACTCCAAGGCGCTTGAGCAGCCAATGGATAAATACTTACAGCATATAGTTAAGCCTGTAAGAGGTATTTAGTATAATGCATTTAACAAGGCGGATGTACTCATGCCCGAAGCGATCGATAAGAGTTCTATAATTCGCGATTATTTCAGTAGAGGGCGACACTCAGGCGTGGACTCTATTTATCTCTGTCAAACCTACTCGAAGATTTATTCTCGATAATGTGAATATGGTTGTGCTATTTAAACAGGATTTCATAAATTTGAAGCATGTATACGATGAGTATGTAGGTACCGATATGACCCTCGGCCAATTTAAATCAATGTGCTCGCAATGTTGGCAGACTAAATACGATTTCGCATGCATTGTAAAAGACTGATTACCGGAGATACCGAAGCGGATTTGATTGCTGTATCACCTGTTTATAATGCTCATTCAATCACTCGCAATGGATCTTCGAAATAATTTGGTTAAGCGGAAGTTCGCGCAAATCCGTAATGCAAGCAAACGTAAGCTCGAATTATTGAAGAGAGAGGAAGTTGTAACATATCGTTTAGCGGAAACTGCATATAGACCTATAGTGAATCCTTTGAAGCAAATCGCTAACGCCTCCGGTGAAATCAGAGTTCAAACAAGTACCTGCCGGAACGTCAACACCTGCCACTTTCAACTTAAACCTCCCGGTACACCTTCATTCGTTGAAGCTGGTGCAGAACCAACACCTGCTACGTTGAGACCCTGCTGCACCGGCATTCGTCGAAGCGGAGGTTATTGCTGAAACAGATCCTGCTGAAGAGGAGCAAGAGCAGGTGGAACCAACTAATTTAACGCGATTACTCGATGACGCAGGCGTTGCCGATGAATTCTTAGAGCAATCTGATCTTTTACCTCGCCACTCTGTAGAATTACTGATCCACGGGAACCAAGAACAAGTTGATAATACATACGGTCTTCGTTATGATGCAAACTCAGGTAAATGGGTTATCGGAGATTCTCCGGTGGATATAGAAGGACCTAATCTAATTATAAAGGATGAGGTGTATGAAGGCACTCCTTGACTATACGAGATGCTTATATTGAAAGAGCCGAAGAAGTATACACTGAGGGATGAGACGATCTACGTCGATATTCTAGCTAAAACTAACGCATATAGAAAGAATCACGACCCTCACGGCTCAATTATGGGCACCAAGTTATCTAAATACCGGAAGATTATTAAGCCGAAAATCAGTACGAAACGTTTCGGTCGCGGCATCATGAATAAGTTATCGAATAGAGTGAAGGAGTATGTATACTGGAATACTCCTCGCGAACTTGTTGAACGGCTCAGACTGTTGCATGCATTGAAAGCGGCACGTAATACTGGGCATGATAAATAAATCATTAGTATTGAAGAAGAGCTCCCAGAAGAAAGTATAATTGCATAATAATGTCCACCGATAAGTTTGGCAGATATTTGCTATCGCATATAAGACATGGAACTACAAATATCAAATTAACCTGGGATGATAATTCCGATATGCAAGGTAAAAGACTTTGCAATGTCTTTGAACCCATCCTAAACGATAATGTTGCAATTAAGAGATACAAGGCGAATATAAAATTGACTGAGGACGGTAATTACTATGTGCAAGGTAGAAGAGATCTGCATCGTCATCGATCCAATCCAAGATACGGATGTAGCCACCAAAAAGTATGTTGATAAGTGCAAGGAAGTTTTAGACCTTAAAATAGAGTGATATCGATTACAAAATTATTGGTTGAGTGGGATCAGAAACTTGAGAAAAAAATTAATCTTATATATGGCGATGTAAGCATACTTAGCAGGGATATTTATAACATTGAGAATAAGTTACATTAACAGTAATGTCTTTAAGGCTAGCGGTTGTTGAAGAATTCCATAAGCCTGCATGGATGAATTTCATAAGGAGACGAACCATGGTTAAGCATCGGGATGATCTCTGGCAGACCGATTTAAACGAATTTATTCCGTATGCTAAAGAGAGCCGCAATCATAAAATCAAAGAATGCCGACGAAGTTTGTCGAGCGATGACTTCCATTTTGAAGGAGGGTAGAGATTGGGATAACTTGCAATTGGATCAAGGACGTGGATTCTATAATAAACATTTTGAAGGGTTGATGAAGAGTTACGCAATACATCATTATTCAACGTATAGTGTGAAAAAAGCAGCCATTGTTGAAAGGGTATCATACAAACGATTTAGATTTAAAGTGGTTAGATGTGCTGCATATGTGCAATAACAATAGTAATAAATAATTTCTTAATGTATGATATAATAAATTTCTTAACTTATAATATAATAATAATAATAATGACTATAATAGCTAATTTCTTAACCTAAATCCACAGTAGTGCGAATATTGCAATGCCCCAAGGTAGCAGGTCAATGCCATTAGGTAGTAAATACCTCTTGTGCTCGCGATTGTTAAGAGCGACTTTACGCTATTCTATACTATAAACGTGGTGGCAGGTCAATTACTTTACTATTGCATCTCGGAATGTTGCATACATTATCTGCAGGATAGTCGGAATTGTCGAAATCCGAAATATTATTGCGTATAGGATCGTATGCATACTCACAGTGCATCTCGTACACAGAGCTATCGGTATCCATATATAACAATTTGATGCAATTGTCGTTGAATAGACGCATAAAATTATAGTGGAAATCGTACATTAATGTTCAGATATATCTAAAATGGCCATTTCCACATATAGTGGATTATTAAAGCAGATTTTCACCTTAGGTAACTCGATAGCCATCAATTCCTCATCAAGTATTTTTCTGCTGTGGAAATGCGGTTGGGAAATGTAATAATTGGCTCCATACCTAGGTACCACTCCACCTGGTGACAAGTTTAACAATTTTATGATTTCTGACATGGGGTTAGTGAATTCTGCTAGCAACCATGTAGTTCAGTCTATATATGATTTCAGCCAACGTGATTGGTTGAAGCTAATCGCGCGATGAACTTCCTCCAAATACAAGGCCTGCTTGAAGCCATTGTCTCAAATTACGGTAACGAATGACATACTTAGTCTTAGAATGCAGCGTTGCAAGCAGTTTCCCATTTTTACGACCAGGTGAAGTACCGTGTTCAACGCAGAATGGAATGTATTTATGACGATCATGTAAATTGTCTGGATATAATAGTTCAACCTCTAGGATTAATCCTTTGCATGCATCACCCTGTAAATTCAATATTGATTCAGGGTATTTTCGAGGGAGATCTATAATCTACTAGAGGGTTCATTAACCTTTCGTTCCGACAGCATTTTTTTCGAAAACCCTACCTGTAAAACTGCCATATCTGTATATTTATATTATATATGTTGAAAATTGTTGTAGGTGTGTGTTCATATGTGCGTGCACGCGTATGCTTACGTGTTACGTATTATTATTGGAATATTGTTAAAGCTAATTGGATAACAATAACCGATATATTACAAGAACTTAATTGGGAATAAACATATAACCCCTTAGCATTGCATATTACCTTAAATGCTCTTATATCAATACCATTTCTACAGGGGGGCAACGGCATTCTCAATACGATCGCTTCAATGGATGCGCTGCATTTTATAATTACCTTACTAACGGAGGTATTAGCGGCAAAAACTATTTTCACATTAGTTTTAGAACACCAAACATTAGGTCGATATTCATATTTATATTTACAACCGTGTTACTGTTAGCTGATATTTTTGAAAATTTCCGCATAACTTGTTAAAGTGCGTATCAGTTGGGCCACTTGGATACGGTATACAGCTCCTGGCTTAACATTTGACGTTATGCTAAAAGTTACACGTTACATTAGAACTTTAGCTTTAATAGGTAAATGATCTTTGGTTCTATTTTTAGATTTCTGAGAAATGTAATAACACATCTCTAGAGGTCCATGAACTTTGACCTTAAAAAGGCCAATGAACTTTAGCATTTCTCGGAGCTATTTTTATATTTCTAAGAAATGTAGAAATACATGAACTTTGAACTTGTAAGGGTCAATACACTTTGACCCTTCCCCCTCGTGTTCCTGAGAATCCATATATTTGCGGGTTTCTATTTTTAGATTTCTAAGAACATCCGGTCTAGATCAAAGAACTGAAAAAGGTCATGTTATGGTGTAAACTGGCAGTAGAACGGTATAACAGGTAACATTGGGGGTTCGCTCGACTGCTCAGTGGTTGAGGCGAGTAAGGTGCTATTTAATTTTGCGTACAGTAGGATAGCTTGCCATAAATAAGTCACAATAGGGGTTTAAAGGGCTCCAAAGGATTTGAGATTACACAATCGGAGTTGAAACGTCTAATTGCGAAGGTTTGCAGCTCGCTTAAATATCCAAATAACTCGCTTACCTTAGGACGTAATTACAGGCGGGTCCTGGTACCTGCAGATCCTCGCTATACCTGTAAGGCCTCCCATATTATCGCTCGTTTATCCTAAATAAATACGTGCTGCAAAATTAGTCACGGATCTGATTAAAGAAATCAATAACTCTGTCGTTGCGTTACTTTACTTGTTGCCATCAAAAACCGCCATGTTCCATCCAAAATCCAAAAATTGTCTGCAATGATTGTAAAAGAGATTTTTTATGGACAAGAATGTCTTAAAAATCACAAGGATACTGAGCTATGTAAAAAATTGCGTAGATGCTTAAAGTGTCTCAAAACCATTGAAGTAAAGGTTAAACATAGTTGCGGATGCAGTTATTGCACCACATGCAGGAATCAAAAACCTATTGGTCATCTTTGCTACATGCCTGTTAACAAGGCTCGAGATGACACTAGTAATGGTAAAGCATCTATGTTTATCTTTTATGATCTGGAATGCATGCAAAGGAAGGTGTGTGAGGGAACGAATGATCGATTTCTGCATAAGCCCAATCTATGCGTGGCCGCGAATGTTTGCTCTGTTTGTATCCAATACACTGACAGTCTGGATGAGAGATGTCTGATGTAGCGAAAGATCTTCACGGAAGATCTTGTTGAATCGTTTCTAGCGTATATTGCCGAGAAAGCACGAAAATTTAAAGTTACATGCATTGCACATAACATGAAGGGGTACGATAGATTATTTGTGCTTAAATGCATGCTAGCTAATAATAAGGTTTATTGACTCCCTTAATTTCATTCCATCACCACTCTCGGCATTTCCAAAAACGTTCGATTTCCCCGAATCCAAAGGATATTTTCCATTTGTCTTCAACACATCCGAGAATCAAAATTACGAGGGTCCTTTGCTACCGCCTGAATATGATTGTGCAGACCAGATGTCGACGAAAGAGCGACAAAAACTTTTAGATTGGCACGCGGCCCAAAGTAATTATGTTTTTAAGATGAGCGAGGGGACTGCGAAGTATTGCCTAATGGACGTTAAGATCCTCGTTAAAGGTTGTATTAGTTTCTAGTCGACATTCACGACCCAAAATAAAGTCGACCCGTTTGAGGAGTCAACCACAATTGCCAGCGCCTGCAATAAAGTGTTTCGTAGACTTTTCCTCAAAGGAAACACAATCGGGCTCATTCTGAAAGGCTGCTATAGACTAGCCGACAAACGTTTGGTGGAACATTCACAACAGGTGACCATACAGCACGCCGGGAAAGCTCGCGAGTTTAGAACACCTGAAGATGTTAAGGTCCACGGTTATTGTGTCGAATCAAATACCATTTACGAGTTTGTGGGCTGCTATTGGCACGTTTGCGAGGAATGTTTCCGCAGTCAAGCTAATATTGACCATAAACTAGGTGTAAATACTTCCATGTTTGTCCGAAACGAAAACACGGCTGTCCGATCTCAATTTCTACGCGAGTGCGGGTATAATCTAGTGAAGATGCGTGAATGCTATTTTAAAAACTAATACTTGCAAACGATGAGTTAAAAGTGTTTATACAGAATCTAAGTGACCAAGATGACAAATCTTTAAACCCACGAGACGCGTTTTACGGTGGTCGCACTAATGCTAGTAAACTCTACTATGAATGTGACGGCATGAGCGAGAAAATAATGTATTATGACGTGTGCTCATTATACCCTTATGAAAATAAATACTGTTAATATACTGTAGGTCATCCGAAAATTCATGTAGGTTTAGATTGTAAGATCATTTCATTGGAAACGGTGGAGGGTTTAGTTAAATGCCGAGTACTATCGTCCTCTAATCCCAATCACCCCGTTTAGCCCCTATAAATGCATGGCAAGTTGATGTTTTTGTTATGCAGGACTTGTGGCGCTGAGCTAAATAAAGGAGAATGTGGACATAGTGACACCGAGCGCAGTTTCGTTGGAACATTTGTAGCAGACGAGCTGCGTAAAGCTATCGCTAAAAACGATGTTTTCGAGATATGGGAGTATGAGATAACACCATGTGATAAAGCGACGAAACAAAGTGGATTGTTTAGTGGTTATATCGATAATTTCTTGAAACTGAAAAGCAGGAATGTTCTGGGTGGCTTAGCCATTGTACGTCATAACGGAATATTACGATAAAGAGAGCATTCAACTAAACGAAAAGAACATTAAGAAAAATCCTGGTTTAAGGTACTTGGTCAAACTAATGTTAAATTATTTTTGGGGTAAGTTTGGTCAACGTGAAAATTTAACCCAGTGCAGTATTGTATCCTATGCAAAGGACTTTTTCATATTGTTTACAGATCCATTGGTGCAGGTACAATCTATTATACCTATTAATGATAATGTGGTGATTGTAAATGGGGATACACCAGAGGGTGAAGGTGAACCTTTAAAGACTATTAATGTGTCCAAAGCCGCTTACACGACAGCTCATGCACGTTTAGAACTATATAGCTACATGGAAAAATTAGATCGCCGTGTTCCGTATTATGATACAGACGGTGTCATATTTGTGGTAAAATCCGACGACTGGAATCCAACTTGTGAAGATTTCCTTGGCCAGATGACCGACGAGCTAGAGGAGTACGGCGAAGGAAGCTATATAGCCGAGTTTGTTAGTGCAGGACCGAAAAACTACAGTTATAATGTGTTTTCAACCAGTGAACAGACAATTAAATCAGTCTGTAAAGTGAAGGGTATTACCTTAAAGTATGAGAACTCTCCCGTTATAAACTTTGAATCGATGAAAGATATGGTGTTTAACAATAGTAAAGACTCTCTTTTTGTATATAACGATAGGAAGACAGGTGTTATAATGTATTAACTATACCTAAATCCAAACAGTATAGAATAAGTTACTCTAAACGTCGAAGAATTGAAAACTTTGACACTTTACCGTTTGGATATAAGACATAAATAAAAACAGATAAAAAGAAAAAAATCATTTATTTTACATTCTCTAAATCTTTGAAGGTGATGAGCTCTAACTCTCATCTTGATTCGTGTCAGCAAATTTTCGCTCTATTACAGAAAAAACATTCGCTAGTTAAAAATATACCACTAGATGGTGCTACTTTGAATCTGACTCTCAATGAATTCATAATTCCAAGAAAAGAAACCATTTTCATTCAATTTACAACCACTTGAAATTATATCAATCAATTCGCTGCAAAATATGCTCAAATTCATGAAACACACATTTTTCTTTAAGTGGTACGTTACAATTAAAATAATCAATTGTTAACCTTCCGAACGTAATTATTTTATTCAAAACAAACAGAAAAAAATATTTAAAAATTATTATTAATTTTATTAAATACATAAATAAAAAGTTCACCTCCAGTAGGATTTGGACCTACGACCTGTACTTTGCTAGAGTACCGCGCTAACCAAGGTTCAAGCCCCAATCGATGTAAATTTTATCTTTATGTATGTAGAACTGATGGAAATTCTAAATGTAATAAAAAAAATATTGACGTCAATTCAATTATCTCATCCAAATTAAAAAACAAACAGCTAAAATGCACGTAATTTATACGCTGTATAAGAAATTGGATTCACAGCTGAATTCACATTCCAAAAAAACATACATAAAAAGTTCATTAACCTACAAATGTATATCATAAATAAACCAACACAGAAATATCAAAACAACCTTGTGTTGTTACATAGATTTTCCACAATAATTAAATTACCTGGGTTACCTAAAATACAGTGATACTAGCTAGTTTCAAACGTCTGCAATTACTGTAAATTTTACTCTTATGACAAAATAAAGTGGTTATAGCAAATAATCTGTTTCCCCTTTCAACGCAATCGAAATATAAAATTTCGGTGCAAAATAGTGAATATAATAGATAAAAAAATTCATATAAATTTTGATTTTAACACGGATAAATCGCTTGCATTTAAATTTAAACAGTCGCTTCAATTTCCAAATTGCGTTTGATTAATGTCTAAATTGGTTGCTTCCTGGACTATTCTAAGGATATTTTGTCTTTTGGTGATTTTTGAAGAGGCGTTCTGTTTCGAAGATACAGGGCGCAAACAATTTTGACAATAAAAACAGTTCATTACCAAAAATTACATGTACTGTTCCTTAATCTACAAGAACTGTTCAAAATGACTACCTCCAGATCTAATTCACCAATTCCATCTTCTCCTCATTGACTCCCGAACACCAGGGTCGTTTCTTATTCAGTTACGCCCAACAATTATCCAATCTATTAAATCCTCCACAACTTCCAGTGGAGTAGTATAAACTAATGACTAGATGGCCCCTTAAAAGACCTAAGTTTATAGAAATGAACAAAGCAAAGAAAGTTGTTTTATTAATCTAATAATATTTAACGGAATCTGTTCTGGCATGTGGAGCTTTAAGTGTATAAAAACAAAAAAAGATACCAACTCCACAAACTTTCAAAGTTTTGTTATTATACCGTAGTATACCGTTAAATTAGATATTAATAAGGAATCTAATACAAAAATACCTAAGTTGATACGATATCTATTCAGGAACCCTAAAAGAAAGTGAAAAGTTTTTGACCATTTCTAAAAGTTTATGTACTGGTGGCAGCAGAGAAGGTGACCAATCAAAAAACTCTCTCGAACGGTAAGACTTAAGCGTAGTACTGTAACGGGGGTCTGAGAATTTTCAAATTTCGCGCTAAGTTAAACGGTATTTTACAGTTATGTGGTGTCAATAAGAAATGATTATTTGTTGTTTGTTTTATAAGTGTAATCAATACTGATGTAAGAAACTTGAATTTATAATAAAAAAATGGTGAAGGTTAGGTATAATAAAAAATGTATAACTGAATGAATTAAATCGTTCTCCAAAACAAATCGTTAAACTAACTGGAGATACATACCATTCACCACAGATAATGCCGTTGTCCCAGTCGGAAGATTAAAGTAGGGCCGTTCAATCTTTTGATTTGCTTAATTACCACAAATTCTGCTGTGTTATTTTCACTTGACATAAATAATAAAAATGCTGCAATGTAACACTAATATAATAATCTCGGGACGCCAAGTTATTTTTTAATAATGCTCGGAATAACTAAACCAAGGTTTACAATAAAAATGTTATCAAAATGAAAAAAATAAAAAAAACATACAGACTATGTTTATTAACAGTTAAAATGATAGGGTTATGTAAAATATATCTTAAACTAGTTATAGCCTTAAATTACTAATTAAATGTTATAAAGACCTGTTCGTAAAATTTTGTACACAAACTTTTTAGTAACCTCTATCTAAACGATTACGGAAATGTCAACCAAAGGTGATGTCATCTTTGCACCATTATTGCGCAATATCTTGAAATAATGCTTTACGTTGTAAGCCACACTCAAAAATGGAATTTTATTTCTTAGAAATGTTTCTTATAATTGAATAAACCAATATTTATTTCATTTTGTCGAACGTTCATATAATAAATGTAATCAAAATTTAAATTCTGCATTAAAAGCACAACGCAATCATAAAATGAAAGCGTACGTAACAGTAGAATTAATTGTGCAACCAAAAGCGGTAAAATTAAAAGTGTAAAAGTAAAAAAAAGAAAGTAAGTGCCTGCAAAGAGCAAATGTTTTAATTTTTAATATAATGCGTTAAAATATATCTTACCATCAAATCAATGGCACTTTTCACAAAATTTAGGGGAAAACCCAAAAAAGCTTTCTGCATCTCACAACATTCATCAGGAAGTCGGAGGATGTCAGACGATGATGACGCGTTGCGCAAAAAAAATGATCAGAAGAAAATAATTTATGGAAGTGGAAGTATAAACCTTTAAGAAGTATATACCCTTAAGAAGATATGTACTTAAGTTACACCAACATGCAAATTAAGTTGCCTACCTCATAGCTATAATGCAAAAATAATTAAAATTCTTTCTTATATTTATAACTGAATGAACTAAAGACCTAAATTACGGTATATTTTAATACAACTCAAAATGGGTTGTTACAAATTTACTTGAATACGTTGTGTACATATTTAATTAAAACAATATTTAAAGTTTGCAACAAATTACGGATGCATAAATGATATTTAGAAGGAAGGGGAAGATGTGGTTTGAATGACTTGTAGTTATTTAGTTGATGTTGATAAAAGAAATGACGGTAGAATATAGTCACGTTGCTCTCTAAAATTAGAAAATAAAACAAAAGTTAGTTAGTTTGTGATAGGAAAGAAATAAGAATACTGTCCTTAGTAAAAGATAAAATGTTAAAGTGAATAAGAGGACAAATATCGTTAAATCAGTAATAAAAAAGAAAAGTGACGAATAAAGTACATGTTTGTTCATATTGGAGGTCATCCACGATTACGTTTACATAGTGAACGGACTATATAAAATACGATAATCGATCCAGTGTAGTAAATTAGTAAACTAAGAACCATAATCATAAAGATTGATGGTTAATTCGAGTAAATCATTCTAACTTAAAGATTATATAGCCTAGAGAGCCACATCCCGGAAACTTCCTTTGTTATTGCGTGCCGCTTGCAGTGAAAATTAAACTTTATAAATATACCCAGATAATTGTAGCTGAGTGAAATTGCGAGGAATGGAATGAAATTGTGCCGGATCAGCCACGAACTTCCAAAGAATATATTTGGTAAACAGAAATACAGCTTCAGGGTCAGAAGCATACCAACGAACTTATCCACGCAGCGAAATGTGCAATAACAAGTAAGATTGCTGAATCTATGTAAAAAGAAAACGTTTCCGTGTTTTATTTTTCCTTAATTAGCTTTTTAATAATCAGTACAGAATGAACCCGTTTTCATTCATTGCTTATATATCATAGTATTTATATGTGTACGTTCGATGATAAGAAATATAAAAAAATAAGCAGTAGGGGTTGGTGTAAGGGATTGTCATTTTGTTATTGTAAACAAAGCATTTATGCATTTTTGAGTTTAGTTGAAATAAATAAGCGCACCGTTTGATTTATTTTTATTATTGATTAGTATGAACACTAAAAGCTTTCATGCTAACTGAAGTAATATCAACAAAAGTTACAAATTCCATATACATTTAAGAAAATCAGTTTTGAAGATATTTTTGATATTTAAAAAACAATAATCATTTCGTTTAATAAGTAAGTTAGCCGGCGCAACCTGACAAGAAAGGAAATTATTAAGCTATTAGGTTTTATTTATGCAGCCGGAAACTTTATAGCAAGCTTCTTAAAAATAAAATACTGAATGTTATCTTTGCGAGTTGACACTACCCAGAATAAATCGAAAGGTAAACATTTTGAGTTCTCACGAAAACGATATGGATTTTAATTAAAAGATTTGGAGTTATTAAAAATAGTAAAAGAACCATAACTTTCATTTTGTCGCAAGTGTAAACAAACAAAGGGAAGCGGTCCATGTCTACGACCGTTGCTGTACACAACACATCAAAGTACTTAAAGTGAAGTACTAGTACTAGGGAAAACGCGCAAATAAAACATATTTCGTTTAAATGTGTAATGAGCCAGAATTGAGTAAGACAAATTAATTGTTATTTTAATAAAAATTATTAAGATAAGATAAAGATAATAATTCATTTTATATATTTAAATAAATGTAAATAATCAGCACTTTTGCGTGCGCACAGGTACCCCACTTTCACGATGTGCAGAAACGTTGCGACATTTCTTACCTAAAACCCCACTCATTCGCAAGGTTTATAAGCGAAAATTTTAACTTTTACTTTGGATTGTGTTTGTAAAACGCTTCTCTACAAACACTCTCTCCTGCCTGTCCATTTGTAATAATTTATTATTACACCTGAAATTCTAATTGTAGAACGCTTCTCTACAAATACTCTCCTGCCTGTCCGTTTGTAATAGTTTATTACACCTGAAATTCTCAATTCGAGAACATAACCGCCTGACCGCTCTTAAAGCAATTTCAATTGAATTAAATAGAATTGGTAAAGAGTGTCCCAAAATTTACGCAAGATTTGAATTAAATATAAAACACATTTATTTTTCTTTAAATTATTATTTTTTTAATGAATCATGAAGTACACACAATAGGGTTATGTATGCAATAACACATCGGGCAAATGCCCCCCACGGCTTTGCTGGCACATACGCACTCTTTTGTCGAAATTTTCCATGACAATTGTGCATAAATGTGGCCCAATTTCAGTAATGCAGCGTTGAATTTCCTCCTTCAACGCACGGATTGTTGTGGGCTTGTTGGCGTAGACCTTTGATTTCAAATAACCCCATAAAAAGAAATCCAATGGTGTTAAATCGCATGATCTAGGGGGCCAATTCTGATCACCGAAACGAGAGAGAACACGACCAGGAAATGTCTCATTCAGTAATTGGATTGTTTCACGGGCTGTATGGCATGTGGCACCGTCTTGTGAAACCACATGTTCTCCATATCAATATCATCCAATTGAGGGAGAAAGAACTCTCTTATCATGTCGCGATATCGAGTACCAGTAACAGTCACTGCTTGACCAGCCTCATTTTCGAAGAAGTATGGTCCAATAATGCCTCCAGCCCAAAATCCACACCAAACAGTGACACGTTGTGGATGCATTTTTTTTCGACAATTACGTGTGGGTTCTCTGAACCCCAAATGCGGCAATTTTGTCGATTAACAAAGCCATCAAGGTGAAAATGTGCTTCGTCGCTTAGGATGATTTTTTTCGAAAAATCAGGGTCCACTTGTTGATGTTCGATAATCCATTCAACAAACTCTCTTCGCTGGGCATGGTCATTAGGCTTAAGTTCTTGTGTTAATTGAACTTTGTAGGCATGGAGCCGCAGATCTTCAGTGAGTATACGCTGTAGAGAGCTTCTTGAAATTTGCAGTTCTTGTCCACGTCGTCGAATTGATGTTCTAGGGTTTTCACCAACACTGTCACGCACTGCTTCGATATTGACATCTGAACGGCTTGTTTTTGGACGACCAGAATGTTTAGCATCACCAGTAGATCCAGTCTTCCTGCATTTTTCAATTACTCTCTTCACAGTTGACGAAGTTAAATGAACATTTCGACCGTATTTTGTACGAAATTTTCGAACTGTGGCCGTCAAACTTTCATTATTTTTGAGATATTCTTCAACAATGAAAACACGTTGTTCTGTTGTGTAACGCTCCATTTTTACTAACCCTAGACTGTCAGCTGTTAAACTGTTTATTTTTCAGGGTTGCCAACACTTTACTGCACAAAGGGCAGCAAATTCAAATCTTGCGTAAATTTTGGGACACCCATTATAACCAATGTTTACGAAAATAGTTGTAATACCTAGAAATTCCTATTAACAAACCATCCTTAAGAAATTAATTGACGTCAAAGAGGTTTTGCGTATTATACTGATCTTAGGTAGATTGACTGATTAACACCGGCGGTCACCGGGATTATTATAGGGCTTCTTCTAGTTAATGGGGCTCATATAAGCAACGTCTGGTTGCCCGATCACGCGAATTTACCTCAGAAAACGGCAATTTACAAATCCCATCCTGAACCCCTGTATATAGTTCTATATATTCAAAGTATCCGATACAGCTTTGAATATATAGTTCTATATATTCAAAGTTCCGATACAGCTTTGAATAAATAGAATCCCTAAGATTCGTTAATTTAGACTATTGAGCCCATTGGCTTGGTTATTAACGAGATTATAAGCTAACACCAATATATCCTGAACCCCTGTATATAATTCTATATATTCAAAGTATCATCTTCTTTATACAAATAAAACGAAGGTCACGTTACCTTTTAGTAGTGAATGAACTCTTACACATTGTCGAAAATATTCCTGTATCATATGAACCATTACAAACCTTAAATTGCGAATTCCATACCATTGAATTACCCCTTGTACCTATTTAATTGTATATATTATTTGTAGTTAATTAGAATTAGTCTTTCCCTTAGTCCGTGTGTACAAACCCTAAAAAAAAATTAAACAAATCACCTACAATCGTTGCCTAACACGAATTTGTATTAACACTAATCGTGTAATTATCAAATCGTGTGTAGGGCCTGCTTTTCTTTAACCTGTTCCGTATTTCAAAACGTTACTTAAGAAAATATAAGTAATAAAGAGCCAGTCCCTGATAGAAATTAGAAATACGCCCTGACCTCGAATCCTCCTTTTTGACTTGTACACACACCCTTGTATTATTTTCACCTGAACACATTATATTTGTTTACAAAGAAACAAAACCACAACTATTTTAATTTTTTTTGAACACGCGCTTGTTTACAGGAAATTTCCAAACCGACATAGATACACCGGCGACACCTGTCCTGCAACAATATAAATCTTAGGATTTATCGCCGACATTTCAACGACACCAGCATTACTCTGATGTGCGGTGGGCTGCCCAAATACCAGGCGCTGTATTAGAAATTATTTTTGTTTATTTTCCATTTTGTTAAATTTGAATACTTAATTTGTTTTACCAGAATATCATTTTTATATTATTATTATTATAATTCCAGAAGTTTGTTTTAAATATATGTATTAAACCTGGGTACGAAATTGTTTAACAGTTATATAAGTTTACAAACCCACTTCCCAAAATTCCTGACAAGTCGAGATTAAAAAGAAATCCACATAGTGGTAATTAGTAAGGGTAACCCATAAAAGAAACCTGCTCAAAATTATGGGCCTTACAAATGGAATTGAAATACCACATTATTGCAACGTTCCAATTTACATGTAAACTTGTATTCACTTTTTAAAAAATGTACATTTTTTAAGCGCAAATCCTTATGTAAATTAATCCGAAGTTAAATAAACAAGAAGCTGAATTTCTATAAAAGATAGTCAGGTTTTTGACTGAGGTGGCAAAATGGTTGTCAGGAGTTTGTACATGTCAAATTGTTGTGCTGGCGTTCTGGACATTCGGCTTGTTTGGGGCGGTCAATGAAATGGTCGTTAGCATTTTAGCCACGGTTGTTCTTTTGGAGTTGAGAAATATTGTGTCAGCGTTTTGGTGCAATGGTCGAAGTTTTGGTCCTCCGAATTAAGGAAATTTTACATTAGGTTGGTGAGCTTCTTTTGGTTAAAGTGTATAGTGTATTGAGTTCTGGGTCACGAGTTTCAATAAAAATAAATTAGTATATCTGAATATCTGAAAATTATTTGAAAAACGGCGGTGGAACTTTACAACAAACTACATAATTTTATTCTAATTACCAAGATTGTTGTATTCTTTTTGGTCACTTTAGTAGTATTATTTTGAATTGAACCAGTAATGGTTCTAAAGAGATAATTCTGTGGAGGAGAAAAATTACAGAGCATAATCAAACAAATCAGTAGTAATATAATTCACACAAAACCTTACATATGAGGTTTATTTAAAAAAATTAATTGCTACATGTTTGGAAGTAACATTCACAATTAATTAATATTGAGGTGAAATGTTGAACAAGTGTATGAAGAAAAATTAAAAATTAGTTGTTTAAGCAACGGTTAAAAAATTAAACATTTTTACCATCATTGAAGTTATTTTGTTCCTATAAGTGTAGGTCGAAATATACTTCGTTTCCGAGATACAGTGTTTAAGTTTTGATTTTCTATTGATTTTTATTATTCATTTCAAAGAGTTTTAAAGGCATTGCCTGGAAATTTTCAAAACGCTTTGGAGGAATAATAGTGCATTTTTTGGAGTGATCCGAATATTTCTAATTGCACCAGTGGCGTTCGTGAGACAATGCCACAATATATTTTAGTAAAAAAGAATGGTGCGCTACAGACTTTTTCTTGTTTCGATATTTTTGTAGAAGTCCTCCATCAATTCTGCGTTAAATGGGTATCTTGTTTTTTTTTCGCAGGACCTACCGTTTTTGAGCAAAAAAATAAAACATTTTTTCATTTGTTTGCTACAAAATTATTATCAATAAATGAATAATTTTCGTGTCTTCAAAAAAAATTGAAAATTTTACAAATGCGGTCGAAGTAATGGAAATGATCTGCAAGCTCGACGACTGTATGCTGAGTTGTATCCAGAACGTAAGATACCTCATCACACAATATTTGCTCGCCTTCACCAACGTTTACGCGAAATTGGTACACTTATGAAACGAACTACTGACTGTGAAGTACGAACTGTGCAACTAAAAGAAGCAGTTCTCGATATAGTTTCGGAGTCACCTGAAACAAGTACTGGAAAAATTGACAACATATTGAATGTAAGCAACTTTACCGTATTTAAAATTCTAAAAGAGCAGCAATTGTATCCGTTTCATATTCAACGTATACAGACGCTACTATCTCGAGACTTCATACCGGGCCTGTTTTTTTGCCAATGGACTCTTAATGTAACCGCTCAAAATCCTAATTTTTAAATTGCGTTTTGGTTACTATCTACTGTCGAGGCAAGTTTTTCCAGAGATTCTATACGAAATTTTCATAACAATCACTTATAGGCTCATGAAAATCCACATGGAATATTTCAAGCTCACTGTCAACATCAATTTTCAGTAAACATGTGGCTGTGATCATTTAATTGGTCCATATTGCCTCCCATTACGATTAAATAGCGAATATCATCATCACTTCTTACAGAAAGAGTTACCTGCACTTCTTGAAGAAATTCCTCCTCACCTCAGACAAAATTTATGGTTTATGCACGATGGTGCCCCAGCCCAGTTTTTTCATTAGTGTAGGTCGTCAGTCAGTTAGCTATAGTATATCCAAATTGTTGGATAGGTAGGAGAGGTACGCAACATTGGTCAGCTCGCTCTCTTAGATTTCTGCATTTGGGGTTTTCTCAGGTCATTAGTTTACCACAATCGCGTCGAAAATGTTGAACATCTTAGGAATTGAATTACAGCCTGCTGTAAGACAATAATAAATACAGTAGGAATATTTCAGCGAATACGACAGTCAATGAGACGAAGAGTTGACTCTTGTATCACGTGTGAGGGAGGTCATTTTGAACATCTGTTCTAGGTTTGCAACTATTTAAAATCATTTTTATTACTGTTGTTTTGTGTTATTGTTTTGGTTTAATGTTACCGTATTAGACAATAAAACTTTTCAGAAATTATTGGCAGCAACCTACCTACCCTAAATAAATAAAAATCTAAACACTTTGTATCTCGGAAACCAAGCATACTTCGACTACGTTTCTCGGAACCTTTTTCACAAAATAACTTAGGCGACCACCTACTAACATTGTAAAATTATTTTGACGCATCGTATATATGCAGTATTTTGATAACGTATGGAACGTATTTTGAATGTAAATGAACTGAGTTTTAAAAAAAAAAAGTACGCCACTGGAATTTTTAATGAAGCATTAGATATCATATGAAAGAATATTTGAATGTTGTAGAAAGCTTTTGATGTTGAAAACATTAAATTTAGATGAAAAATAATGTTTGAGTAAATTCCTACTGGGATTGCACCGATAAGACTACCAAATTGTTGCTGTGTATAAAAGAATTCAGATAAAAAGAATGGATGTAGACGTGAGTGAGTTTAGGATATTGAAATTGTATTAACGTACAGAAAGGGATATGTATATGCATATTTTTGTTTGCAGAAATTTTGTAGTATGGTGCAATAATGGAAAATTGAGTGCGTGTTCAAGAATAAAGTTGTTAGAATGTGCTGGAGTTGGTTAAATTATGCGGAAATAGAGAACGCCTACATGAGAGGTCTTCATGGAAAGTTGAGTTATGGTCTGGCTAATGTACAGAGTGAATATATTGAGATGATTAAAAGTTAGGCATAATAAAGGGGCTCGAGTTTATTGAGTTTGAAATTCTCTATAGTAGGCAAATTAGATATATTTGTGGAAGTATACAGTTCGTTTTCAATGAAAAAATAGTTACGAGTGCAAAATTATGGTTTTGATGTGACAAAACAGGCTTTGTGGAGTTTGCACATGGTTGTTATTTTCATAAAAGCATTGAGCTATACCAATAGCATGTGAGAAAGGTCTCAACATGATTAATATTAATGGGTACGATTAGTTTCGTATAACATATTTATGTAATTTCGCATTTTATTCAATGAATTGTAGCATTTTGAACACATCAGATATTGATCACTTGGAGTATGATTTATAATATGTAGAATGTATAGTATTAGGTACAATGCATAAACTATTTAAAATATGAAAGAAAGGGTATGATACGAACATAGCATATTTGTAATTCAAAGACAAAGTATATAAAACGTGCATAAGAAGTGATAGTGACTTAAAAACATAATTAAGTATATGAACAACAATTGTGCAGTGTGATATTTAATATAAAATTGCAAATTTTATACAAAAATTGACAAAATAGTTAAACAATATGAAATGTGAAATGACAAAATTAAGAACTATGGAGTACAAGTGAACAGTTTTGGTGTTAGAGACAGATATAAGAACACATTTTATGAACATTTTAAGTGTTATAAACACTTATTATACAAAATAAAAGTAAATTTATATTAAGTTAGGTTAAGTATTATTTGTAAGAATTTCACAAAATTATAGTTTTTATAGGGTAAGATAAGTTTAAAATTAATTATAAAAACATTTAATAGTAGGTTTCCCTCATTTTAACAAGGAATTTAACTATAAATAGGTAATATAAACATAAAATTAGAAAAGTTAGGTTAACTACCTAAATTCTAGATGTGAAAGTAGAAATTTTGTAAAATTTAAATGAAATGGGTTGAAATAAATGTATTCTGATAGTTTTTTGTGTGGAATTTGAATATGTAATTAGTTTAGTTTTTTTAAGATTTTTTTGATATTAGTAAATTTAGATTATAAATTGTCAGAATGAAATTTATCCAAGCAAAATAGGGCTTGTGAGATGTCTTTTTATGCAGAATTTTGCCCTGATTCCAAATCTGTAATTAAAAATCAAATCCGAATTGTATTAAAGAAGATATAGCATAATTTATGTTTTAGTTAAGTTTACAATTTTGTTTAGACCAATCAGAAGCTAGAATCTTTTGTGTGTAATGTAAAAAAAAAATTGAAAATTTGGTATCTAGGAGAAATGTATAAAAGGAATTGCTCCTGATTTTTTTTGAAATTTTATTGACTAACAAGTCATAGTGTTAGTGTTATTTGTATTGTAGGTAGCACACTACGAAAATTTGATGAATACATTGAAAATATTCCGATTAAAATTGTTGTCGCGATAGCAAAAGATAATTACTAAAAGTTATTATATAATAATTGTTATTTAAGAATGGTTTGTATTTCTTTGTTTTTGTAAGACATTTGTGTAGGGTTTTAACTGAGGACGGCCCGCAACCAGATGTTTTAAGTTGCAGGTGCAGGCTCAACTGCCTTCATCGAAGGGCAAGACAAATCGCTAAATATGGTTATAAGAGCGTTTTGAAAATAAAAATGTCAGTATTATACAAAAAAGTACACCGCGGTCAAAGAAAAATTTGTTCATGAGTTGAAATGTGATATTTTAAATACAGGATTTCTACGGTCGATTGCACATGTTAATTAGAAATAATGTTTCTTTTCATAATTAAAGGCAAAAGCGTTCACACGAAATATTTTTATTGCTTTTGTTAGTTGATATGGAAAACAGGGGGTGATGGAATAAAAACGTTTTGTTGTGCTTAGAAAAGGGAGTTGCATTTGAATTTTCAAAGCGTGCGTTATTAAGATTGGACATCGATTTTGTGTTTGGTAAATTAGATCTTTTTATTTGTAAGAGTTACCTTGTGAAACTGTTGTGTAGATCAATGTAAAATCGTCTTTTCTTTTGTGTTAATCGATAAATCCGAGTAGTTAAACATTTGTGCTGGTGAAAGCTTAAAAGGATAACCTATATTGATAATGTAAGTAAAAGAAAAGCTTTTACTGTTTGTGAAATTACACAGAAAAGGTCATTCTACCTACTCATTTAAATTGTTAAAACCAAACTGAAACCCTGACTTGCAAAACTGTTGTGTTCATTGAAATTACGCAGGCACAGAGAAGCTAGCTCTCTTTTTTTCTTGATGTGTTCTATTTTGTGTATTGATAATTCTAACCTGTATTTATAATGATAAAAACACAAACGATCATAGGTATAAAGTCAGAAAAACTGACCCTAATGATCTAGTTATCTATATATTTATCCAAATGTCTCTCTTGTTGCCGTTATATGCCTATATGTCCATATTTTTGTGGTTTGTTTTATACCTAAGAAGAATTGAGAGCGTTATTATCTTGCATTTGTAATAATACCTACTAATCATGTAAGTGAATCGGTGTTGAAGGACTTTGTTTCAGATGTTATACTTTGTCTTAACTGCGTTTTTCTGTGTACGCAATTATATCATTTATTGTTACTGTCCATGTGTATCATTTGTTGTGCTCGTATCCACAAATTTGTATGTGTAACGTCCTTGCCCTTTTTCATTTTTATCTACTTAAATAATCTGTAACCTGTTTAATTTTCTGTTGTTATTTTTCATGTAGGTTGAATTTGTAATATGTATTACTAGAGTGCTTAATGTATTTTGTTGTTAATAACCGCCCTGATTGGTTAAACAAAAGGCCACATGATCGGGATTACACTTTTCCTTTTCTTTTTTTTTAGATTGATTGACGACCTTATTGTGGATACGATCACACTGTTTATATTTATTGCCTTTATGTGTAGTTATTGAAATGGCCTTGCATTTTATTTTGGTGATATTTAAATTTTGTAAGGTACGCCTTTTTAACTTGATTTAATGATGCCCTTTGTTTTTTTTTGTGTTCTGTTTATGTCCGGTTGTCCCACACCCTGTATAATGCTTTATATGTAATTATTTAACTAAAAGCAGACAGGAATTGGTTACAAAAGGGATCCCCTATTTGTTATTTATTACTTGTTTATTTTTGCTTTAATTTTAATACCATTTGTAGACCTGATTTTATGTTTATTTGTGACTAAACGTCGTTTCAGGCAATGTTATAGATTTTGTACGCCTTTAATACCGATAGAGTAGTGTTGATACCTATTTAACCCTTTGCGATTTACTTGTGTTATCTGATTTTTGTTTTTTTTTCTTTGTGTGATTATTATTGGAATAAAGGGAGTTTTCTTGGTTATTCTTTTTCTCCCGATGTAAATAGGATGGCGAGCGAATCTTTAAATTTTAATTTTGGTGGATTTTAAATTTTTTATTTTCCTTTTTAACAAAATTTTTTCCCTTTTTTTAAACTTTTTTAAACCCAATTTTTTAAAAACCCATTTTTTAAATAAATGTATTTTAAAATTCTTTTTTTGTAAAATTTGTTTTTAAAAACCCATAAAATATCTTTTAAATTATTTTTTTTTAAAAATCAATTTCCCATTTTTTTCCCTTTTTTTTTTTCCCTATCTTTGAAAATTTTCTTTGGTTTAAATACTTTTAAAAATTTTAAATTTCTTTTTTAAAAATTAAATTAGGTTTTTTTTTAAAATTGTTTTAATTTTTTACCATTTTTTAAATATTTTTTTTTTTAAAATACCATTTTATTTTGTGTATTTTAAATTTTTTTATTTTTAATTGTGTTTTAATTTTTTAAATTTGTCTTTAAATTTGCTTTTAAAATCTTTTTAAAACCCTTTTTTAAATTAAATTTTATTATTTTCCCAAACCAATTTTTTGAAAAAGTGATTTTTTAAAAATTAAGTTTTCGTTTTAAACTTTTATGGGCCCCCAAAGGTTTAATTTAAACCAAAATTATTTTAAATTTATTCTTTTCAAGTTGGTTTAAATTTTAAAGAAATAAAAAATAGAAATTAAAATTTAATTTTAAATTAAAATAAAATTTTAAAAAGAATAAAAAGGGAAAAACTTTATTAAAATTAGTTTTTTCAAATTTTAAAAAATTTTTAAATTTTGGAAAAAAATGGTAAAAAAGTTTTTTTTAAACTTTCTTCTTTGTTAAAAAATTTCCTTTTTTTTAAAACAAAATTTAAAGGGTTTAATTTTTTTTTGTTTTTTTTTGAAAATTCTAAAAAACGGTTTCTTTTTTCAAAATTTTTGGATAAAATCAAGGGAAATTTAAGTTTTTGGGATTTGTAAAATTTTTTGGGGTTTTCCCGGTAAATTTCATTCTTAAATTTTTGGGAAATTTATTTGATTTAAATTTTAAAAAACTAAAATTGGAGGAAAAATCCAGGGTTTTTGTTGAATTTTAATTTTAAAGTGGCCTTTAAATTTTGGTTTAATTTGGAAAAGGGGAAGAAAATTTTTTTAAAAAACCAAAGGCATTGAGGTCAAATAAAGTGCCTCAACCTTTATTTTCCGGATTACCCACTAACTTTCAGTAATTTAAATTTTAAAATTTCCTTTTTTGGGGTTTTAAATTTAAAAAAAAAAAAATAATTTAAATTCGTAAATTGAAAACAAACCCCAAAAAAAATTTAAAATCAATAAAAAAAGGAAAATGAAGATTCCTAAAAAAATTTTTTGGGATATTTGGGGGAAAATTAAAATGGTTTTTTTATTGTTTTTATTTTCAAATTTTGGGATTGGAAAAGGGAAAATTTAAAGAAAAAATTTTTAAAAAAAATTAAAAAATTTTCCCCGGGATTTTAAATTATTGTCCCCTCTTTAATTTAAAATTAAAAAACGAAATCAAAATAAAAAGGAAAAATTTTTTTGGTAATTTGGGGGGGGAAAACTTTTTAAAGGGGCCCGGGGAACTTCCTTGGATTTTTGTTTTGGGAAACTTCCCTTAAATGGCCCAATTTTAAAATTTTTTAAAAATAAACCAAAAACCCTAACTTTTAAAAAATTTAGAGAAATTTAACCCAAAAAAAATTTTAAACAAATTTTTAAAGGAATTTTTTAACGGTTTAAATTTTTTAAATAAAAGCCCAAATGGGTTTAAATTTTTTAAAAGGTTTTAAAAGAAAAATTTCAAATAATTAAAACCCAAGGGAAAAAGTTTTAAAAATTAAAAATTTGGGGATTTTAAAAAATTTTTAAATTTTTCCAAAAAAATTTTTTTAAAAAAATTGAAAACAACCGTTTTCCAAGCGCCCATAAAATTTTTAAATTCAAAACAAGTTTTAAAATTAAAATTTTTCCCTTTTTTTAAGGTTTTTTTAGGATCAAAAAATTTCAACCTTTTTTTAAAAAAGGGTTAAGATTTTTCACAAATAAATTTAAAATTTTAAACTTTAAAAGTTCTTTTTGAAATAAAACAGGAAATTTCAACCAAAAAAAAGTTAAAACATTAAAAAATTTTTTTCCAATTTTTTTTAAAAATTTAAAATAAATTTTTGCTTAAATTAAAAATTTTAAAACAACGGTTTTTTTAAAAAAAAATTTTCAAAGATTTGGGCAAAAATTTTCCCCTTTTTTTTAAAAATTCCTCTTCCCAAAAAAAAAAAAATTTTTTAAGGGTTTGAAATTTTAAAATGAAACCAAAATTTTAGCAAAAATTTAAACTTTTCCACGGGTGAAAAAAATTTTTTTCCAAAAATTTAAAAGGGGTTTTTTAATAAACTTTATTTAAAAAATAGGTTTATTTTGGGAAAGTTTATTTTTCAAATAAAAGAATTTGTTTTAATTTAAAAACGTCAAATTAAATTAAAAATTAAAATTTCCCTTTTAAAATTTTTTAAAAAATTTTTTCGTTAAAAAATTTGTAGGGTTTTAAATTTTAAAAAAAATGAATGGTTTGCTTTAAATGGGAAAATTTAAA
Source organism: Vesta saturnalis (assembly GCA_036346205.1). Classification (NCBI taxonomy): domain Eukaryota; kingdom Metazoa; phylum Arthropoda; class Insecta; order Coleoptera; family Lampyridae; genus Vesta; species Vesta saturnalis. The sequence goes on along the minus strand of JARFJB010000481.1, from coordinate 97,630 downwards.
TTCAAACTTTAAAAATTTTCCCTTCCCGGGAAATTTTAAAGGTTTTGTTTTTAAAAGGGAACCAAACCCAAAATTGGGCTTATTGTTTTTTTTTTGAAATTGGGCTTCCATTTAAAAGTAATGCCCTTTTTAAAATAATTGGTTTTTGTTTTTCCTTTTTCCCATTTTTTGATTTTCCCGGGGGAAACTTATTTTTTTTTAAACTTTTGGAAAGGATTTAAATTCTTTTTAAATTTTTAAATTTTAAACTTTTTTTTATTTAGGGTTTTTTGAAAAAATTTTTTTAAAAGGATAAAACCCTTTGGATAAGGGAATTTTTCCCAAATAATGGAAGGGAAACCCAGGGCAAAAAAAAAACTTTTTTTTCCCAAATTTAAACAAAATTTAACCGAAAAATTTTATTTTGGGAAAAAAAAACGAGAAAAAATTTTTAAAAAGGGAGGATTTGAATTTTCAAAGCGGCGTTTTAAAGATTGGCACGATTTTGGTTTGGAAAAGACTTTTTATTTTAAGAGACCTTTGAAACTGTTTTAGATCAATGTAAAATCGTCTTTTCTTTTGTGTTAATCGATAAATCCGAGTAGTTAAACATTTGTGCTGGTGAAAGCTTAAAAGGATAACCTACATTGATAATGTAAAAAAGAAAAGCTTTTACTGTTTGTGAAATTACAAGAAAAGGTCATTCTACCTACTCATTTAAATTGTTAAAACCAAACTGAAACCCTGACTTGCAAAACTGTTGTGTTCATTGAAATTACGCAGGCACAGAAGCTAGCTCTCTTTTTTCTTGATGTGTTCTATTTTGTGTATTGATAATTCTAACCTGTATTTATAATGATAAAACACAAACGATCATAGGTATAAAGTCAGAAAAACTGACCCTAATGATCTAGTTATCTATATTTATCCAAATGTCTCTCTTGTTGCCGTTATATGCCTATATGTCATATTTTTGTGGTTTGTTTTATACCTAAGAAGAATTGAGAGCGTTATTATCTTGCATTTGTAATAATACCTACTAATCATGTAAGTTCGGGTTGAGGACTTTGTTTCAGATGTTATACTTTCTTTAACTGCGTTTTTCTGTGTACGCAATTATATCATTTTTGTTACTGTCCATGTGTATCATTTGTTGGCTCGTATCCACAAATTTGTATGTGTAACGTCCTTGCCCTTTTTCATTTTTATCTACTTAAATAATCTGTAACCTGTTTAATTTTCTGTTGTTATTTTTCATGTAGGTTGAATTTGTAATATGTATTACTAGAGTGCTTAATGTATTTTGTTGTTAATGACCGCCCTGATTGGTTAAACAAAAGGCCACATGATCGGGATTGCACTTTTCCTTTTCTTTTTTTTTAGATTGATTGACGATCTTATTGCGGATACGATCACACTGTTTATATTTATTGCCTTTATGTGTAGTTATTGAAATGGCCTTGCATTTTATTTTGGTGATATTTAACTTGATTTAATGATGCCCTTTGTTTTTTTTTTGTGTTCTGTTTATGTCCGGTTGTCCCACACCCTGTATAATGCTTTATATGTAATTATTTAACTAAAAGCAGACAGGAATTGGTTCCAAAAGGGATCCCCTATTTGTTATTTATTACTTGTTTATTTTTGCTTTAATTTTAATACCATTTGTAGACCTGATTTTATGTTTATTTGTGACTAAACGTCGTTTCAGGCAATGTTATAGATTTTGTACGCCTTTAATACCGATAGAGTAGTGTTGATACCTATTTAACCCTTTGCGATTTACTTGTGTTATCTGATTTTTGTTTTTTTTTCTTTGTGTGATTATTATTGGAATAAAGGGAGTTTTCTTGGTGATTCTTTTTCTCCCGATGTAAATAGGATGGCGAGCGAATCACCAGGTAGCGCCACTCATTCACCTTAATTGTAGTTTTGTTTCATTTAATTACCTTGCCACCTTATGCAACAAATTAACCTTATCCGACCCTATCTCCTGCACATTACACAACGTAGGTTATTTGCCCCCTAGACGATCACTGTTTTTATTTTAATCAGGTTAGAATTTTGCGAGTTCTAGATCAGATTGGTAGATCAACTCTGATTATTTAATCACGGCCAGTAAGGGAGATTTAAGCTATTAATTGGAGTAAGCCTAACATTAGCTGGAGTAGCATTATTCTCAGTGACATCAATTTAAGCAATTAATAGTAGCATCTTATCAGTCAAATTAAGATGCATCCTTTAGCTATTGTTTTGTCTCTTGAATTTGCATTAATGCGAACAAGTACAAATTACACGTTTCATGATAGGGTACATCTGGGTTACGACAGTATTAACATGTAAGTAACAGTTCTCGTAAACATATCGGATTTGAAACGCAATCGACGCAGAGTTGAGATATCAGAAACAATCGTTTTAACTTATAACTAAAGTTAAAAATAAGGTTACCGATCACAATTGTTCGATAAAATTGTAATTGTTTTGTTTTTCAAGATCGTGTGTAAACATCGGGTGATGTTCAACTTTTTTGTATGTTAATAAATTTCTTCAATTATTTTGAATTCTATGTTTATTTTGTTGACATCATACAATAAATTTTCACTTCATAACGGAATCTAAAATAAAGGTGCAAGTGAATACAAAAATCTACATAAAATTAAAATACAAAATTAAATCCGAGAAAATTAAATAAATAATAAACATTTTAAAACAAAATAAAATAAAGTGCTTGTCTGAAAGTATTTGAGCATTGTAAGTACATCGTATTTACCACTTGAAGAACAGCCAACAGTTATTTGATTGTATAAAATTATGGAATGTTAAGCAACATATTTGGGAGAGCGAGGCATTATCACCGATTTATGAAACGAAGTCTACGTCCAATGTTTAATGGACAACCCGACATGAACATTATTTGAATTTGCAGCAACACATGTGAGTGTATTTCTATCATAACCCTATTGCATTTTTTTTTTTTTTTTTTGTCCTGTATTTTTTTTTTAAATAATATAAATTTTGTACAATTCACGTGTCAATATCTGAAAAGTAAATGATTCAGCGTTATATTAAAATTAATAAGTTTACCTCAAACAAAATTAAAATTGTCCAATAATTTAGATCAATTGCAGAAATTTTTGATAGGATACATTTATTTCAGTTTGCGCAACGCATGCGTATTTTGTGCAGATCTCAACAAAGGTTTCACATTGTAACTGTTTATTATAAAATGCAATTTGATCATTTACATGAATATTCCCAGACTTAATTTATATTGCCAACAATCAATGTTTACTACAATTGAACCCTATCCCTAAAAGAGATTTTGAGCTAGTACGGAGCATTATATATTTTTTTATAAAGTTATTATTACAAACTGAACCCATATCCCCGTTGAGATAAATTTGACGTTAGTACGGAACAATTTATATTTTAATATTTATAATAATTATTCATTTTGAGAGTAGTGAGTGAATTTACAAGGTAAAGCAAGATTTTATTTTCTAGAGGTTTCGACTCGGCAAGGCGACGTACGAAATTCAAATTCACGACTGTGATAGGTAGATTTTGATATTAGCGCGAAGAGATTGGTAATATGGTTGGTAGAAGGTATAAAATGGTGAGTTTATTTGGCCAGAAGTAGAGAAAACCTTCTCAGATTCTTTCCAACCTACAGCAGGCGTACCGCAAGGTTCTGCCTTAGCGATCCTTATATTATCTTCCATCCGACATTCGAAATCACACAACCCGGAGAGTCGCGCAGTTTGCGGATGACACCGCCTTCTGGACGGTCAATCGGAACAGAAACGGCCTCCCGCCTCATATCCAAAACCCTTCGGAACTTCTCAGACTGAACGAACCGGTGGAGTCCCGTCAATCCCACCAAAACCCAAACAATCCTCTTCCGACATCCTAATTACACCGAAGACAAGTTCCCAAACCTTTTCAGAAACGTTTCCCTCGCCCTAAACCATGAAAGACTCCCACTCCAACAAAAGTTCACCTACCTAGGAATCCTTTTACTAGCCCTCAATTGGCTGATGTACAAAAACACTTAACAGGATAAAAACCGCGCAAGCTATTCCGGGGAATCAGAGGTTGCCACCCCAAAACACTACAACACACAAAAACATATTCGCCCTGTTATGGATTTCCGAGCACACATATGCACGAACATAAACGCCAATCACCTTTCCTCTATTGCTTCCTGTGAACGTCGAATACTTAGACGCATACACAGGTTACCTCTCAGGTACCCTAACGACCTCACAACACAACATGCAAACATACCAACCATCAGACACAGATCCAAACACTAAGAAAAACTTTGACATAAAAGATCCCCCTAACCAAAACCTTACAACAACACTTGGCGTTTTCCCTAATTCCCACAAATAAAATTCAAGCATCCTCCCGCGATCGTTACACAACTCCTTGACGACGTCTCCGAGGAGATAAAAGAATCCCTAGACAACATTCCATATGCCCTCCGCATCCCCCGTCTATTCGATGACGACCTAGCAAGAAACCGGACAACGAATCTAACAATCACAGTAAGCACGCTACACCCCACTAAACAACACACACTTAAGCCTATTAACGCAATATTAAATAAATAATGATAATACTTCTATTACTGACATTTACAAAATCCTTCCTGAGCCTCAGTTTAATATAAATATAAATAATAAAAATTTGACTGATTTAATTAATTTGTAGTATTGTGAACCATATTTAAAACCATGTAGAGACTATAAATTCTTAATAAATATTTTACATTCTTGTGTTAGGCATGGCTCTATAAGTAGGTAATGAATGGTCAAAAGTAAAGAAAATGGCAATTGTTTATTAACACTAGAACACACGCGCCTCTTTTTTTTACATGAGTGATCGCGTGCTTTACTATAGTAGAACATTTACAAATTTATGTTTTTCTATGGAAATGAAAAAATGATTGTTTATGGTATATTTAATAAACTAAAGAAAACAAATAAAAAAATATTCTTCTAAGTTACATTTACTTAATTAGATTTTTTTTGTTGCGATCAGGTATAAATTTCGTATTTTTTGGTTAGCTCACATTCAACCTATGAAAAATAATATTTGTGAAAATACAAAAACTTATTAGTTCTGGTTTTCACCACAAAAGACAATACAACTTGGTGGTCGGGGCATATCCACTTAGCACAGCCTTTGCACCATTTCCTTGTGGATCTGTTACGTGCTCGTGAACAAAGGTAACATTTGCCCACTCTTCCCATTTTTCCAGGTTCATTGCATGGCACTTCATTTGTAACGCCCAAAAGTGATTTAGTTTTCGCCTTTAGCTCTCTGGGAATCTGTTCACACGTCAGTCTTCTCATCATGAGAGGTTTGGTTAGTTCAAATGATAGCTCATATAGGAAGTTGCGTCTTACAATTTTTTTGTTCTCCTTTGTTCAGTTGATGAATTATTAGTGCGTTGATGCCAGCAATATTCAGCAAGTTGAAGAACATCGTAAGTGGCCATCGTCGGGAATTTCGAAGAACACTGTACTGTTTGCACATTTTGTCCACAACATCAACGCCGTACTTGGTGTGATTATAGCAAGTGACTATCTCAGGTTTACGGTCATCTCCTGTGGTCGGATCTATTCCTTCATCGTAGTGCATTGTAGATAATAATGTGACAGCTTTGTTTCGCTTTGGCACATATGAGACCAGAGTGCAGTTTGGCTGAAAACCAAATATGGAACTTTTCACGGGTCTTTTGGATTTTTTAAAATTATTTGTCTCTGGGATTCCCAGTGTACCTATGACAAATATCTGTTTTCAGCAATTCCATGCTTGTAGGCAAACTAGTAAAACAGTTATCCATTGTAACATTGCAGCCAGAGCCGCTTAGGGGTTCCAGAATATGAAGTATAACATCGTTTACTTTATTTGATAGTTGATACGGCCCATCTGGTTGTGCCCATAAACCTCGAAATTGTAGATGTAAGGAACTTTAGTATCAGCCAACATGTAAACTTTTATCCCGAAGTTGTCTGGTTTGTTGGGTATGTATACAATAAATCCGCAGCGACCCCTAAAACCAACTAGTTGCTCGTCCAATGTTAAGTAATCGCTAGGTATATAATTATCGAGACAATTTTTTACCATGATTTCAATAATATCCCGAATTTGGTAATTTATCAACGCTACGACGCTCTTCTCGGTCATTTATGTTATCAAATCTCAGGGCACGTAAAAAAATCTGAATCGGTTTATTGCCATAGTGCAGTACACACGCTGAAAGCCTGTTTCTTTAGAATTGTCCCAAAAATCATTTAGATTACGACGACCTGAGCGGGAAACTCCAATAGCAAGCAACAATCCGATGAAGGCTTTCATTTCTAACAAATTAGTCTGCCGTGCATCTCTTTCCGTTGATATTTATGTTTTATACTTCTATGTAAATATTTGCAGGTTACTAATTTTTCAAAATTGCCTCATCAAAGTACAATTCAAAACAGGAAAGTGGTGTTTCTGCATTTCTTGCAGCTCCCTTTCCCGCAGATTGGAGCCGAATATTTTGGGCCTGTGTTCGAGTTACAGTTGGAGGCCTGTTACTCCAATAAGTTCAATTTTCGACGAATAAAAGAACCTCTCTTCCATACGAATATTTTGTCTCAATTCAGAAATAGGGATATCATCATCTGAAGATTGAAACTCAGAATCGCTCACCCCATCCTGGCTTTCTCTATCTTCTTGCTCAATAGGCGCAGCCACGACCTCTTCATCATCTGAATCACTTTCAATAACTTCATCTCCATTTTCCTACTAACCATTCAGTTAAATTCCAAGTTTGGGTCCATATTTTACACTAAAAAGGACATGCTTTATAAGGATATAAACAAACCTCAAAGAAAACGATAAAAAATGTATATAAGTATGACAACATAACCTCAAAATGTTCATAAGACAAAATGTGCTGTTAAAATATCAAAAAGAAAACATAATCGACTTCTTACCTTAATTTTTACGCGAATGGTCGCACTGTAGTATTTAACCCAAATCGGTGTTTGTTTGAGGTTAGAGTGGATTAATATTTATCCTTACATGTTTTAGAAAGATTATTTATTGCACATTAACAATGATGTACTTAACGACAAAATCGTTTAGTACTACTTTACCGATACCTATAGTATCTGTATATAATGTTTACAATCTGTTCTAGTTTTACCTGTTATTCTATTTATAATAGTAAAAGTGTTTGATAAGAATGCATGACTTTACAATTCCTTTCGTACATTTCTTTTATATTGTAATAATTGTTATTGCATATTTGCATACTAAGTAATTTAACTAGTTTAACAAATGTGTTTTACTTGTTCTATTGAAATTGAATGAAATTGAATGTTTTAAGCATCACATCTTCCCTTTTAGGAGAATGATCCTTCTATGGCCATTGCAAGGGCATTTAATAAAGGAAAAGATTTGATTTGAATTAAGAAGATTACGTAGTTAAATACATAAATAATTACAAGTACATGTCTAAGGTATAAAATAACTAACTAACTACAAGTATCCATCCCTTCTTAAGGAGAATAGGACATTATTAACGTACATTATCTATCTCTACTCACTCTTAAAACTATACTTATGTTCTAACATACTACTTTGACAAATATTTTCGTCAACTGTCTTCCGTCTACATTTTTAATTGTACAATTCGGTTCTTGAACACTAACCACTGAATACGGACCCTGGTACCAAGGATTAAATTTGTGTCGTTCCTCATTGGTTAGTATAACAAGATCACTTGGTCTCAAATTTTGTCGACAAGCGTTGGTATTATGAGCAGTCGCACGGTCTATTGTAGCCTTTTCTAAGTGCTCTTTCGCTCGCTTATGAGCGTATTGCAACCTATACCGTAATTTCTTATCATAAGCGTCTATATTGTAAAGAGGGTTTACACGTGATCCGTTTAGTGACTCTGGGATAATGGCATTTCTATCAAATGCCAACTCGAATGGAGTATAATTATGGTACGTACTCGGTGTTGTGTTATAATAAAATGCATAATATTGTGTCCAAGTGGACCAATCTGATTTTGAATCATTTACATACATACGTAAATATTCATTCAGAATACGGTGGTTTCTTTCACAACCCCCTATAGATTGACTATGATATGCGGTGGATATGCGATGTTCGATCGAGAGTAGTTTAGTTACATTGTCGAATACCTGATTCTTATATTCTGTGTCCATGTCTGTTCGAACTTCTTTCATAGGTCCATAAATAAGAATGAAATTCTTTACTAAATAGTTTGCTACTGTTACTGCCGAAGGGTAATCTAGTAAATCGGAAGGATCCAGCGTCTACACTAAAAGACGTCATATCGCGTGAATTTTCTTCCAGCGGTATTTGATGAAAACCTGATATTAAGTCAATTACAGAGAACCATTTGGCTCGACCTAACTGATCTAAAATGTCGTCTATACGAGGTAATGGAAATTTGTCGGCGATTAAATTTTTATTTAGTTGTCTGTAGTCGATTATTAAACGCCATTTTTTAATTCCATTTTCTGATTTTTGGGAACTAGTAAGATTGGACTGTTGTACTGAGACCTAGAGGGTTCTATTATTTCATGTTCTAGCATTTTATTTATTTGTTGGTTTATTTCCTGTTTATGCGAATGGGACTTCGATAATTTTTATGTACACCGTTTCTTTCTAAATTTTAATTCTTGTTTATAGAAATTGTTGATTGATATTTTATCCAATTTTAATGCAAAAATATCTGCAAATTTTGACAAATTTTAACTACTTTATCTTTAACGAGAATTGGAACAGTGTCCAGGTTTAATTGTTTAGCTAATTTATTTGACCTATCGTCTTGATCGTTGGTAATATGATATACATGGAAATCATCTAGACTGAGTGTCTCAATGTGAATATTTCTTAATGTGATTGTATCGGAATTTGTGTTAATAATTTTACAAGAGGAGAATTACTTGACACAATTGTACGTGCTAAAAAACTCCTGGATATAATTTTTGTTTACCCTACAGCGTCTCCTTTCAGCTCTTCGAATTTTTGGTAATATCGTATAACCTCAGAACGTTGGCACTATCATTACATTATTTGCCTCTGGACTACTATAAATGGGGACAACATGTTGATTATGTAGAATTTTCATTGTCATAGTCCAGTTTGAATAATTTAATGTGCATTTGTATTTAGAAATGAAATATAAAATTGCATCTGTTGGTATAGAAAAATTTTAGTCTACAATATGGAAAGTATGTGAAATTTTTAATTGTCAACAAAAATATCTGTTTCAGTAATACCTAATGATTGGATGATGCCTTCAGTAACGCCGTTGATATTGCTAATATTAGAGGTGTTAATTATTTTATTGTTATTAATTTTTGTACATTTAAAATTGAAATATCCGCTCCTGTATCTAAAAGAAATGTACATTGTGAACCAGTCATTTTTTGAAAGTGTTACGAAATTAGTGAAAGATAATTGGCAATTAAAATATTTACGCAGCGTCCCCAGTTGTTCCTGCTGGGGAACTGCTCGTTTCGATTCTAATGCTAATGGTCTTACGGTTCGCGTGAAATTTCGGTCGTTATGCCTATTATTTCTAAAATAATTGTTAAATCTAAAATTTCGCCCACGACTTTGTTGCGTATGTGGTGATCTAATATGAGGTTGGAAATTATTGTTTCTGCCTCGGTTGTTATTCCACCCATTTAACGGCCTATGTCCGCGATTTGAGTTATTTGGCCTACAGAAATTGGTGTTCCGGTTTGCGTAAAAAACGTTCGGGTTATTAGTAACTGTCGACACGGATGATGTTATGTTTGCAAATTTAAAAGTTTCGTGGTTAAAAGCTGTGAACTTTCGCCCTTAATTCCGTTTTTTAAAACATCTACAATTGCTTGTATTGAATTTTCATTCGTCACTAAATCGCGTGCTTTACCTATTAAGCGTGTTTTAACGTGCTACGGCATTATTGTCATGATTCGCTGAATTTTCATTTAATAATATAAGTGCGTCTACGAATGCGCGTAGTTTTGTCGGATTTCCGTCAAATTCCTGCGGGAGAATCCTACTGGTTAAAAATTCAATGTTTGTTAAAGTCATGTTTTCAATAGCTGAATCCTCGTCACTATAATTAATGTCTTCTTCAGTACTAATTGATGTGTTTGTTTAACGCAGCTATTCGGGATTTTCTAATTTATTTGTAACGCTTGAAATGACCTTATTACTTTATCTCTAATGATCCAGAATAATTCTTTAACTACCACCCTTTGATTATCGTTTAACTTTTCAAATTGACTTCGTACGCTTTTAGTAAAATAATTAAATAACTGTACTAACGGTTCGCCTATTTCTTTTCTAATTTTTTCACTTTTGGGTACTTCCTTTTTTATAGCCCGCTTTGACTGCTTAATAATTTGGTCTTTTATGCTTATAATGTATTGCAAATATTGATCCCAAGTGATTGACATAAAAAATTTTTTTCTTAACTTATCTAGCCTATACAATTATTATCTTAAAATTAAACACTGTCACTTACTCATGTTCCTTGCGTTGTTTATGCACCGCACTTGTTGATCGTACTGTTACGTCGTCAGGGTTGATTCAAAGTTGCGAATGCACTCTTTCTTCTAAATTGCATCTAACCTGGCATTGCTTCTTCCTTCCCCGTATTGTTCCAGCTATAACTTTCTTGCATTTTGTCCATACCATCCACAAAGTTATTAAAAACCAGCGCCGAGGACTGACCACCGCTGTTACCTGCTTGTGCGATGATCACCTCTTCTTTTGTGGCGGACCGTCCCATAACTTTTGGTATTATTCCTTAGTCTTGTAATCTTCGGATCTCGGTATATTTTTTGGCATCCCATTAGTATTTAACCCCAATTGGTGTTTGTTTGAGGTTATGGTATTAATATTTATCCTTACATGTTTTAGAAAGATTATTTATTGCACACATTAACAATGATGTACTTAACGACAAGATCGTTTCAGTACTACTCTTACAGGTTATAGTATCTGTTTAGTATATTTTACAATCTGTTCTAGTTTTACATAGTTACTTCTATTTATAATAGTGACAAGTGTGTTGATAAGAATGCATGACTTTACAATTCCTTTAGTACATTGGTCTATTTATATTGTAATAATTATTACTGCATATTTGCATGCTAAGTAATTTAACTAGTTTAACTTTTAAATGTTTTACTTATTCTATTGAAATTGAATGTTTCGTAATTGCATCACAGCACGTTCTACTATAGTGGAACATCCACTTTGATGGCGATTTGGGTGACATGCACCCACGCTGCAACTAAGGACATATTGACTTCGTTTGTTATTTAGTTGTCAAAACTTGTCTAGGGGGGGGGGATACGTGGAAGAATGAGATGGCAACATATGATTTTCTGACCCTGTTCTACTATAGTAGAGCACGCGTGCGTTCGAGTGTTAATTCTAGTTTTTGCATAATAATATCAAATTATTTAGTACTTCATATTTTAAAAAGAGAATTTAGTAATCAACTCAAATTTTTACACCCACTAAAATGAGTTTTGGGGATATTATTTTACATTTGAAAATAAAATTACCCTTAAAAATAATAGTGCCTCCACTATTGCTGTATTAAATAATTCAATTTTGTTATAAAATCACATTTTTGAAACTGTATTTGGCTGTCAAAAGTACTATATTACATGGGTCTTACATACTGTTTCACACTTGTAAAATACTAGCATTGTTTACAATTAGGTATACCTAACACTATCATTGTAATTTAAAATATGCTGTCTTAATGTAGTTTTTGATATTTTCGTAAAGTAACATTGTTCACATTTACAATTAACACTATGATTGTGTTTTAAACTATGTATTAAATTAGATTTCCATTTTGTCATAAATTCACATTGTTCACAATTTTATTTTGCTGTGGAATAGTTTTACCATATGGGCCTTTAAATACTTTTTCATAGTTGTAGAATACTCACATTCTTCACAATTATATTTAATACTAACATTGTGTGTTAAACATGTTGTTTAAACTATTTCCATTTTGTCGTAAAATCACATTGTTCACAATTGTATTTAGCACTTGAAGAGTGTTTTCTACATGGCTTATTAAATACTGTCTCACATTTGTAGAATATTCACACTGATCACATTTATAATTAACACTATCATTGTGTTTTAAACTATGCTGTATTAAATTACTTTTCCATTTTGTTATAATCACAATGCTCACATTTATAATTAACACCATCATCGTGTTTTAAACTATGCTGTATTAAATTACCTTTCCATTTTGTCGTATAATCACAATGTTGACATTTATAATTAACACTATCATTGTGTTTTAAATTATGCTGTATTAAATAACCTTTCCATTTTGTCGTGTAATCACATTGTTCACATTTATAATTAACACTATCACTGTGTTTTAAATTGTGCAATTTTAATTTAGCTTTCCATTTTGTCGTATAATCACATTGTTCACATTTTATATAACGCTATCGTTGTGTCTTACATATGCCGTATTAATAATTTTTCGATTTTGTTACATAATCACATTGTGCACATTTGTATTTTGAAGTGTGATTTTTAAATTATATTTTACTTTTGTATCTGTTGAATACTTAGCTTGATTATAGGTAGGTACTATAATTGTAGCGTGTTCAACACTATTTCTTTATTACCTACTTCACTTGTGCTCACTTTCTTTCTTTTATCATAACATTTATGTTATCTAATTCACCTGCTGATATTTTCTTTTTATTATATTTAAATAAAATGTCGATTAGTTAAAAGCAAATGTATTGGTCCTTCCTCGTTAGGTTCAAGCTTCATATCAATCGCAGAAGACATCTGGAATTATATTGCTAAACCAAAGATTGATTAAGTTTGGATTGGTTTCAAGTAAATCGAGCAATAAACATATGGATGTACAATGACGTAACCTTAGAATATAGGTATTTTATATTCTAAGGATGTAACTTTTACAGTAGTGATTTTAAAAGATCCTATACGTCAATCAGGTTTTTCTAACCACAACTTTATAAAAATAAAATTGAAGTTTTAATCTTAAATGATTTTTAAAATCTCTTAGATTTAGGTAAAAAAAGGATACCGCACATGTATATTAGGAAGCTTCTTTTTGTTACCACAACCAATTCATCCGCCATTGCTTATGTGGTAAACAAACTGATTAACACGGTTAAGTTTTTTTTTTTTACCGAAACATTTTGTTATGAAGTGTATTGTGAATTCTTAATAATGGTGAACTGTTGTGCTTTTGGCTGTAAAAAGCGAAAAAAAGACCAGGAATATCTTTTCATAGGTAATTATTAAAAGTGCATAGGGTAAACTGGTCCATAGTGGGACGCGGTCCATAGTGAATTTTACTCTCCTGGCAGTGGCGGTTTGTCCATTTGGTCATTTGGTCAATGACCTCCCAAAAGTAAGACATGACTATGACAATTGAACATATATTGAGTAAGATTAATTTAATATTTTAGTATTATTATCCATCTCACCAAATATCTAAAATATAGGTAGGTTTATTTTCAATCAATACGCGACTGTATAGTGTATGCTATGAATTTTATTATACTTTAATTCACCGTGGTCACAGTTTCAAATTGTCCTCGATGCTTAGACTGCCTTCCGAGAAAAGGACGGATAGAATGGCAACTTCGTATGTATTAAACAAGAGCCAAAGCTGCCCGCCTTACGGTCACAAGCCGTGATTTCGAATGTCGACCAGTCAGTACCGTTTCACTTGTTCTGCGATGCGTGCACCCACAAGTGAACAGTTTACAGTACTTACTTTATTATATATAATATTCGCTTATTTTATCATGTCGGTGGTTCAAATATTAAAAGAACTAAAAAACAATAACGGTTTAAATTCCGATAAACGTCTAGAGTTTAAAGCAAAAGGTCGCCCTCAACCAAAGCTACAAATTAAAGAGTCAAGTAGAGATAAAAGCAGAGAAGTGAATCGTTACTTCCGTGAAAATATGTACGATTTGTGCGAGTGGATTTGCGGATGTGAAATTACAAATGCGTTCTATTGTTATGTATGTTTATTATTTTCAAATTCTGGTGACTCCTGGTGTAGTAATGGTATAACAGACTTGAAACATTTGAAAGATAAAATTAAAAACATTCTCTGTCGGCAGATCACATGAAAAGTTCTATGAATTACGGTACCTTGGTCGTTTGATATTCGATCACAATTGGATAGTGCAACAGAAAATCTATAAAGACTATAATGAAAATGTAGCAAAAATCGATATTTCTTAGGTAAACTTATCGATTGCGTTAAATTTTGTGGTACATTTGAGTTGGCATTGGAGGGCACGATGAGAAACAGTCATCTGAGAATCCAGGTGTGTTTCGAGGACTGATCAACTTCGTATCAGAGTTGGACTCTATATTTAAAGAATATATGGAGAAAATACCATTTTTAAGGGCACCTCTAACATCGTGCAAAATGATTTGCAATTGTTATCAGTTGCTCAAAACAAAATTAAATCAGAAATTAAACTAGCTAACTTTTTGCAGTACAAGTAGATGAAACTACCGATAGTTCTAATAAAACGCAAATGGTCTTTATCATACGTTACGTTTTAAATGGAATTATTCACGAAAGGTTTTAAATTCATTAAACCGACAGGCACCACTGCAGGGATACTAACAAATGTAATACTTGAAGAATTAGAAAATTTGGATATTAGTAAATTCCCCGAAAAATTAATTCCTCAAAGCTACGATGGAGCCTCCATTGAGTGGAAAATTAGATGTTGTTCAAACCAAAATTAGAAAAATACACGACGGCGATTTTCATTCAGTTACGCCCATCAGTTGAATTTAATTTTACAAAAAGCAGCGAGTCCGGATAAAAGTGTAAAATATTTTTGCTAATTTGCAAGGGTTTTCAACGTTTTTCAGCAGATCACCGAAACGCACATCAGTTCTCTAGATGAATTTGTGAAAGTTCGTCTACCTAGAGCTTCACCTAAAGATGGAATTTCACCACCCGTTGTGTAGAGACTGTATTTTACATCAAGCCGACATTCTAGCTTGTTTAGAAAAATTACCGACTCTGAGGAAGATTCTAAAACCCTAAATCAAGCTATTGGGTTAAAACATGTCTAAAAAGCGAAGATTTTTATACTGGTTGAATTTTTTCATCTGATAATGCCAAATAGTGAAATTCTGTTTAGCCAGTTCAAAAACGTTCTACTGATGTCATAACGGTTAAAACAACGTAGCATCTTTCAAGGCGTCTATAAAAAGTGCGAAATGATATTGCAAACAATTCAAACAGCTTGTTTTCGCAAATTCCTTCATTCTCCTGGCCAAAAGATAAAATGAAGACTCAAATCGTATATCTCTAGAGGTCTGTGACACAATAATTTTGAAATTGACGAACGATTCAGTTTTAGTGACCACTTAATAATTGCACAATTATTCTACAGCGATATGTTTGAAGAGTATCAGAAGAGTTTTCCGAACCATATTTTAAAATTAGTTAAAAGACTTCCAGTCATCAATCATTTAAAATTGAAAACTGAATTAGAAGTCATTTATGAGCGAAATGATTTTCATATTTCTGACGGAAATGCAGGAGCCACAGCAATTCTCCAGTTATTCATAAATAAAACCTTTGTGACACATTTTCGGAAAGTGTAAAATTGTTAAATATTTTGTGTACATTACCTATGACTACTGTTGAGAGCGAGCGTTGTTTCCCGTTGAAGAGAATAAAACTTTTTCGTAATACTATGGGGCAGGATAGGTTGTCAGCTTTCTATGCTCAGAAGAAAGTCTCTCATAAAAATATGCCAAATTTTAACGAACTTGTGATTGACCATTTTGCTAATAGTAAAGTGCGGAGGATAGACTTAAAGTTCAAAACTATTTAAACAAATTGAAGACAGTACCCGTGCACCCAAATTTCTTCAAAACAATCTTAGTGTTAGTTATATTAATATTCATCTGTATAGGTGTATCAAAACCCTCACGTGTTTATGAAGAGTTCTTACATTGTCTTAAAAAAATGATTATGGATTTAGACTTAGGGCAGATCAGAATTATAACCTGGAATGTACAATGCTGTCGCGCCTATTTCAGTAACTACTGCGGAAAGTGAAATGTGTTTCGTTTCTCTACTTTGGAACTAGTAGATACGTTTTGGGCATTACAATGAGTCGAGATAGGCTTATGTCTTTTATTGGCAATGTTATCTACTGAGAGGGAAATTGTGCAAATTCCTGACTTTAACCCTACGTTAGTCCATGACATCAAATGCCAATTTCCGGCATTCCATTTGATTGGTGCGGTTCTGGACACCCCCCTTCCTTCCTATTTTATAGGATTAGTAGTTTATGCTTGTCAGTTGTGTTTGATTCAACGTGGTAGTGTTATTGTTGTCGCATATTTTCCACTGGTTGACATTTGTCACCCGCGCGACTAACTACGTTACTATTGGCAAGCAGGTATATATTATTAACTTTATTATTTTTTCAATATTTTTCACATGGATTGTTATAGTTTCCGAAAAATTGTAAAATGTCTGAACTGAAAAACGAAAATCGAGTACAGCAAACATCCAAACAAATGGATGGAATGGTATGACCTTCTTAGCGGCGATGAAAGCGGTAATGAGTCACCCGATGACAACAGCGACCATGACGAAGAAGACTGTATCGAAGAAAATACAGCAGACCGAATTCTGAACAGGGCGTCAGCGTTTCAGAATCTGAAGATGACACTGCAGATAATGACCATGTAGATGGACTTTTTTTGTCGCTAAAGATGGCAAGATGGCAGAAACATCCTCGACAACCATCCAATATTAGAACCAGAGCTTGTAATATTACTCACTTACCTGGACCGAAAACAAAGCCTGAGAAACAAAAAATGAAATCGACATTTTGACTTATTTTTGATGACGCCATTCTGAGGATTATAACCACTTGTACAAACACATTCATAGATACAGTGAAAGACAATTTTCTCGTGAAAAGATGCGAGGCATACGGATATTGTTGAGCTGAAAGCTTTCCTTGGGCTTTCCTCCTGATAGGCTCTTTGCGCTGTTCTAGGAAGAATCTTGGTGACTTGTGGGATAATTCGACTGGGAATGGTCTAGAATCGTGTTATTTATCGATGAGCGAAAAACGTTTTAGATTTTTGCTGCGATGTATTCGATTCGATGATATCAATGACAGATTACAGAGGCGAGACATTGACAAATTAGCCCCTATTAGGGAAGTAAACTATATTCACTAACAATTGTCAAAATATAACACCTGGAGAATATATAACCGTCGATGAAATTTTAGCTCTTAAGGAGGTGCCAATTTCGCCAATATATACCCCAAACCTGCAAGGTATGGCTTGAAAGGGTTTTTTGGTTGATAGGACAGCCTAATTTAATCTGGAACCATATGTTGGAAGACAGCCTGACGGATCCTGTAAGTAATTCAGCAGAAGACATTGTTTTACGCTTGACAGAGCCGGTACAGAATACAAACAGGAATATCACCGGTGATAATTGGTTCACCAGTTTATTTATAAAAAGTTGAAGAAAAATCTAACATATGTTGGAACAATTCGCAAAAACCGAAGAAAGTACCGGAAAAGATAGAACGCCACGAACGTCTATATTCGATTTCAAAATGACTGTACAATAGTGTCTTACTGTACCAAGCCATCAGCAGTTGTGCTATTATTATCTAGTATGCACTTTGATGACGCAATAGATATTTGACTGGAAAATAAAACCGGAGATCGTGACCTTCTATAAAGTCGAAAGTAGGCGTTGATCTTGTAGATCAGTTTTGGAAAAGAACAACGTTGCACGCAAACAAGAAGATATGGTGCTTTCTACGATATTTTGAATATAGCCGCCATAAATTTTTATTTATAATTGTCATAATGCAGCATTAAAAAAGAAGGTGAGAAGAGTTGATTTCATAAAAAATCAGCTAACTCATAAAACCACAAATTTTACGTTGATCTACCATTGAGGTCCTTCCAGGAGAAATCCGTATGCAAAGTTATTAGTGAAAGCCCAGAACCTGAACTTCCGGAAGCGCCAAGGACATCGTCACGTGGGCGATGTTATGAATGTGGACGTGCACGAGACCGAACAACCAGAAAATGGGTGTAAAGTGCCCAAGTGGGCCTGTGTTGACCATTTAAAAATGCATTGTGCTACAAAAAAAAGGAAGGTTAAAAAATTATTTCTGTAAGTAGATTAAATTATTTTGTTTCATTAAATTACAGTTTTAAAAGTATTTTGGCATTTATGTTTAAGGTGTTTAAAATGTATAAGAGTTTTATTAGGGACATATTATAAGTAAGATAAAATGGGAAAAATGTTAAAATTCGAGAAATTACAATACGAACATAATTTAATCATTACCACAAATAAATAATGGAGCATAAACAAAGTGGTATAATAAACATTAAGAAATTTATAGAACAATTTTAATAAAGAAATTTACATACAAATACATTTTTATGTTAGATTTTGAAATGTTTTAACAATATGGTTTATTAAAGTGACTTAAATTTAGACAATAAACAAGGTGACATTGAATATGATAAAGCCAGATTTTATAAGTTATATGGTTAATTTGAATTTTAAACGCAAATTATTTGTATATTTAAATTTAGTTGTTTTAAATTTAAGGTTTTTACAAATTTATAGTTTTTAGATTAATATGAGCTTAAAATGATTTGTTAATTGATTAATAGGAGGTTTTCCTCATTTGTAATTTAATTGTAAAGTCATTTAACATAATTTTGTGAAATGGGGATTAAAATTTCCTATGTTAAAAGAATTTTCCTCTAAATTTAAGATTTTGGACATATAATAAATGTTTTTAATACAAATTTTTCCGAACAAATATGTAGTTAATTTAAGGTAGATAGTAAGATTTTTAGATATAAGCAATTTTAGTTTAGAATAAGTCAATTGTAGAATATTTAAGAGATTATACCAATTTATATCAAATTGTGCAGAATTTAGTACAGATTTCATTTCTGTTTTTAAAATTTAAATCAATAGCTTTATAAAAAGTTATAATAATTTATAATTTAAAAGTTTTCAATTTATTCTGACCAATCATAGACTTGGTTAATTATTTTTTTTAAAAAAAAATGAAAATGTGGTAACTAAAGAAGGGTATATAAAGAATTGCCTTGAGCAGAATCTCTTTTATTTTTCTATTTCATCCAGTTGTTTTGCAAAGTTTAAAAAGTGTATTTTTGTGTAACAAGTGTTATTTAACCACAATTATTATCGGGAGATTTTAATAAAGTTTAACAGAGACGAGAAGTTCAGAAACAATTGTTTTTAACCTACATTTGTTAAAATAAAGAGGTTACCGATATTTGTCCATGTTCGTAAAGTATTACGAATTAAATTTAATTGTTGATTAATGTTTGACGATTTTAAAAATTCGTTTGTTTAATTTAATTTTGGTTACGTTTTAAAAAATAAAATTGTAATCATTTTTTTCAACTGGTATTTTATTCCGCTGCGACATTTTAATAATTAATATTCCATTCGGATGCTAAAAAGAAAGTGATAATAATTTAAAATTTCTACAATCTTAAAACATTACTTAAACCGATAAGTTTGAAACATCTTAAAACAATTAAATAAATATCATTATCAATAAATTTTGTGGTTGGTGAAATTTTAAGCTAAAAAACACGTTTACCACAACAAAGCAACCATCAATGAGGGCCAGTGTGAAATTATTACGTATTGCAGCAGGAACTTGGTGGATCAAAACTTCATATCTTGGAAAGAGCTTAATGAAAATTGGAACCAGCTTATGAAAAATCCGTTTGCAGATAGGACAATGCACATGTGAGTTAATTTTAATCTTAACCCTGTTATTGTATCTTTATTTGTGTGATTTCCTGTACTTATTATTTTTATGTATATGTAAATGTTTATTAAATTGTGTAAACATTCAAAACAAGTAGAAATTTAGTTTTATTTCCAAATTTTATTTCAATTATCCAGTTAAAATAAATTTTAAAAATATTTACAAATCTGACATTTGTATTTGAGTTCATTAATTCAACGCATTCGTTATGGTACAAATTTTATAAAATTTAACATATAGGATTTTATATAACGTGGAACCACATAATATTGAACCAGTTAATTTTTCAAATCAGAACTCTATAAAAAAATTTGAGCTAGAGGTACAAATAAATCTTATATTTTAAATATTTCAAATAGAATCCTTATTTTGATATTTAATAAAAATAAATTAAATATATATATATATATATATATATATATATATATATATATATATATATATATAATTTGATATATTGTTTAGGCCGCTCCTAGAACAGTACACTGTTCCGCATCCTTAAAATGAAAATTTGAACCCAGTGACGTAAATGCAGATATTAAAATAAATACTACCATAAATGGAAAACTTTTGAATGACGAATTGGATTATGTAGACGTACAAAAACTTAATAATTGTAATTTAGTCTTTCTTAAGACTAAAGGGAAATTGTTATAAGGTATGTAAAAATTTGGTTAAAATTATCATTTATTATTTTAATTGATATTACAGATTTTCTGGATTTCCAAGGCGTATTTCTGGTGTATTAAACCAAACATGGTAACTGTCAAATTCAAGTTTTGTAAGTGCTTTTATATACTAAAAGTAATGTTTAAAACAAATTTTGCTTTTTAACCTCAATTTGGTTACGAGAATAATGTACAGTTTAGAGAGTAAAATTTTAGATGAGCGTTTAATGATCTTTTTGTTTATATTGACATGAGTGGTTTGAAATAAATAATGTAAATTTTGTTGTCAGGTTGAAAATGAATAATCGAAAGGTAATTCATAGCCAAGGGCGACAAATTATTACAATGCCATTATCCCAATTACAAGAATGTGTTGCTGAAGAAACCGTTCTAGGCAAGCTACTAGTTGAAAATGGTCATGCTGTCCTTCGTCTCCCTTTGTACCACTCTGAATTAAATCCCATTGAAAAATCGGATAGCAAGGAATGTGACATTTCAAATGGGGGTTAAGCAATTGGCAATGAAGAATTAAAAAATTACAGCTGAGAACTGAAGAAAGTGTGTGAATATGTGGAGAGTGAATATTTAAAAAAGGAGTGATATTGGATGATGACCTTTACAATGACATTAAAACATTTAAATGAATTTTTAAAATGAATTTGTCATTAATCAGAAATCAATGATATATTTTGTAAATAATATTAGTGAAAACAAATTACATGTATGACTGGTTAGTTTATTATAAATGCATACATTCAACATATTCAGCACAAGTCAGGTACAATTTTTGACCATTTGAATGTACACTGGTGAACATCAAAATACATTATAATGGAAAAAAAGAACTTATTTAACTTAATGCTAGATATCACTTTTGCATTGCATTCTAATTTTGAACAAAAACTTATTTCAGATTATATACCACTGATTTAGTCCTTTCATATGGAACTAGTCACCATGTCTACTTTATGATGTAATTGTTTTTAAGATAACTCAAATCTGTATATATTTCTAAAGCCAGCAAATAATGAATTAATAATGCATTGTTTTTTAGATCTCAAACGTGCAAAATGAGATCAATTCAGCTAAAGTATAGTAAAATAATGAGTAAAGATTTTCAATTAGTGCACATATTATTTACATACAAATATAACGATATCCCGACGCCATCACTACCCGTTAATGAATGGTCTTTTATATGTTTATATTACAGTTAAAATAGAAAATAAAATTAAACTTGGCAATTATCTATAAAAAATTTCAAAGTGACCACCATTGTTTGCATTACAGGCATCTACTCTTCGTTTCATATTTTCAAATACATTTATTAATTGAGCTTCTGTAATATTTTGAATTGCGTCAGTTATTGCATTTTTAATTCATCAACTGTATGAAGGCTTCTTGTAGATTTTATTTTTAAATGTCCAAATAGAAAATAATCCAAATAATCATGATCCTGGGGAAACTCCCCTTATTACTCTTTCATCAAAATTTCAAAAAAGTCAGTGTTTGATTAGCTGTATGAGCTGTTCGTTATCCTGCAAAATATCCATGTTAGCTCGTCATTCAGTTGATCAATGAAAGGTTCCAAAATAGTTTTGTATCGAGCCCGGTTACTGTATCTTCAAATAAAATCGAACCTACAATTCTTCTTGTGACATAGCAGCCCAAATACCTATTTTCACAGGATGTAAAGTAGTTTCTTCAAAAAGTATTTTCTGCCACATACTAATTTAATTTAATAAAAAAATAAAAGTTTTAAAAAATTAAGTTTATATTTGTTTTCAATTTTTTAAAATAAATTCAAACCTTTTAAAATTAAATAGGAATTATTGCAAACCTTATTTTTAAGATGAAAATTATTAGTTTATTTTTTATATTAATAAAAAGACCTGAAAAGCTTATATTAAAATGTACAATGTTTCAATTAATTTAAATTTGTTGTTTTTTTTAAGTTCTTTTTATTTTTTGTTCACATTCTGAAATGTTTTGATAATGCAAAATTCCTGTTTACGGGCCAATTGTTTGGTTTTGTGGTTCTTTCCAAATGGGTACATTTTCCCTACTTTCGAAGTAATGCGACCCTGTTTTGTAACAACCTTTTTTGGTTGTATTAAAAGTACATTAATTTAAGGATGTTCATTTATTTCTAAATTGAAAAGTTTTAATTATTAAAGAAACTGGAATCAATTTAATTGGATTTCCTAGAACAAATCTTTTGGGTTAATATTCTTAAAAGTTTTTTCCCTTTCAAAAAATTTATATTAATTCCCAAGGTAAACTTTAGGGAAATCACTTGATTATTCGAAAGCTTTTTTTTTCATTTTTGCTAATTTAACAAAAACGATTTTTTAATTTTTTATATTTTGGTCCACAAATTTTGTGGATTTTTAATTTATTTTTAATACGCACTTTTAATTACCTTTAATCATTAATTTGATCTTAATTTTACATTAATTACTTTTTCCCCCTATTTACTAACAACTTTTGGCACAGTAAGTCAATATTTTATGACATTTTTTAAATCAAGTTTTCTTGAGTTCCTTTACCTTTCAACTTTCAAATAAATTTCTTAAAATTCAAGGAAATTTATTTTAAAAACTGAGAATTATACCTATAACCATTCTGCTTCATTACCTGTCCATGTATGTACAAACCGTTAAATAAAGTTTTTTAAATTTGATATTTTGATTTGAATTTTTTTCTTTTCAAACAATTTTAAAAGTAAACTTTTTTAATTTTAAAAAATTTCAAAATTTTGTTGTTTGATTATATAAAAAGACAACATGCTCGGGTTATCATTTTTCATAATTTTTAGTCATTTGTTTTGTTAAGGTAAGTTTTAAGTGTGAAACATGCGTATTTAGGTGGTTTTAACCCTCCCATCTTAATAACCGTAACGGCAGTCAAAAATCATTTGGAATTATTTTAAATTAAAATTTTTATCAAATTTTTACTACGCTTTTTTTTTTAAAAAAATTGACCCATTTTAAAAATATGTTTTTACTTTACACCCTTTAAGGTTTAATTTTTTGAAAGTAAATCTATAAAAACGATAAAATTTTCGAATGTGTCCTAAAACATATCTCTAATTCGATGTTTGAAAAGTGATATTTTCCAAACTAATTATGAATACCCACCAAACCCTTTTTCCTTGGAAAAAGTTCCAAAAATAAACTTTTTGTTCCACAAAAAAAATTTTTAAAAAAGGCATTTAAAATTTTAAAAAAAAATTTTAATAA
The DNA here is from genome assembly GCA_036346205.1 of Vesta saturnalis. Lineage (NCBI taxonomy): Eukaryota > Metazoa > Arthropoda > Insecta > Coleoptera > Lampyridae > Vesta > Vesta saturnalis. Next base: position 73,813 of record JARFJB010000481.1, on the reverse strand, counting down.
ATAAAACAAAAAAATGTTTTTAAATATGAACGATTATAAATTAACCCTTTCAGTGGCTTAGGAAAACATGATTAAAAAAATTTTAACAAAGACTTTATTTTGGTACCAAATAAAAATTTAACAAAAAACATTACCCCTATTCTTAAATAGGACATTCCCCATAGGAAAAAATCTACCCTATACCTTAAGAATTAATAATATTTTTATTGAAAAACATTTTATTTTTTAACGAAACTAAAGAAAACACATTTATTTATGAAATTTTTGAAAACAGTTTCAATTTTAAAAAGAAAATGGATTTGATTTTTACAAAATGTTGTTTTTCCTTACACCTTCCAGTTTCACAATTTTTTGTTCTCACTATTCTGGAAAGTTTTAGACAGTTGGATTTGTACAGGCTAGTTTTTGTCTTTTATTTTCCAAAAAATTTTTTAAACTTGGTACATATTAAAACCTCAGTTTGAAAAGATAGTGAGACTTTGTTTTGGAATAAAGAACGCTTGATTTTTATTAAATGGTTAACCAATCCAGATCTTTCATGGAAGCCTATTTCCATTTCTTAAATAATAAATTTTAATATAACAAAATCTTTTTGTTACCCCCATACTTTTTGTTCTCCGTTCTTTATAAAAATGGAAAATTTTTTAGATTATATTTACACAATTTTCTTTTTGAAAAAATTTTCCCTTAAATTTATTTTAAACCATTTTAGCATATCCTGCCACGGCCTCACGGAAAAGCCTCTTTTTCTTTTCTTTCTGCTTAACAGTTTTAGAAGTGAAACATTGATTAATTTCCTGAAATATTAATTTGAATAATCTGAAGCAAATTATATAATTAAATATTTAAACATTAATTATTTGGTTCGGTAATACTTCAGAAAATGCATAATTGACTCGGAGAATTCAATAAATGGTTTATTCTTAGTTTTTGAATATTACAAAACATAAAATACCACTTTCCACTGGATGAAATTTAATTCATTCTTTGGTTATTTTTCTATTTTCAATCAAATTTCCAAATGGGACAATTTTTATATAAAGATTTTTTATAAGTTTTTGATTTTATTTATAATATATTTTTTAATAATAAAAGGTTTTAATTTAAAAATTGAATGTTATTTTTATTACTTTATACCATATGCTGAATAATAATTTTGCCTTGGAAGTTCCCCATGAAATGAATACCAAAAATGTTTTATTTCGCCGTTTTTTGAAGTGGGAATATTTTTTATTGGTAGGAATTTGTATTTACCATTTGTTAAACACATTTTTAAATTACCATAAAAAACATACCAATAAAAAGGTTTTAAAATATTTTTGATGTATTAATTTTTCTTGTTTGAATTATTACGATAAAAATGTTTTTTGGTTTTAATTTATAAAATTTTAACATTTTGTTCTTTTGGTATCGTTGTTTTATCGGGATAATTACTGGTTATTTATGTTTTCCATATTATTTAATATTTTTTTATGATATTATTGATTTTTTCCATTATGTTCAGACAATCCATATCTAATATCGTATTTTTGAACCAAAATTTTATAGAGGTTACAGTAATTACATTTTTGAAAAGAAAGTAGTAAAGAAAATTAATTAAAAATCTCAAACTGTTTTTAAGTTACAATATTTTCTCATTATATTATTATTTATATAAATAAGAAATTAAAATATAAAAATATAAAAAATTTACCCTGTATTGTTGAACCTACCATTAAGTATTTTTTTCAACTTTTTTAATCCGTTCCTGGATATGTAACAAACTTTATTTATAAAGTAGATACTAGTTCAAAATTTTTTCTATTACCAAAACAGTATAACAAAATATTAAAACTTTTGTGACTTAAATAATAAAAATACGAGAACAGACCTGTAATGTAAACAACTAATTTTTTACGTTCTAATTATAAATATCAATACAAGGCGCTTTCTTGACCAACTCCTTACCTGGTATAAAAACCATAAAATCATAATCTAAATTTTGGTTGTTGTTTTAAATACCCTAGATAAAATCCATAAAGGGTTAAATAGAAAATTTTGGAACCAGAATTATCTGAAAACCAAAAATCCCAAAAATTTTTTTAAATTAAGAATGTTTTTATTCCTAAGAAATAAAAAAAAATAATTTTAACTATTTCAAAAATATATGTTTACCAAAATCCATAAAAATATTCCTTTAACCTATTGTTAGTGCAAAATTTTTTAAATAGTTTGCAAAACATTAATTTTATTACGATATAGGAAAAACACCCCATTAATTAAAATTTCCCTTTTTAAAAAAAGTTTCAAAATTAAAGGGTATATAATGGTTTTTTGATGTTTTTATTTTTTATAAATCATTAAAAAAAATTTAAATTGTACCTTTTTAAAATAAAAATCTTTTAACATGTTTAAACTTATTTTATAAATAAATTTTATAACAATTATTTACAATTACCCCTTATTTTATAACTAATTTTCTAAAAATTTGAAACTTGCTTCAAAATACCCTCCTTTGGTATGATTTGCTTTTTTTTAGACTGGGAAAGGCAAATTTTTTTTTTTAAATTAACACCTATAATTTACCATGGAAAAAAAATAATAAAATTTCTTGCATATTTATTTAAAATAAAATTCACTTCTTTTAAGGTTTCAGAAAGCCGACACACTTAACAAACTTTTATTTTTCGTTATTTAAAAATTAAAAAAAGGGTTTTTGGTTTTAATGTTTATAATTTAGGCAACTTTTTATTTTTAATTTAATTGCAATTTTTTAAAATTTAACTTTTAACAAAAATTTATGCAATATTTTCGAACGGAATCATATAAATACCCTTTTTAATTTATTAGTTTATTTATGGGAAAACTTTTTTCCAAGAAATTTTGTAAAATCCATTGATTTAAGGTAAATACATTTAACCGTATTATATTATATTAAAATTAAATTAAACATTAACCTTTGACATTTTAATTCCATTTAATTCTATTTTAATTACTTTTTAAGTTTAATTTACTTTTTCCTTTTTTAATTTCAGATTAAATTTGTTAACCTTTTATTTAATTCAAGAGAATGCAAAAATTTTGGTTATTAAATTTAAAAATTATTTTAAAAGTATACTTTACCGAAAAATTGGAAATAAATATTGTGAACATTATACGAAGATTACACATTTTGGTTTAAAATTTGCTTCTTTATAAAATAGATTTAAAAGTTGCAAAATTCGAACGGTTTTAAACCCTAATTTTCTTTATAAGGCATTTTTAAGATTTTTTTTAAAAACTTTTAAATGTTAATAAACGTATTTGTATATTTTTAATTTTGACATTTTAAAATTTTTTTATCCTGTTTGTTATTCAGCATAATCAAAAAAACTTGGCGTGAGATAATTTTATTAGGCATTGAAGTTACTATATTGGTTTAAATGGAAATAATAAAGGGAAATTGGGTAATTAAAACAAAAACTGAAGGCCTTTTAATCTATTTGGAACGGATTACTTTTAAAAGGTATGTATCTTAGTTATTTTAACTTTGTATAGAAACCTTTAAAAATTTTTTCCCATTTTTAAATTTTCACCTATATTTTATACCAAAATAAAATTTTATTTTAACCAGGCCTTTTAAACCACATTTAAAATTGATAATACCTTCATAAATTATCAACCACCTTCCAGGAAAAAGGTGAATTAAATTTTATGATAAGAAAAAATTTTGACCCTGAATTTTTAAGGATGAATTTATATTTAACTTCGGACAAATTGGTTTCTTTAAATATTAATAATGTTAATTTAGACAAATCAAATAGCGGAAAATAATAGCTCCCTCTTTACAGTAAAAATATATTTTCCCGGATGGGGCTCCTAAAATTCCCTTTATTCAATTTTAAATTGGAATTCCTAATGGAATAAAAAGGGACCAATTGGGGCCAATTACCCTTCCATTGATTTCTTTTTTAAATTTAAAAAAAGTTTATTCAAATGTTAAAATGAAAAAAAGTTACGAATGTTAATAAAATTCCCCGGAAATAAGGAATTTTGTCAGTGTAACTCATGCAATGGTGTTTGCAAGAATTTTATTCGAGTTTGAAAATTAATTAGTAAAATTCAGTATAATATTAAATTTTATTTTTGTTGTTTTTTACTTTTATTATTATATTTATTTAATAACAATAATTTGTTCCAATAATTAGTTTAATTTGAATTAATTTTAAATTAAAATAAAATATTCAAGGTTTTTGAAAAATTTTTTGTAATTTGAATTTCTATTGGAATTATAAAATATTAATTTGAAAAGCATTTTTATGGAAATTAAAACAAAAATCTAAATGCCTAAAAAATAAATTGGCAATTCAAAATCTAGTGGTAATTTTTTCAAAATCATTTTGAAATTTATGTTACCCATTAAAAATGTGGAGTTTCTTGGAAACAAGAATAATTTTTAAAAACAATTTTCAGTTATACCCTGTCTAGAAATGGAAGGATTTTGTTTAAAGGTTTTCTTGGGCATAAATGACAACTTTTTCTCCATTTAACCCTTCGATCCAACGGTTTAATTAATTTCATTTAAACACAACTGTTATATTTAAATTTTATTTATTATTATTTAATAAAATTTTAAATTATAAAATATAAATATTTTTTTCCTTCAAAACCATAATGTTTCCTGCAGACAGGGTAAAATTAATTAAAAATTTTTTCCTTTTCCTACTAAATCGGGTTAGTGAATCTTAACAGGGTTTGGTGTAACTATTTAAATTGACAATGTTACAGATTGAATTGGGAAATATTTATTGTTGTAATGTGAATTTCTTACATATTCAATTAATTACTAAACATACGATATTATAATAACTATTGATTGGTAATGAGAATATAACTGATGAACTATAATGTAATATGAACTGATGAACTGATAAACTGTGTGTGAATCCTTTATTACATAGTATATTTATAAAATTTATTATTCATGTTCTTAAAAAAATGATTTTTTAATAATAATTTATTTATTAATGTTGTAATTTGTAATATTGATAGTTTGAATAAATAGAGAAATAAACATTTAATTATTAAAAATAATAAATTTTCTTAATATAGTTAACAAATTTAAAAAATTAAAATAGATTTATGGAATGCAAATTGAAACGCCAAAGGGAAAAAAATAATTCTGCAAAAGTTTTAAATAAATTAGAGTTTTTGTCCTTCGTATCCTTTAATTAGTTGTAATGATGTGCAAAATTTTAAGTAAAATTTTTTGCACATTAAGAAATATATGTTTTTATTATATTTAAATTCTAATAAAAATTCCTAGATTAATGTAAAATTTACTGAAACGGTGAGTAAAAAAAGGTTTTTGGGTGTTTAAATAAAGCATTATTTCGATAAACAATTTAGAAAATACACAAAAATTTCCTAATCGTTTAATAAGATTATTAAAAAATTTTACAAAATTTTCAAAATATTTATTAAGAATTTTAGATAAGACTAGATTTTTAAAATATTTTATTTAACCAACAAACAAAAAAACAAAAATTTTTACAGAAAAAGACCACATTAAAAAAAACTTTCCAATCATTTTATTAGTGTTACAGCAAAATTTAAGTGGTTCAAAAATCGAAAAACCACTTAATTAATTAATTTGGTAAAGGCTTTTTGTGGTAATGGAGATTCCATTGAACATTTTTTTAGAACACTTTTAAATTACATTTAAACAAATTTTTTACCATTTAACCATTTTTTAAATTTTAAATTTACCAATATTCTTGAAAATTTCTCCTGGGATGCAGGTTTTCGTTTTTGACCTTGAAAACCCTTTCCTTAAGTTTTCCCTAAAAAAAAAAATTTAAAAATTCAAAAATTTATTTGTTTTATGAAAAACGGTAATTTTCTTTTATTCAAAAGTTCTGACTTACACTTGAATTTAACAATGAGTTTTTTCCTGTTTTCAATAAAATTTAATTCTATATTGGCTTAATTTCCAAATTGAATTAATACAACTTGGTTTTAATTTTCCTTTGAAAAATTTGTTTTAAAATTTAAAATTTTAAAAAACTACACAAGTAAGTTAATTACGAAACTTTTTAATTGCAAATTTAAAATACACCAAAAAACCAAAAATAAGGTTTTTATTATGTGGAAATTAAATTTTAATTTTCAAGGTATTTGAAAAAATTGAACCCAACGAAAATTAAAAACAATTAATACGACAAAATTTTAAACCTTCAGAGTTGGGTAAAATTAAATTATTCAAGTAACACTTTGAAAATTTCAATAAGAATCGTTTACCTTTTTATGAAAGTTTTAATATTTTTATACATTTCAAAAAGGGTGAAAATTTTTGTTTTTAAAATCATTATTCACATAAGGGTGGAATAAAATAAATGTTATAAAACAAAATTTTAAAAGTGGATCTACCATAAAAATGGTTTTGAATTTATTTGAATTATGAAAAATTTATAAGTAAAATGACAACGAACAAATTTTAATAAAAATTTTGTTTCTTTAAAAAATTTTTTTAAAAAAATTATATTCGAAGAATTTAAAAAATCCATTTAATACATTTAAAAGTTTAAAGATATTAATTTTTTTAAGGTTTGTTAATAGATTAAAAAATTACCTTTTATTAATATAAATAAATTTGAAACTAAAAATAACAATAAAAAATATATAAATTATAAGATAATTTAAATTCTTTTTAAAGTGGAAAATGTGTTAAAAAAATATGGCTAAAAGAAAACATGATTGAAAAGGGGGTTTTAAATTAAAAGTTTAAAACCAATATTTAAATTTGGTTTTTTTTTTTTTTAAAAGGGAAAAAAATTTTAAAAAAATTTTTCACCCCAAATTAAAATTTTGCGTATTATACTGATCTTAGGTAGATTGACTGGTTAACACCGGCGGTCACCGGGATTATTATACTTCTTTAGTTAATGGGGCTCTTAAGCCGTCTGGTTGCTCACAACACGCCTATAACCTCAGAAAACGGCAATTTACAAATCCATCCTGAACTCCTGTATATAGTTCTATATATTCAAGGTATCCGATACAGCTTTGAATAAATAGAATCTCTAAGATTCGTTAATTTAGACTATTGAGCCCACTGGCTTGGCTATTAACGAGATTATAAACGAACACTAGATATATCCTGAACCTCCTGTATTAGTTCTATATATTCAAAGTGTCCGATACAGCTTTGAATAAATAGAATCTCTAAGATTCGTTAATTTAGACTATTGAGCCCACTGCTTGGCTATTAACGAGATTATAAACGAACACCCAATATATCCTGAACCTTGTATATAATTCTATATATTCAAAGTGTCCGTTACAACTTTGAATAAATAGAATCTCTAGAATTTGTTGATTTAGCTCGAGCTCCTGCTTGGCTATCAACACTTATAATTTACTCCCCTGTATATCACGAAAATACACTGAACATCAAATCCAAATTATTACCGAAAACAAAACCTGAATTGTGTAAAACATTAAATTTATACAACAAGAAAGTAAATTTTACGTTTTACTTCAAAGTAAAAGAATTTCTATTTTACAATAAGAAATCCATTACATTAACGAGATTTATTTGCGCTTTAACAATTAAACTTTAAGAAATTCTTCTTAAAGACAATAAAATTCCATTTCGCAAATAAGTAGCCACCTTCAATTAAAGTGTAAAGAATCATCCTCCTTATACCAATAAAAAAAAGGTCACGTTACCTTTTAGTAGTGAATGAACTCTTATCAAATTTTCAACAACACACTGTCGAAAATATTCTGTATCATATGAACCATTACAAACCTAAATTGCGAATTCCATAACATTGAATAACCCTTGTACCTATTTAATTGTATATATTATTTATAGTTAATTTGAATTAGTCTTTCTCTTAGTCCGTGTGTACAAACCCTAAAAAATTAAACAAATCACCTGCAACCGTTGCCTAACACGAATTTGTATTAACACTAATCGTGTAATTATCAAATCGTGTGTAGGGCCTGCTTTTCTTTAACCTGTTCCGTATTTCAAAACGATACTTAAGAAAATATAAGTAATAAAAGAGCCAGTCCACGATAAAGATTTGAAATACCCCCTAACCTCGAATTCAACAAACATTGTCTTAAATGTAAACTATAATAACCAGAATCAACTTACCTGTCTAAATCACAGTAATCCTCCTTTTGAGTTGCACACACACCCTTGTATTATTTTCACCTGAAATTATTTTTGTTTACAAAGAAACAAAACCACAATTATTTTAATTTTTTGAACACTGCATTATAACGCGCTTGTTTACAGAAATTTCCAAACCGACCACAGATACACCGGCGACACCTGTCTTAACATTATAAATCTTAGGATTTATCGCCGACATTTCAACGACACCAGCATTACTCTGATGTACGGTGGCTGCCCAAATACCAGGCGCTGTATTAGAAATTATTTGTTTATTCTCCTTCATTTTGTTTAATTTGAATACTTAATTGTTTTACCAGAATATCATTTTTTGTTATATTATTATTATAATTCCAGAAGTTTGTTTTAAATATATGTATTAAACCAGGGTACGAAATTGTTTAACAGTTATATAAGTCTACAAACCCACTTCCCAAAATCCTGACTAACCGAGATTAAAAAGAAATCCACATAGTGGTAATTAGTAAGGGTAACTCATAAAAGAAACCTGCTCAAAATTATGGGTCTTACGACTCTATATTATTTTACATGCAAGCATGACCTTATCATACTGCCGTCTTAGAAGAAAATACCTCAGCCATAAAAGGAGTTTAGATTCATAAACATGTCTAGACAAGATATTAGAGTGTGTTAGGTCAATACTTAAACTTTCGAAGATAACCGATTCTAGAACATTGACAGTAATCCACAAGGCCTATAAGCAGGTTCTGTTTCTCGTGTGTTCGCTCTTTAAAGTGTAACTGTCATGAGTGAGCATTATTATGATGTATTCTCTGCTTATGAGCCAACATCAGCGGATATTAGAGATTTACTGACTTGTTAATAAACTATTACAACATAATCGTTCAAGATAATGATAAACGATGATGTATTTCATATCCAAGATGATAGTGATGATTCACAGAAGACGAAGAAGAGCGATGAGGCAAGGAGAATCTCAAAACCATGATGATGATAGCGACGAATCACGGTTCAAGAAGAAGAAGACCGACAAAGGTTGTTATTAAATAAAATGAAGTATTGTTGTTTATAATAATAATAATATATTTTCAAACGCTAAGGTTTCATTAAATTTTGTAATAAACTTGTTTTTCCTAACGGTGCTCGCTTGATTCATGTTTGCAGTTTACGAGTTTTCGCGTTAGCGTGTTTTTCGTAGCGTGTTTCGTATTTCCGTTTTTTTGTTTACGTGTTTTGATTTGTAGTTTGCGTTTTGTTTTTTGTTGCGTGTTTTCTATGGTTTTTGTGTTGTGTTTTGTGTTCGTTTTTGTGTTGTGTTTTGTTTGTGTGTTGTTTTGTTTGTGTTGTTGGTTATTTTGTTTTTTTTGTGTGTCTTGTGTTGTGTTTTGTGTTCGTGTTTTTTTTTGTGTGTTTGTGTTTTGTTGTTTTGTTTGCGTTGTTTGTCTGTGTGTGTGTGTGTGTGTGGTGTGTGTGTTGTGTGTGTGTGTGTGTGTGTGTGTGTGTGTGTGTGTGTGTGTGTGTGTGTGTGTGTGTGTGTGTGTGTGTGTGTGTGTGTGTGTGTGTGTTGTTTGTGTGTTGTTGTGTTGGTGTGTGTTTGTGTGTGTGTGTGTGTTGTGTTTGTTGTTGTGTGTTGTTGTGTTGTTTGTTGTGATTCGTTGTTGTAGTTGTAGGAATATTTGTTGTAAAAGCCATAATTGAAAGTTGCTATGCCCAGTCCGTGGAGTTATGTTTAATTATTTTTGACAGATGTATTTATATAGGTCAGGCTTGCATGTAAAATAATATAGATGTGAAATACTAGCTAACGTTTTTGTCTACACGATACAGTATTGAAGATTTTGTTTATGTATTAAAAAAACGTACTACAGTCTCGAAACAGAATGCAGATAAAATTGAAGGAAATGAATAAAGTACAACTTCTGCAACGAGCTGAAATTTGAAGAGTGTGCAGGATTTCAGAGCCTGCTGAAACCAGTTAATTTAGGGTAACTTCATGTCCATGTAATAATAATAATAATAATAGCTTGATAAAAACTGTCTGTTATTAGCTGCTTTATAGTTGACAATATAATCGTTCAAGGTTGAAGACGATGATAATGTATCAAAATCTCGATGATGGTGATGCTCTATGAAATTTCAAATAAAATTGATTAGTCACTCTTATTTCAGATTAGAAATTTTAAAGCGTTTAGTTAACATTGCTATTAATGCAACAAGTAAAAATCCATATAACGTACATTGTGTGTGTGTGTGTGTGTGTGTGTGTGTATGTTGTATGTGTATGTATGTGTGTGTGTGTGTATGTGTGTTGTGTGTGTGTGTAGTGTGTAATGTGTGTGTGTGTTGTGTATGTGTGTGTATGTGTGTGTGTGTATGTTGTGTGTAGTAGTGTGTTATGTGTGTGTTGTGTATGTGTGTGTGTGTGTGTGTTGTGTGTGTGTGTATGTGTATGTGTGTGTGTGTGTGTGTGTGTGTGTGTGTGTGTGTGTCGTAATTGACTATACAATAGTTTTATGAATCTGAAGATTCAATTATTTAAAGTAATTTTTGCGTTACAAAATTTTAAAATATTTGTGTTTTGAATGTAAATTTTATAAGTACAATATAATTCTAAATACGTAGCAGTAATTAGGTTTTGTGTATTACTTTCTAAATTAGATAATGACCGGAATGTAATAGCCAGTTTATATCCAACCATTCATAAAACGTGTTTTAGTGAGACTACATGTAGACACGTATAAAAAATATTTCAGTTCAACATATGGTTATCATTATTAGAACAACTGAAGGAAAAGCACTTCTAAAGGTAAGCTGTTATTTTTAGTATATATATATATATATATATATATTGTGTGTGTGTGTGTGTGTGTTGTGTGTGTGTGTGTGTGTGTGTGTGTGTTTTACCTGATATTGCTAACAAAATGTCGATAAAGATTTTAAAATGTATTACTCTTATAGGTTGACGTCATAAGATCAGCTCTACAAATAGTCGGTACGTATTCGTGGATTTTAAACTTGTAGTTATTGTTAATTCGCGTATAATAATAAAACCAGTAGAACCTTTTGCCTTTTATTTCCATTATACCAGTTTGATATTCTTAAAAACATGTAAATTTAATTTAACTCTATGTTATATATAAGTAATTATTACTTTCCGGTTTTTTAATGGGGTTTTATAACAGTTAACGAACACGTTTCTATGAAACAATTTTGTGTGTATGTATTTGAACATGTAAATAAATCAGATATAATTTTCTGAATGTATAGATGGTGCCTGTTTAGAAAGAGAGAATCTGCCTATACATAAAGTATCATTGTATTAGGGTAGAAATTATTTATTATTTCACGTCATATTTAATTAGACTTGAATGTATCTGGTTGATTTGATAGACATGATTAATTAATTAATTGATTTTTTGTGTGTGTGTGTGTGTGTGTGTGTGTGTGTGTGTGTGTGTGTGTGTGTGTGTAGAAAGATCCGAAAGAGAGAAGAGAGGAGAAGAGGAACAAGATAGAGCAAGAGAAAATAGAAAATGTTCATTAGTCTATACGCCACTAGATGGCACTAAAATAAATTTTAACTCAAAGGGGCCAGGGCTCAGACCCTGATACAAGTCCAGTCTTGACCAGGCCTCCTTATTAAAATCCAATTTTGTATGACGAAGGCCTATAGCTGTAAGAAGATTAAGTTAGAACCAGCATACAATTGCACCAAGGCACGATAGGGCTAAGCTCTACACTTGTCTTATAAGGTTAGGCTACCATTACCAACCAGGGACCACGACAGGGACGAAGGCTCAAGATCAAGTTGCGAAGCCCTACACGGTCTTACAAGAACCTTCTTATTAGAAATACAACGTATAAATAAATTTCTCGTAGGTAAAGATCATCCGAACGTACCCAATAGCATATGACCATTTTAAAACAATAGGATCGATAATTTTAATAATAATATCTTATTAGTAATTATGCAATTTCCAACATTGTATGCGTGTGCGTTTGCCTAACCTCCAGGGTTACTGTTCTTAATACTACCAAAACGACCTTAATTAGAGTTAAGCTGTCCATCAAAATAACCCTAAAACCAACTCCAGGTCCAAGACCAACCCCAAGTCCAAGACCAACCTAGACCTGCATATGCCCATCATGTGAGCAAGTACAAAATTATTGTCAAAATAGGTTCTTAATACAACATTGAAATTCTATCAAGGGTCGCTCGATAAGAAACCATAGTAGAAAACGCGTCCTAACGTGGCGGCCATAAAATAGGTAAAAACACGTCCTACACGTGGGCGAGTAAAACAAAAATAATTAGGGATGAAAAAGTCCTCCGAAAAAAACCATAGTGGAAAATGTGGTTTCACACGTGGTCTTGTGACGTCAATATCCAAGATGGCGTGCCAATGTATACTACTATTGTGCCTTATTAAATTGTGGAAGTAAAGTTCACATTGTGCTAGACGGCTGTGTAATTCAGTTAAATTACAGCCTGTATAATTTTAACAGTGTTAAAATAATCAATAAAACGTAGTAAACTGTTTTTACATATCTTCGTTCGCCTTTAGCCAAATCTGCCATCGTTTCAAATTTTAACGAATGAATTGACTCGCTAACAAATGTAATCACTAAAACAATTTAAAAACTAACTAATTTTCTAGCAAATACCACTTGATTAGCTGTACTGATGAATGATAACAAATCGTATATATGGAAATTAATAAATGCAATAAAATCAAATTAAAAGCTTTAAGAATGGAAAAAAGGTAAATAATTAAGATATGCACACTAACCTTGACGTTGCGTGTTTTCTAACTTTTGTTTCTCTGAAGAAATTTCTTCAAATCATCTGCACACAGATTAAAGTTTAAACACCTGTTGCATTGCTATTGATAGCTGTAAGTAAATCGATATGCAGCTTAACACAGTTTTGCAATATTCTAATACTACAAAGCAGAGTACGTACAAAAAATAAATAATTAAGCATTTTTAATTAAAATACTCACTAATTGCTGGATGAACATTATCGGTGTCTGATCTGGTTATTGCTCGCACCACTCGTCTCCGTCGTGATTTATGTTTTATCGTAGGTATTATTCTTCACTTTCGGCATACAATGCCTTACAAAGTGATTTATAGTAATTTTCTAAACCTTGCCATCAATTTTATCTATAAAACCTATATTAACATATAAAGTTTACAAAATCCAAAATTGATGACAGTCAATAAATATCCCCTTTTACTAAACCGTAAACCCCATACTGTTGTCCGATACTTGATTTGTGCGTAAACATGTAGTTAACGATGTTTGTGTATCATAAACTTTTAGACAGTAGTGGCATTTACTGAAAATGTATCTGCATATGGGACTCAGCATTAATCGATTCAATGTCGATGGCATAAAGCGATCCAGCTTTCTACAAGGACGCATCACCTAAGAAGTAGATAAATATATTAATTTCCTTATATTATATATTAGAAATTATATATATATATATATATATATATATATATATATATATGTTTTAAATGCGTGTAACGAATTAATCAGGTGAAGAGGTAATAATGAGTGGGTAAATAGATAAAAGTTATTAATACATCTAAGTAGTTTAATTTTGAACAACTACATCTCAGATTAATCATATCATAATTTCGATACTTGCATCACATTTCTAGAGTTGTCAATAAGAACGATAACACAAATGACAAAATTTAAGTTCATAAAAAAATGTTTCTTTTGAAATAATTAAAAAAACAAGAAGAATTTGTTACGGCACGGCATGACACTCACTAGAACATGAGTCCCTAGAGATAAAGTGGTAAATGTTCACTGAAGAGAAAACACTCACCTTTACGTGAAATTCTACTTCTAAAATACCTAACACTACTTAACTAAAATTTTAAGCTTCTTTTAAAATCCAAAAATTGCGAAAACTAAACTAATGCTCAAAATTCATTATACATGTTCGGCATAAAATTCCACGTAAAATTATTTACTCAATTAATAAAAAACTGGTCAACACGGTCGTTAATTATTCAATTTAAAATGAATATTCGTCACAATAAGAATACACAAAACGCGATCAAATATTAAATGTTCATATAATTTAATCAAACGACATTAAAACAAATCAACAAAACAGGAAAGTCGGGAAAAATAGGGACCCACTCTAAAGTGTATACACTATCATAGAATAAGGAATAAAAAGCATTATTTGGCAACGGTGAAAACATCATTTTTGAAAATACGCAAATACCCGTTTTGAACAACCTATAGGATAACTTAAGAAACCAACTAAAATTTGGGCATTACAAAATTCTTGTTTTTATGATAAAAAATCAAACATTGGGCTTCAAGTTAAACAAAAATATTAATAACGAACATGTTCAGGCACAAAAATCACAAATAAATGTGTTGCCGTCCCCTCAGCATTTGAGCATTAATCACGCATCCATCCGTGGCAGCCACTATATTGAATCCAACCTTTATTTTGAATGCTAGTATAGTTCGTTACAAAACATGCAAATAGCGGTATCCTGTTCTTCCTCAGATGACGACATCACTGGTTCTTCAACTCTTGTTTTCTTTGCTTTCCGACCTTTAGGATGTTTCACCACATACATAGGTTCCTTATCTGTCTTAGACAGATTTCTTAACTTCAATCTTGTTTTATATGGGGATGAAGTAATTATTGCAGTTTTACCTCTTCTCTTGTCATCGTTTTTCTCTTTATCATTTCTCCTTAAATAAGAACAGTTGACACACATGGCTTCGGCTCCCTATTTGGCGTTGCATCACATGATGCCTTTTTGCAGTGCATCCCTTGGATGGTAGACAAATGCGCGCGCAGGAGCCAGTTAGGTTAGGCACGTGACCAGGTGGGATGCCAAAGTCCCATTATTTTATTATGAGTCATAATCAAATTCCTAGCCACGTTGTTAGTAATTACGTTCTTTTCGGGGCCCATTTTCAATCCCTTGACGGAATTTTCAGCCTTGATGAAATTTTCACTAATTAGGGTCCTTTTGGGCGTATTAAGAGCCTTTTGGCAGTCCAGTCCTAAAGGTAGGCAAACGCGGGTGCTGTAGGTTGGGTCAAAGAATGTTATTGTGGTTACATAACTGGAAATCCAGAAAATAATTACTTTATATTAATGATTGCTGGAAGGTGTTAAGTACTTTATATTATTCATTTATAAGCAAAACGCCGAAAGTGAACGTGTCGTGACTATAAGCAACAAAAACTGTTTACCCTGTTAAGGCGTTCTTTCAATACGATTATCGACAACAACCCTGGTAAGTAATCGTTTTTATTTTAACCATTACCCTTATTTTATTTACTGTATTTAATTACTTGTACAAATTTTTAATGTTATGATTCACCACCACAGCCAATACATCTCGCTCTAAACCTGATGTAAACCTTCAAGCGATCAACAAACCCTTGTTATACCTTAATCCATACATGTACAGTGTTATGTAATTATTATTACTATTATGGTTGTGTAATGATAATGATGACCCTTGGGTAATATAAAACTCGTGGTTCTATAGTTGCCTTACGCGATTAAATCGGTGTTAGTTTCAGATAACATGGGTGTATTATCAAATTGAAAATGAAAGTCAACTTGTTTATTTATCCCCAGGTATCTGTCCATTTTCAAAAACGAAATAGTGCGTTCAAGCTCGTTTATAAATCTAGGACCCTTTTGCTAGAGGTATTCGATAAGACATTCCTTGCATGTAAAATGTATTATAGTATTGTCACCTTTAAAGTTTTACAATTTTTGGTTTTAACAATTAGTTTTAGTTTCACATTCCTTAGACCCTTTACTATATATATATATATATATATATATATATATATATATATATATGATATATATATATATATATATATATATATAGCTTCTCGTGTACTCTGTTACACGTCCAAACCGCACTAGGCGTCGTATAAGCGGGTTGCCAAGCCAGCTAACAAGGAGATGGGCGTGGTCAAAATAATAAGTAAAATGAATGATTAATACGCTCAAACACCTTACACCTAAATTCAAACAGCTCAGTCCGGGAAAATATGTCTCCAGGCGCCACCACAATCGAAACTTTGCTAAAATAATTGTCTTAAGCTGGGTGTTAATTAACCCTACTTGATTGTGGAAAGTAGGATTGTGCTTACTCAGTAAACTCTCACATGAGGGTTCTAAAACAAACACTCGTCCAAAACAATTAAACTCAAACTCAAATATATTTAGTACTACCCAGGTTATTAGAAACCTCTTGAATACACCTCGTATACCAAAATTTGCAGAACAAAATTTATCACTCAAATTCAACTGCATTCACGTAACCAACAGTTTGTTACTCCAATATAATAGTGATAAAACTGCTGCAAAACAGTCAAACGAGAATAATCCTTGAAGGTTTAATATTCCTAACATGAACGATATCTTTTAAATTTAATTTAATTTTTGTAATACTTCTGAATCGTATTGGACATTAGTAAATATGTAAGTCTCAAAACTCCCTCTTTAGTTATACTTAATGAAATTTTAATTACAGCTGATCCATCATCAGTGTATTGCGTCGAAAGAAACTAACATGAAAATTTTGCAATCAACCTGGCAAATATAACCTTTCAGGTTGTTCATTAATCTTAAAACCAAAATATGCAAAGTTTACATTTAACTTGTCGAAAACTAGGTCACCAATTAAGTAAACGTCACAAATGTATCTCATAACTAGATAAATAAACAATAGAATAAAAGTTAACGATAAATATATATATTGTCCTGCATAAAATAATAAACAAATGCTTACATACACAACCGCGTGGTTGAAAAACCACTGTCAATACAAATTTGCGTTTTTGCAAAAATTCTTACTACTAAAACAGCCAATACAACATAACTCGAGATCGATTATCTTTTTCCTTCAACAATGATTAATTAATAAAATTTACACAACAATACGCAAATAAACTAACCAAAGAAAAGATAATCGTGCTCAACTGAATTTCAAGATTCTTAAATGTAATTCTTACTTAAAATTGTCCATTAATCCTTCGCTCTTCTTTCTTCTTTCTTCCCGTAAATCAATTATTTGTAGTCCATTTGTATTCCTTAAATTGCCTGAAGGCATAAAACAAGTACTCCACAATTTCACCAACACTTATTCCTTTCTGCACTCGCGATTAGTCCAACTATGCGAGGTTATTACTCAATAAACCGTAATAATCTGTACACATGTGGTTGCCTCTTAAAAGTTTCTCGCAACCTTTAGGACAATTTAGTCCTTCCTTAACACAAATAAACTTTTAATGTCACATAACATTACCTTAACATTGGCTCAATTTACTACCAATACTTCGCACTTAAAGGTGGTTCCATAAATAATTTATACTAAAGATCAGTACAAGCTCACGCGCAGCACATCAACACTATAACGTAACAACTGTTAACTTTTTATAAATCTGCTTACGCACTTTTTCTTGAAGAAAAATAAACTGATTTTATCTTCAATCTCAATTTTTATTAATTGTTTTATTTATGAATGTCTTATACGATTCATCCCCTTTCGGGTTACGCAGTTGTTTAAACAATGACTGCCTTCAATATTATTCACAAATATAACTCAACCCATTCTAATTTCACACTTCACCTCGCGCGTCTCTCACCGACCTTTCACCAAAAGCAACAACCTAAAACTCAACGTCAATCTCTGACTTTCCTATTTATACCTTAAGCCATCCATCTTTAAACATGTCCGACTTCCTCGCTATATTCTCCAATGGTATTCATTCAAACTTTCTTAGTCCCGACTGATGCTACCCTCTGTACAACCACGCTCATAACTACAATACATCGCCATGTTTGTTCTTACTTACAAATTTTACAATTACTTTATGGAGAAGCCAGTTCTCGTCATCACATTCATTCAGTGGCCACTCTGGACCATTACACAACTTTCAACGTTTATCTCTCACATGCGCTCAACCTCCTTCCGCAACATTTGCAAAAATAAGTACAGTCTAAGGTCTCAAATCCCATATACTTACACGTATTCTCAAAATTGATTGCACAACATTATGAGAACTTTCTATAATCAACAATTAAACATACCAAATCTTTCTCTACATCTTTTCTAAAACATTCTACACTTATACATTTACATCTTCTGGCCAAGATTACTCCTTTATCTTCCAACATTCTATTCTTTATTAAGTAGTCAACAGTAGCAACCATTATCGTCCCATCGACAAATTTCTCTTCACATTTACATTCGTCAGAATCTATTTATTCCAACACCAATGTCACTATAACATTCAAATACACGTATTTACATACTGAATGATATTTCTCCTAAATTTCCAGTGGCGTATCACCCACCCACATACATTAGCATATACACAAAAAATTTTTTTCGTTCAAACTCAATACATCCGTACTCAAAACACGTAATACACGTCATTATAACATCTTACATACAGGGTGCGTCAACGCAACCTTACAACTCCTTTCAAAATATTCGACACCTCTACGATTCCCTTTTATTGTGAAACCGTTAGCTCCCTTAAAATATTTTCTATTTTGTTAGCAGAGCTTCTAAATTTTTGACTTTTGAGTTGAACTATACTATCGTATGTTTAGTTTAACTTAGTCTTAACTATTTCTGTTACCCTTGAACATAATACAAATTTAATTAAAATTATATGATCCTCTTCCCAAATAATCTCAGAACACAACTGTAAACGTTCCTGATAATTGTTCTGTAACAATTTTATTTCCGTTCATTTTTGTATAAATCCACAGGCATTTTTTGAATCGAATGCTACCATTTTATTTGTTTGTAACCCCTCATTTAAAGTTAATCGATTTTCTAATAATGTACGTGTCTCTAATATTCAACTATATATTTACCTTATAATTTGTACAAAAAAATTAACCTTTTTTGATTCCTTAAATTTTAAACGAAACTTTAGCTTTTTCATCTCTATCTCATTTAATTTTCTACTGTTTGGATCTAAATTTGCTCTTGTTTGCTTATTATCCTTTTTTAAATTGCTTAAAGTTACACTAATGTATTTACACAAATCCTCAAATTGAGCAACGTATTCCATTCCCTATTAACCTACAATATTTTTTGCAAGAGTACTAAATTTCTGCGTTTCGCATTCTTTACCCGAACATTTAATTACAATTGCGGTAATGTCCTGCTTTCTATTTTAGACTTTTTTTTAAACGCATTTAAATAATACAATTTGAGCTATGGATTTATTTCATTAAAATCATTCGCATTTCCGCTTTTCTATGATGGTACCAACTAAAACCTTGTTTCTTTCTCATTACAATAATTACATACATGTAAATAAATGAACTTTTGAAGGTTTCCTACTCGTGCTCTCCTTCAATTATTCTGATACTTCTAATTCCTTTAATCTTACTGCCTTGAGGATACCTTTAACAACTCTTTACTGGGAATTTTCCGCCTTATTTTCCTTTTCATACGTTTTTTTTACATTTCCACCATATTATAAATACGATTAAATCAAGTATTTGTACAATTACCAAAGCCATTCCAATTTCCTGCGCCCAGTTGAATTGTTTTACGTACGCGTGGCATTTTCATTTATAATGAATATTTTATTAAGTTTTGGGTATGATTACAGGACTCACCGGTTCCTTTTTTAAGAATCGGCATGTATTGTTGTTATTAGGTGTTTTGGGAGTTTTCTGCATCATGAAGATAGGGGTAAGGTCTAGTTGGGTAACTGGGCGTATGTAACTGGGATGTATATTTATTTCCATTGCATTTATAAAGTTGAATCTCCGCCATTTAATTGTCAGTTGCCCTCACCTAGTAGTACAAAAACCAAACGGTGTCAGTAGCACGTGTCTGTTGTTATCGCAGAAAATATTATTTTATGAAAGTTCTTCAGATGGTCATAGTACAACATATTACACACGCTAAGTATTTTACTCTTGGTAAGTATTACATTTGAAAATTTTGAATTTAAATGAATATGTGCTGTATTTGGAGATTATTCAACATAATGTCTGTGTTATTTTAAGTGTTGGAATATAAACAGTGTCACAAAGTGTACATTCCAGTTGCCCTAATAAATTACTCCAGGGTAACTGGGTGTATATGCATGGGCAACTGGAAGTTAACCCCAGTTACCTTATATTTGTTTGACATCCATTTTTTGTATTTTAGCAATCCAGAATGGTAAACTACCAAGAAAGACAACAAAGGGTGCAGATGGAGGTTTATACAAAGATTCACTACATCAAGCTGTAGTTGATGTTAAAAATACAACCTAACAATTTACGCAGCTGCACGAAGATATGCTGTTCCAGAATCAACAATTCGTCATTATGTACAAGGAGAGCAAAGTGTTGTAGCTAAGGAAGGAAAAGGTGGCGGAGGTATTCTGCATGAGTTCTGAAATTGAAACTGAACTTGAGGACCCTGAATCAAATGCAGAACTGGGGATACGGACTATCTCGAGAAGAAGTATTAGACATTGTGGAAATTTACGTTAAAAGGAATAAATTAAACACAAAGTTTAAGGATGGTAGACCAGGTGAGCAATGGTTTTGAATTTTGTACCAGGAATAAATTATCTTTGAAAAAACCGCAAGGAGTTGAGGCGGCTATAAAAACAAGAAAATCCCTGGACAATATACGGGTTCATAGATTTAGTCGAAAAACAGTAGAGAACTTAAATTTAACGGGCAAACCCACCTAATATATAATTGCAACGAAACTTCTTTCTGCAATGACCCGTCAAAGACAAAAGTTTTGGGTAGTATAGGTTCTAAGTGTTCCAGAACCATTTCGTCTTGTGGTCGGAAAACACAACTGTTTTAGTTTGTTGTTCGGCTTCAGGGCAAAAACTGCCTTTACTTTCAATATTTAAAGGACAGAATGTCATAGAGTCAATGATGCCTGAGAAATCCGATCCCTTAGATAAAACTGCATTTGCAGCATCAGATAGAGGCTGGATGACTGCAGCCATTTTTGCAAAATGGTTTAATAAATGTTTTATTCTAACATTCCTTCTGAGCGCCCGTGCTCCTTATTGTCGACGGTCACGTTTCATATCACTTGTGATGTCATCAAAGACGCAATGGATAACAATATTACAATTTGAAATTACCACCGCACTCAACACATATACTTCAACCGCTAGATGTATATTTAAAGGAATGAAAAGCAGTTGGGACAAAGCGCTCTGTAAATGGCAGAGGATGAATCCCAGACGGAGAATTTCGAAGAGTGAGTTTGTTCAGATTCTTAACAAAGAATATAAAACATGCCAAATAGTAATATAATCAACGCTTTTCGAGCTACCGGAATCTACAACGCTGAAACTGGTGGCCCTGATCGCAATCAACTACCGATAAATATTTTTTGAGTCTGACCTTAACAAGTATAGGAATCAAAAGAACAATTCTGTAGAAATTCCTACTACCACAGACAATGAGGCACAAGACGAGCCTACTGCTGATCCTATCGCTGGTCCATTTGAAGCATCCTCTACGTTAACTCTTGAACCTATCCCTGGTCCATCTAATGAATCGCAAACGTTAACTGTGGAACCCTTATGTCAAGACTCAGAAATTTCTGATAAAGAAAAACTTCTTCACAAGCTAACGACCAAAATATATCATTTGAGAATATTCTAACCCAAATACTATTATCAGGAAATAATACAAAACGTGACACTCAACCAAAAGAAAAAGAGTTTGCCTAGGTGCAGAAATTATAACTTCTGTCGAATATTTTAAAAGAAGCAAGAAGATGAAGACAGGAAAGGATCAGAAACAAATAAGAAAATTAAACAACAAGCTTCGAAAAGAAATATGGACAAGTTTAAACTGGCAAGGAAAACGCCAAATACAGATGTTAGAAAAAGGAATTTGTCAGATTCCTCAGAAGATAGTGACTCGTCTTTAGAAAAAGAAATTGAAAAAAACTACATCGACGAAGAGGACGATTTAATAGATGAGAGCATACATGACCTAGATGATATTAACATTAACGGTAATTACAAGCCAGATGATTGCTACCAAGAGGTTAAGGATACAAATAAAGACATAGAGGAGTCAAGTGATCAATTACAAGAACAAGATTTTGTTGAGTGTTGTTTCATTTACAATGAAGGTACCAAAAAGGAAACCAGAAAAACGTTTGTCTCTCAAATTACTAAGGTATTCCAAAACGACTATGAGGTGTCATGTATGAGACAAAAAAATAAGTGTTATGTTTTCCCAAATGTAATCGACACGGCAATAGTTCCACGACATCGGATTTTACAAAAACTGCCGAAACCGATAGTGAAAAGGGGCAACTATCTAAGATACTTACTTAGTAAGTAAATTCGATACAGGACAGTTCTTAAACGAGAGTATATTTATGTTTTGTTATTTAAGTAACACCTTAGGGTGATTTAATTTTAAGGATTTCTCTTTTGTATACAAATAGTTCTAGAAAAATACTTTTTTTAATAGAATATGAAAGCATTTTATAACAGTGTTTTATTGCAACTGTGAACATTCCTATTGTCTTTTAGTTAAATAAAATAAAAATGTTCATGATTATTTATTACTTACTATAACACCTTCCTGTTACCTACATATTTTACTATGCAAATTCTATGAAATACACCAGTACATTCCAGTTGCCCCTTTTTGGGGTATCTGGGCGCAACGATTAGTAAAATAAAAACACCGCCATTTTGGAAAAGAATCAGCAATAAGCCTCTGCTTTGCAGAGGTGGTCACTAAGATATATATGTTGCCCTATGTTCACCCAAGTTGACCAAAATTAATAAATTAGTTCCAATTTCTGCAATGTTTTGAAGATAGTTGTAAATTTACCTCCCAGTTAACCAATCTGACCTTAGGTTGTAATGGAGGCAAAACTCGAATTTCGCGCTGTTATATGAAATTAAATGGTTATTAGTTGTTTGTACTTGAACATAATTAAGATGAAAAGCTTGAGCTTGTTTCGACGAGTATTTGTGTATTAAATTGGAAAGCTTTTAAATATAAGCGGCAATTTGCGGGCATGACTGTTTTGTAAAAGGGAGCAAGTAGGAACGCTGTTATAATGACGTGTATTTGTTAGTCAGTCGCGCTAAGTAACCGATCGAACAGAGTCGCCTCTAGTAAGCGAAATTGGTTCAAAAGCGATTGCTGCAGCTTGATTTATGCTGCAATTAAAATTGCGAAATTATTACGAAAATTCAGTTAGTATTGTGTTAAGAGAATACAAGTGATCTTTTCTTTATCAGTGAAAAAAAGCTAAAAAGAATTAAAAGTGTAAATGTTGTCAAGTTGGCGATAATAAAAACATTGCGTAACAATTTACAACAGCGTTTTAAGTGCGCATTGAAAGTGTTCCAAGTTAATGTTTTGATAGCGAGTGATAAATGTACAATAAGACAATCGACCCAGTTAATAGATTGATATATAAAGTATAATAACTAAAAACATTGATAATTAAAGCATGGCATTCCGTAGCTCGCTTACAGTTTGTTGCGCACGCCGTTTGTAATTAAAATTGAACAATTAAGTAAAAATTGTAGTGTAAATGTATCGAACAATTATTTACTAAAATCATTAACTGATGAAAGAAAATTATAATCGTATTCATCCCCAACAAAGATCCAAATAAGATAGTGAAAAGAACAAAGAGAGCAAGTCGCAGTAGTCTATAAGCCTATGTTAGGCCTCTTCACCGGTCCAAGGAACGCAAGCATTACGTCACCAGTTCGAACAGGCATAACGAGTAAGAACCTTTCGATAGTATAAATAAACCGAAATTGGTGTGTTTTATTTATTTTAAATTTATGTTTAGATGCAAATGCTGAACGGGAATATATTTCGTTGATCATTTGTAAAGGATTGTTTTTGAATGTTAATATTAAGAAAAATACTAACATAGAATTAGAATCATTTTTATATAATGCTGTAAACAAAACAGTCTGCATTTAGGATTTGACTTAATTAAATATTATCACTTTTGATTCATTTTTATTATTGACTGTTGCAAATCTTAAAAGCTTATACAAACACTGCATGTGTAAATACTGAAGAAAGCAAGTTCAATTAATTGCAAAGTACAGGTAATTAATAACATCAGATTGAGAATAATTTTAATGAATGATAACAATAACCATTTATCACTTTATTGAGTAGCTGGTGCGTCCCAATAAACGGAAACGGAATTTGTCGAGTAATTATTAAAGTGCATTTACACGAACAGAAACGTGATAATAATAAAAGTAAAGTTCAGTTAATGAACGTTATCTTTATAAATTAAAATCACTTAGTTGACGTTGAACCGTTTGCCACGTGTCTAACCACCACACGGCACAATGCAGGAAAATGAGTGAGTTCGGCCAAAACTCAATCAAACGGTCCGAAGACCACAGAGCACTCGGATTGCATGGTTGTTTTGGATGTATCGATAATATAGTTGGAGTGAGAATTTGGTAGAGAGGAAAGAACCGAAATAGGCGCCACAAGCTTTAACGAAAGAAGAAACAGAAAATAGGTTCTTATTCCTTGACAGAGGAGAGCCTATAAAGCTTGAAACAGGAGGTAAGTAATAGGAATAATAAGTAAGTAAACAACAAACGTAAATTTCTTTCCTTTTGGAATTCCCAACAAAGGAGGCAATAAGCCAAATATTGCATAGCTATATAAACATGAATAATAAACGAAATAAATTATATACGGTATGTACGTTATTCCCACAATTCACACCAAAAGAAAATAAAATATAAATTAAAATAAGTTTACGAGGGCAAGTGGTGAGCTTGCATTTACGCCACAGTAATTTATAGTTTAGAATACCAAAACAAACAATACCCCTTCCGGCCGACGTAAGATCTTGCCTGAAGAGGCCAATTTAATAAACTTATTAAATCAGTTACTTATAAGAAAGAAATAATTAACTAATTCAGTTTGGCTTTCGTTTAACAAAACTGAACACAAATCCCTTTTGATTAAGTTACATAAATACAATTGAAAAAGCTTGTTCAGTCCCAATTTTATTTTAAAAACAAAGAAAAATGGCAATTAAGCAATTTAAAATTAGACACGAAAATTGCTCCGAACAACCTTATCCATATTCGAGTAAAGGAAAGAATATTATATATTTGAGCTACCAAGTAATTTAAACTAGCACGAAATCTCGCGCCAACAGTTAACGGATTCAGTACTACATCTGGTATACATAAAAGTTACATCTGGTATATATATATATATATATATATATATATATATATATATATATATATAACAGTTGCAGCAATGCTACTGCGCCCGACCACATAACCGGTAGTATAAAAGTAATTATTCAAAATGGAGGTTATACATTAATGGATGTGGCACATAAATCCAACTTTAGTAAAAGTTATTCAAAATTTTGACTGCTGATTGTGCGTGAAATATTAAAGAATGGATAATGAACATATAGTGGTTCGACATGAGAGAAATGGTATTTAAATTAGCCACAGAAGGGTCTCCAACTGACACCGAACTTATATTACAGGTAAATATGTTTAACAAATACTTGTTGATATAACTAATATAAATCTATTTAATTTCCTTCTAGGCAATCGTAACATGTTGAAGGCAATTTAGGTACGAGTCTCATTCAGAGGTAAGATGTTTGTCAAATATTTGTTAACGGTACTAAAGTAAATGTTCGTTGTAGAAAGCAATTTATTTATACATGCAAGTAAAGGAAAGGGCTGACCTGTGGTTGCGAATGCTTATGCGTTTTAAAGGCAGCCAAGCAACGAGCAAGCAGTCCCCAGTATGTGAGCTACAGCTGATCGCAGTTTATCAGCAACACAACCCAACAATAAGCCAAAGAGATACAGAACAGATACTCTTGTTACATCAATCAAGGCAACCAAATGTAAACATGAACTAGGATGTAATCATAACGGTAAAGTCATATGGACACTTCAATGGATGGAAACTTAAATATATGGAAACGTAGGTTTATGGAAACCCAAGCTGGTTGCTAAAACGAAAGTAAAGAGTGAAAACGATGTTTATTCAGTGATAAGATGTTACCTCTAAGATCGAATACGAGCGGTAGTTTAAACGTCTTAAACAATTTGTTACACTTATTTTATTGAAGGAGTAATGTGAAATTCTTTTGTTTGTGAAACCTGAAAAGAAGTTCTAATTACAACGAGGTTAGCAAGATCTAAAACTGCTTACCAAAATGTGTAGGTGTAGTGAAATATTTCTATTACATCCGCCTTAAATAGCGGTTATATCACTTTTATACAACAAAGCGATATTATATAGTGAAAATTTTCCATAAAATGATGCTTAACATCTAGTAAATTAAACCAAGAAAATTTTCTAGAAACTTTCCACCCTTCTACAGCAATGGCGATTTTGAAAAGAAAACCAACGCCTCAAGAAAAAATTTTACAACTTAATTTGTTACCACATTTAAATATTGTTAAAACAGATGTTTGTTTTCAAAATAAAGCATAAGTAAGATGCAGTTTTGTAATGGTATCACCATCTAGTGGTGATTTAGCA
This sequence comes from Vesta saturnalis, assembly GCA_036346205.1. Lineage (NCBI taxonomy): Eukaryota > Metazoa > Arthropoda > Insecta > Coleoptera > Lampyridae > Vesta > Vesta saturnalis. The sequence goes on along the minus strand of JARFJB010000481.1, from coordinate 47,107 downwards.
AAGTGACAGGTACCTATAAAATATAAGAATTTTGAAAATAACCAGAACCTACGTTCATCTCAGAAATAGTATTAATTAAAGTTAAATTTTGTAAAAACGAGTAAACTTTTTAAAATACAGATACAATTACGAGAGAAATAATTTTCGTATAACGTAACCGCGTATACGTCGTAAAAGAAAATTGTATGTGAAGTAGAACTTAACTGCAGTACAAGAATGATTTTATATATCATTTGATCCATCATTCTCATTAGTAAGATCGTAAATACAAAATTTTAAATCATTTAGTACAGAAAATAGAAACTAGTAAGCTTAAAGCATATTACAAAATGTTTAAGTCACAGATACTTATTTAAGGTCGCTTTTAGAAAACAGTAACCAGATAAAATAATACAATCGATCCTACATCGATTTGTGCATATTACACGTTTCACATTTTCATAAAAACAATATAAGGTTTTACTCAATGATTTTGGAAATTATAAAAGATTGAAGTAGAGCCCCAAACATTATTCTTTGTAGCCAGGTGTATGCAAGCAAGGTAATAATCGGAGGTAATACGCCCGTTACAAAACAATTCCCAACGTGCGAACCATCACAAAATAGCCTTCAAGAGAAGGACGAACAAAGAGAACTATTACAAAATGGTGCCCAAATGTGAGGCCCATTACAGGTTAGATTAGATTTCTCCTTAAATTCGGTACACAAGGATGGAAAACTTTACCGGTAAGAAAAAGGATTAATAAAATGAAAATCCATATTAATAATTAACATTAAGTAAAACTTAAAATTACTTTAATCTATTACAATACACGCTTATCTAATTTATTTACTTCAGCACTTGAAAAAAGCGGGCCTGACGTAGTAAAAATGTTCATCAACAGTTACAAACTCCACAAATGGTTCACGGTTACAAGAACAAAACTAAAGATGAGTTCAATAAATAATCACTTCAGGAAAGAAAATTGTCAAATCGAAACGCCAATGACGGAAGGTCAAACATAAATGGACGAATAATCACGGAAATAGGAATCGGTCAACAGGCACAGGAAAAACGATTTATCAATTATTTTATTCAAGCAAATTTTAGAAAATGCTAAAACTCGAACGTTATACTTACAGAACAGAGGTTAGTTATAAACTTAAGCATCTCGGCGATACCAACCTACTTAATTTTCTTTGTTGATGTATGTGGACTATTGGTGTGGTTTGTGACGATTTCTGATATAACCGAAATCTAAAGTGTCAAGTGTTGGGGCAAAAACATAAACAAAAAGAATTACATACCAATTTCTTTTAAAACTGTTAACCTAGCTAATCGCAATAAGAAAATTTCGAATTGTAAGTTCTACCATCTGTTTAACAATATATCCACCTTTTCCACAAAACATTAAAAAACAATACTTCCAGATTTCTTAAAGTGTCGACTATTTGTGAATTTAACTTATTTGAAACATATTATGTACACAAAAGACAGTCCACTAAATATCAGAAAGAATAATCATTTGGTTTGAAATTAATGAATCAGCAAATTTGTTCGCATGTTTTGGTGAAAATAAATATACCAGACGTATGAAAAATTTCTGAAACTTAGCTTATTAGCAGGTTTGGTTACAGGAGGCATGATATACTTGTACAATAAAACTTGCGTCGATAAGTGTGGACAAAAATCTTCGGTTTTAGAGACATTCATATCTGCAAGCCCTAATTATGCAGTTTGTATGCGGTCATCGAAATGGTTATCGGCGTTTCAGCTAAGGGGTATCAAGTTCTTAAATCTGAGTTTAAACTACTTAACTAATAGGCCATGAGTATTTAACGGGCCCCACACCCCTTCCAGAAGTGAAGTCAAATTTAAAAAATACAACATAAGCTTTCATCGAGTTTGACGCCTAATGTTTAAGCTTGATGCTATATTTAATTTTGATAAAATTACATTTTAAGTAGGTTGTAGGTACATAAATTCTATAATGTCGAATGCGAGTTCGTTTGAAATATAAATTTCTTGTTAATCTATAATGTTATTAAAGATTTACAATGTTCTTTAGATTATAAAAATAAACAAAAGTATATTTTCTGTAAAGTTTTAATCTTTATTTATTTACGGTAAAGGTGAATCGGTAAATACCTTTTTATACATAAGCAATAAATATAATATTGCACCTTATAAACCTTATTATATCACAAAAATAATATAAACTGAATTAAACACTAAACGGTTCAAAAAATTCTTATTTCTTATTTAGTTCTTATTTTTGTCAGCATAAATCGACATTATACAAAAGGCACAATGAAAGTGTCAATACAAATATATCTCATATAAAACCTAAAATTAAATATTCACTTTTCTGCATTTTACCGAAGCAAATTCATCGATAATGTCGTTGCAGTCTAATTTTTGCACACTATCGGTTTCAATGTAAAGCAAAGATAATGCCGACAACTTTTGTTGAGCTAAACTGCTCCGTAAATAATTTTGACCCTTTTGAGAGCAGAAAAGCTTCTTTCGCCGCTAGCATTGCTAAATAGCATCGTTAGAAATATTTTTAGTAAAATATTTATATTCAGGAATGTACTAGATATATTATTTTCTCTTATTAATTTAAACATTTCATTTATATTTGTTTTTTCATTAATTTATCCAAATATAGAAAATAATTCATTTCGTCGTCTATATCTATTACCGAAATATCTGTTTTGTAAATTAACTTTAGTTCATTTAATTCAACGTCATTTAAATACTCAAATTCAAAAAACATTAAAAATTTTTGTATATTTTCTATATGATTCCGAACGTATTTGTATTTGACTAATGATTGTATCACAAACAACAAAATGCTGTATTATTTTATAAGACTAAGTGACACTTTTGTGGCGAATCTGTAAGTTTGACGGACGAACGTAGTGAGTCCAAATACAGATGAACCAAAAGTCACTGCTCCGCATATATACTATTTTTCTTCAGAGGTTTTTACACTTAAATGTGAAATGAAGAAAAATAATTAGGTTGTGAAAATGAAGAATAGTTAGATTTACTTAGCGTGCTCTGGCAAGCAGCAGCAGATGTTGCTAGGTTTCGTGAAAACAATGCATTAAACAAGTTGAAAATTGTGAAGATTCTCCGTGTTATTGTAAGTAGTTTATTAAACTTTCTGTTCCTATTAGTGTAAATTAAAATATTACATTGTCAGGAGTATGATGGATTTGGAGAACTACACGCCGTCAGAAATTACTGAAGCGGCTAATACAGCAATAAATGATCTATTACCTACAAGATCGAGCAAAATCTATGAATGCGCTTTTCAGCAATTTATAAAATGGTGCGATGAAAAATATTAAAAGCTACTCTGAAACCATAATGTTAGCTTATTTTGCCGAATTAGCAACAAAAATGAAATGAAAAGCTCGACAATGTGGTCCCAATATTCGATGATAAAATCATTATTGAGCATTGCACATGGCGTAGATATAAGCAAATACTTGAATCTAAAGAAGCAGAATGAAGGATATACCCCAAAGCAGGCCAAAGTATTTACAAAAGACCAATTTAACAAATATTTATCGGAAACGTCGGACGAAAAATAAGGTAAGTTTTAGAAATAGAATGAAAACAAGCTTTATATTTTGTATTTTTAGATAGTTTTGATTATTGGTATCGCAGGGGCATGTCGTTGAGATGAATTGGTGAAGATGAAGGTAGACGACATTGAGAACCTGAATACTCTGGTACATGTTAAAATTACAGATAGCAAACAAAAAATTAAATCATTTACAGTTGTAGGGAATCTTTCCTAAATTTATATAACAAATATGTTGCTTTGCGCCCACGAGATATGAATGATCGCCGATTTTTTGAAATATGGAAATAGAAAATGCTCAAGAGCGGTGATGGGACTCCATAAAATAAGTAGTGTTCCTAGGAGGTAGCTTTTAAAATTAGCGAACTATACAGAATATACAGGGCATTGTCTAAGAAGAACCTCAGCTACACTGTTGGTGGACGGCGGCGAGATTTAATGTGCTTGAAGTGCCATGGTGGCTGGAAATCGCATTGAGCTGAGCGTTATTTGAAGACTCTAGAACATTGAAATTTGCAGTAGCGCTTACAGAAGTTCATGTAGAGAGGAAGAATTAAAGACCATTTCCTAGAACGCAGCGAGACCTCCACTGTCCTCTGGCGAATTTTATTTTGGAAAAATGTTAGTTTTAATCATTATACTTTAAATCTTTATAACTCTAAACAATAAATTTTCGTTGTTTTCCAAATTGGTGTTTGGGTTATTAACTTACATTACTTTTGCATCCGCTGCGAGGAGATGCAAAAGACTTTGCACCGCCGGTGAAAATGTTAAACCTTAACTTTGTCAGGTGAAGTTTAAAATGTCATCTTTTATTGACGCCTGAAGAAAAATTTATTGTTTAGAGTTATAAAGATTAAAAGTGCAATTATTAATACTAACATTATCTCCAAAATAAAATCCGCCAGAGGTAACAGTAGGTCTCTGGTTGTAGGAAATGGTCTTTAATTCTTCCCATCTACATGAACTTTGTACTGTACGCTTGCACTAGGTGTAAAAATGTTCATACTCTTTTTGTTGCTAGAGTCTTCAATATAACTCAGCTACAGATGATTTGATTAAAGATATGCAAAGAAAATTGTTCACACGAAATCTGTAACAGCACTTTCAGTAGAATTACATAATGTTAAACAAAACGAGAAATCTATAGAGGACTTTGGTAAGGTTGTTTGCCAACTAATGTTGATTTGACCATTACTGAAGCCGCAGGTAACAATGTAAAACGGACGATTCTTAAAAAGTCAACGAAAGGTTGGCCATTAGTGTTTTTATTAGGGTCTAAGTAATGAATTGCGGAAAATCGTACGAGCTAGGGGTCAAAATAACTTGGCAGATGTCATAAATACAGTGATAATAGAAAGCAAAAGGTACCAAATTCTCCATCTCTAATTTTCCACACAAAGAGACGTACTAATTATCAAAATTCTCGCGGTCGATTCCAAACACAACGATTTCAAAGTAGATTCTATAGGGTTACCGACATCCACAAAACAATTTTTCTAATAACTTACATAATTCACAGAATAATCATAATACCGGTAATCGTCAAGATGTTTCAAACTACAGAGGACACAGTCAAGGTAGTCGTATATTTGAACGCGGACGAGGACAAATGTCGCGTAATACACGCAGAGAAAATAACTATCACAACGCTTATTTCGCAATACTCATGATAACAATAACGAGGACCGTGAAAGTAAAATAAATCATAATCCGGAAGCCATTACAAACCAGTTTTTCGAGTCAGCGAAATCTAGATTTAGTACCGACGCTGCAATTATAAGTATGAATGGAATAAATTGTACAACTGAAATATCGAGAAAATGACTTAAATTTTTTATCGACACAGGGGCAACAATTAGCGTTTTATTTAAAATTACGTTCAGAAGGACGAATACATAAATTCAAATCAAAATATAACAATTAATGGTATTGCAGGCTCCATCAAAGCTCTTGTTGCCGTAAATTTAAATTTAAACATTCAAAACTTTTGCTTACAACAGAATTTTATATTTAGATCAGTTTGCAGACAATATTCATGGAATTCTGGAAGTGATTTCTTCACAAATTTTCAGCTCACTTAGATTACGAAAAATGTTTGTTTTCATTTTATGTGCAGTTTAATTATATTTCTTGCATGCAATCCATGCACGATTGCTGCATTTAATACCGCCTCGTTGAGAAGTTATTAGGTATTTTCGGTTAAATTGTAGATGATTGCGTTGTTATGAATGATGAAGTTAAGGTGTGTATGTAGCTTCTACTATAGCTAAACCAATAGATAGTTTTATCCCCGTTAGGATACTCAATATGAATGACAAGGAAATTAGAATAAAAAATTATAAACCAAAAATTGAGACATTAGATAAATTTCATGTATGTACTAACATAAAACGACAACGGTTAATCGAATACAAGAGTTTTAAAATTAATAGACTTTGAGTCATTAAATCAAGAAGAGCACGACTCTATACAAAAATTTGTACTAAATAGCGGATATATTCCAATTAGATGACGACATAGGATAAAAATATGTCAACACAAAGATTCATTTTAACAAGACACAGTTCCAGTGTATTTAAGCCTACCGCTTATCTCATACACAAAAGACGAAATCACAGACAGATAGACAAATTAAAGACGGAGTAATTGAAGAAACCAGATCGGATTGGTCATCTCCGTTACTAATCGTTCCTAAAAATCAGATAGGTTAGGTGAGAAAAATGGCGAACGGTTATAGACTATCGATTATTAAATTGACGTATTGAAAACGATAAATTTTTACCCTGTATTACCAAAATTTTAGATTCATTATCCGGTGCAGTTTATTATTCACATTTGGATTTAGCGCAAGGTTATCATCAAGTACCTTTGCACCCTGACAGTAGACCGTGCACAGCATTTACTACAGCTACTGGTCAACATCAAATGACGAAGTTACCAATGGGATTAAAAATTAGTCCTAGTGCATTTTTAAGAGTAATGACAGTTGCTATGTCAGGATTAAATTATGAGTCATGTTTTATTTATTTGGATGATATTGTTGTTTTTGGACGAAATCTATTGCATCATAATCAAAATTGAGTAAAGTATTGCAACGACAACATAATAATTTTAAATTAAACCCAAGCAAGTGTAGCTTTCTTAGAGGAACTTTTGTATTTAGACCATGCCATTTCATCGGCGGTGTTTTGCCGACAGACAATCTAGTCGCCATAAAAACTATCCAGTGCCAACAGACGCCAATGCTACTAAACGGTTTGTCGCGTTTGCTAACTATTATCGGAAATTTAAACAACTTTGCTGATTTAGTAGAAGCTTTAAATCGTCTAACGCGAAAAAATTCTATTTTAATTGGACTTCAGAATGTCAAACTCATTTGACCCGTTAAAAAACTTATTGGAGCACCCACCCATTTTACAATATCCAAATTTCGGGAGCGATAACCGTTTTATTCTTCGTACTGATGCTTCAGGCCATGCTCTGGGAGCCGTATTGTCAAATGGAATGATAATCCTGTTGCTTATGCCAGCAGAACTTTGAATCTTGGAACGTAATTACCAATCATTGAAAAGGAACTCTTAGCAATTGTATGGGCTGTTAAACATTTTAGGCCATATCTATACGGTAGACAGTCTGACATTGATACTGATCACCGTCCTTAGTATATTTGTTTGAATGGCAAATCCATCTACCGACTCACAAAATTTCGACTTACATTAGAAGAATATGACTTTACTGTACATTATGTTAAAGGAAAGAAAATGCTCCAGCTGTCCATGCTGCCCTTTCTCGTATTTGTCTTGAGCCTCCGAACTTAAACAACTTTCTAGTAAGGTGATTCACCACATTAACATTATGACACGTGCTCAACTTAAGTAGCAACGTACTTTAGAGGACAAACTGACGATTTTACGGACAATAGGTATGATCACCCTGGCATCGTAGAATTGCTTAAATACCCAAATAATTCTGTACTAGTACAACCCTTAAAAGCCGACGACTTTAAAATGAAGAATCAAGATAATAAAATTGTTTAAAATGTGGTGTATATACACACATATATTAGTGACACTTCTCCATCAGTTCACACGGTGCAACGTTGAGAGATTTAGTCTGTTAAAATAAATGATATGAATAATATATATATTAATATATATATATATATATATATATATATATATATATATATATATATATATAATATATATATATATATATATATATATATATATATATATATATATATAAGAAAAAGATTTAAACTGCGTAGTTAGTCAAGAAAAATTATTGAAGAAATAATTAAAAATAAAGAGGAAATCAAAGTGATGGGTATACAAATATTATAGTACCAAATTTAACTCTTATTACGGATCCACAGGATCAAAAATTAAATTAATGATTATCACACGTTACCTACCGGAGGTCATGCGGTATGAATAGTATGTATCACAATATTAGCGAACTTATTATTGGCCAAAACTTAGACAAGATGTAGAAACTTACGTTCGACGTTGTGACGATTGTCAGCATTGCAAGCATTCGATACCGTGTAAAGAACCAATGAGTATTACAACCACTACTACTTCCGCATTACGGAAAATATTTGTCGACTTGGTAGGACCACTCCACCAGATAATCAAAATAACAAATATATTTTAACATTACAAACGAATTAAGTAAATTTGTTAAAGCATATCCTTTGCCAAACAAAGAAGCATAGGTTGCTTCTGCCTTTGTTGCTAATTATATTCTTAGGTATGGTGTCCCGTACAATTGGGCACGGACCAGGGAACTGAATTCATAGCAAGTATTTTAAAGAAATTTGTAAATTATTGCACATTCGACAACTAAATTCAACCGCGTACCACCATGAAACTTTAAGCGCATTAGAAAATTCACATAAAACATTGGGCTTACCTTCGCATCAAATAGCCAAGTATCCAGGCTCTTGGATACTTGTACCTTTTGGTGTTTCGCTTTAATACTACCGTACATTCTGAAACACGCTATACGCCGTATGAACTTATTTTTAGAAAACTTTGTAACTTCGTCAGTTCGTCAGTTCGTCAGTTCATCAGTTCATCAGTTCATCAGTTCATCAGTTCATCAGTTCATCAGTTCATCGTTTATCAGTTTGTCAGTTCGTCAGTTCGTCAGTTCGTCATTTGTCAGTTCGTCAGTTCGTCAGTTTTCGTCAGTTCGTCGTTGTCAGTTCTTAGTTCATTAGTTCATCAGTTCATCAGTTCATCAGTTCATCAGTTCATCAGTTCATCAGTTCATCAGTTCATCAGTTCATCAGTTCATCAGTTCATCAGTTCATCAGTTCATCAGTTCATCAGTTCATCAGTTCATCAGTTCATCCGTTCATCAGTTCATCAGTTCATCAGTTCATCAGTTCATCAGTTCATCAGTTCATCAGTTCATCAGTTCATCAGTTCATCAGTTCATCAGTTCATCAGTTCATCAGTTCATCAGTTCATCAGTTCACCAATCAAAAGTTATTATAATACTCGTAGTGTTAGATTACGAGTGAAGTGTAGGGTTAGAATATGTAAGAATAGTCACATTATGTACTAACAATAAATATGTATCCCACGTTATATAAAGAGAGTTAACCCAATTCGAATCTGTAAATATCCACGTCAACTTAAAGTAGTTATCACCTGAAACCCTGTGTCCCAGCATATCACATCTTCACCAATTCATCGCAACGACATGCCCTGAGATACCAATAATCAAAACTATCTAGAAAAATGCAAAATATAAAGACTTGTTATCATTCTATTTCTAAACTTACCTTCAATGCCAAGTATTTTTCGTCCGACGCTTCCGATAAAAATTTGTTAAATTGGTCTTTTGTAAATACTTTGGTCTGCTTTGGTGAGTATCCTTCATTCCGCTTCTTTAGATATGCACGAAGTTTCAAGTATTTGCTTATATCTACACCATGTCGAATGCTCAATGATTTTATCATCGAATATTGTGACCACATTGTCGAGCTTTTCATTTTAATTTTGTTGCCAATTCGGCAAAATAAGCTAACATTACGGTTTCAGAGTAGCTTTTAATATTTTTTCATCGCACTATTTTATAAATTGCTGAAAAGCGCGTTCATAGATTTTGCTCGATCTTGTAGGTACTAGATCATTTATTGCTTTATTAGCCGCTTCAGTAATTTCTGACGCCGTGTAGTTCTCCAAATCCACCATACTCCTAACAATATAATATTTTAATTTACACAAATAGGAACAAAAGTTTAATAAAATAGTTACAATAACACGGAGAATCTTCACAATTTTCAACTTGTTTAATGCATTGTTTTCAACGAAACCTTGCAACGTCTGCTGCTGCTTGCCAGAGCACGCTAAGTAAATCTAACTATTCCTCATTTTCACAACATAATTATTTTCCTTATTTCACATTTAAGTGTAAAAACGTCTGAAGAAAACATAGTATATTTTATACGGAGCAAATTGACTTTATGTGGTTCATCTGTGTTTGCGACTCACTACGTTCGTCCGTCAAACCTACAGATTCGTCACAAAAAGTGTCACTTTAGCTTGTTATAAAATAATATACTTTTTTTTTTAATATTGTTTAAAATATTCGTTCGTTTTCAGATGCAGCGGACTTACAGACAAAAATCTCATTGGTGTTCTGAAACACTACAGGCAGCTCTTGAAGCAATAGAAAATGGGCGCTATATTCGGAAGTTTCAAAACTTTTGCAATTCCAATTATCGTAAGATTAGGACGACGACCAGTGTTTACTGAAGAACAGAAGCGTGAATTATCGGAGCATATAATAATTAATATTTCCAAAAATTTTTTGGTATTACATCAGCACAGATTCAGCAGAGAGTTACACTTTTCCAAATTAAATAATTTGGAAAATAGGTTCAATGAGGAAAAATGTCAGCTGGTCGTGACTGGCTAGAGGAATTTCTACGACGCAATCCACAAGTTAGACTAAGGAAACCAGAATCAACGAGCATTAATCGTATTACTGCTTCCAACAAAGAAGAAATAGGATTTTTTTGCAAACCTAAGCACTCTCATGGAAAAATACAAATTTTCCCCAAAGCAAATATTTAATGTTGACGAGACCGGTATTACAACAGTTCAGCGTCCTAACAAAATTTACGCTGAAAAAGGTCAAACAAGAGTGGGCTCCTTAACAAGTTGGGAGAAGGAAAACCACTACTGTTTTGTGTTCATTTAGCACAGCTGGAACTTATGTTCCTCCTACGTTCATTTATGCCAGGAAACGAATGGCTGATCATTTGAAAATAACGGACCTCCAGGCGCTATTAATCACTGCTCAGATAATGGTTGGATTACCGAATGGTTAAATCACTTCAAGCGTTGTCTTAAAAATTCTAAAGAAGATCCAGTTCTGCCGTTATTAGACAACCACTCTAGTCATTGCTCGTTAAAAGTTTACAATTTCTGAAAGAAAGCGGAATTATTATGCTGATTCCTCCCCATACGTCGCACAGAGTTCAATCACTTTTTATGGTCCGTTGAAGACAGCATATAATTCAGAAAACAAATTACGCCCAACATTGTTGCTGCTTTATTCAACAAAGCTTTCGGAAGGATAGCAACCTACTAAAGGTTTTGAAGTAACGGGAATATTCCTGTCAATCCTGATGTTTTCAATGCAGAAGATTTTGCCCCGCTGAAAACTTAAAACCTGTAAACCTAAATGAGTTGATTCCTAGAAATAAACAAATAGAAAAGATGGCAGGGAAGAAGATGTAGAACAACAAAGAACCTAAGGAGACACTGACGAAAATGAAACAAAACAGAACATATCGTCTAGGAAATAATACCTGTTCCCGGATGTTCTGGAACTAATAATGAAAAAGAAATAAAATTTGCGAAAAAGCAATACTTCCAAATATTTACATCGACGCCAATGAAAGAAATTTTGGAAGAAAAATCCAAAAAGAGAATGCTGCAGAAGATGGTCATTCAAAAGTAAAGAGTAAAAACAGGTTTTCGGTAGCTTTGATGGCACCAACGCTTTTGTGAATAAAGATACCAATATTTCCATGCAACAGAAACCAGAACTAAGAAAGAAAACTAAGGTAATCTACAATAACTGTGAAGATGAAGAAGAAAAGTCCGACGTCGAAATTACTGCTCTATTTTCGGAGAATTTGGAAAACCGAACTCTGGATGAGATGTGTTAGCTGTTCTGGATGGGCTCACAGTGATTGCACAAATGGAGAAAGAAAGAAAAGTTATGTGCGATTTCTGCATGAACATGTTGGATAATGGTGGCCGCTATTACCTCCAAGATGGTGGGTAATTCCGGCCACTTATATACTTTCAAAAAGGCTCGAAATTTTTAATCTTATTTTGTAACTTATAATAAATATTTTGATTTCGAACCTGATATCTTTCATTTAAACAGACTAATCTCCTTTTACATTTTAAAATCTCTGAGATATTCAAGATTTTCCTTAGGGGACCAGTATTCCCCACTTAACCCAAATCGTCTAAAGTTACAAGCTCAACAAGTAATTATGAATGTTCTTCATTCTTCTGATGACTATTGGATAAAATTACTTTATACTTTACTGTATGATACAACTGACATACACAATGTTTTAAGCAATACTTTGAGGTACTAATAACTAGTCTGATTTTTATGCGTGTTACGCCATTACTCACGAACTGCATAATTCCTCATTCAAGAAATAAATAAATTAATCAATGTTGCTTTACCTGAAATCCGATGGATTTTTCCCAAGTATGATTGGATTAAGATCAATGCACGTTTTATGGAGAACGTAATTTGTAGATTCCAAAACTGAACTGTGCTCTAAATTCAGTATTATATCACGTAGAATAGATAGACCTTTCTCCAGGCTAATCGTGGAACGAGTGGAACAACCAACGAGACGAATGGTTTAAAAATAAACATTATTTAAGGGTAATTCCGTCACACATAATACGTTATCAATCCTTTGACGACGGCGCGGCGCACCGTACGGGCCGCATAAGATGTAAAAAAATAATGTAGGTATCATAAATAAACCAGAATGATATTTTAATTTTGTTTATATATAGTAATTTATGTAATAAGGATCATAAAGAGGATCATTAAGGTACAAGTCGTGAATGTTATCGGGCGAGGCGCAGCAATCCGATAACACAACGTGTATCATAATGATTGTTTATGATCCGTATTACACAAAATTTTATCTGATGGCATTTATATTAATACATTTTCGAAAAATTAAAATTGCATTTTGAGATGTCACAATGACAACTATTTTTAAAGCGGTATAAGTATACGTGTAGTTTAAAATATTAGTAGGTTAGTGAGCTGTGCTTTGCCATTTCTTTGACAACGTCAGGTTGTAACAACAATACAATCCGCGCGGCCAAAGAATGCCTCGTGTCGCGCATGGATGTTCGTGCATTCGGCTGCACTTGTTAACGCAATAGCGACTGAAAGCATTACCAGTAGCGTCGGTGTCGCGTTTTCAATTATTCGTCACCAAACCACAAGAAATTTAAAACTATTTTATTTATTTGAATTACATATGAACAGTAATAGTTTAAACATTTATAAAATAAACGAACTAATAAAACATTTTTGAATATTTGCTAATCTGTTGGTAATGATACTAAGGAATGTCAACTATTAGGATTTCTTTAATGAGAATTTAAGCATATGCCATTAACATTACATGCGCGGCAAAACTACTTATTTATTTTACTATGTATTGTGAAAGTATTTGTTGTTTATACACATTTGTCTAATAAATTTGAGTATTATGAGCTTTAGAATTCACATAGGACACAAAATGGTTCACTGTCGTTTTGTTGCAATAATCGTAATAAAGTTAAATTAACAAGTACGTATGTAAATTAATAACAGAAATAAATAAATAATTAGTGTAATACATGATAATAAACGGAACGCGCTTTTGGTGGCGACGCCACTGACATGTCGCGCTTAAGAGACTTGAAGTTGGATGAATGCGCATCCAACGTTCAGGCATTCTTTGGCCGCGCGGACTGTATGCTTGTTGAAAATGTGATAGATGAAGGATCCGTTTTAGAATTATTTTACCGAATAAAAAACAAAGGTAATACGAGAATTTTTGTAACATCGGAGAATATCCACCTATAAAAATAAGAAATGCACGAAACAACCCGTTGAAATTACACCTTTGGTAAAATTCCAAAAGTTATTACCACTTTTTGAATTTACCTCACCCTGAAGAATATACCGGACATTTTTCGGCGATCGTCTGCTTCATTTTGGCCGATTTTGGAGCTGATCTGTGTACCGTGAAACGCCATGGCGGATGGAAAAGCAATACTGTTGCTGAAGGTTACATTGAAAATTCGAAAAGCAAAGAAAAAATATCAGAAGCAGTTTTGGTGCCAACAACCAAACAGGATTACAAATTTACCAAAAGCATCAACTACTGATGTAAAAACTCTAGAATCCATTGGAATGAATGTTGCAAATTGTAGTAATTGCTCTTTTACCATTTATAAAGTTTTGTACCGGTTGTCCCATTTTCGTATGTTTTACGGGTATCTCGCTTATTTTTAGGTTAGAACCTTGTGGTTTTCGCAGACCATGCTATTTTTAATGAAACCAAAGATGCACTAATCAAATTTGCCATAGTCATCTTAGTTTGTGTGTTACAGGGTGATTTTGAAAAATTGCATTTTCAGTCATCCCCTGTAACTCTGTTATTGTCAGACATATTAAAAAGTAAAACTGATATTTGTAGATTTTTACGTAAATCCAGTGGCGTACTCAGATTTTCTTTAGAGGTCACAGTTTTGAGATATTGACATAACTTTTTTTATGGGATACCCTATATATATTTTTTAATTTTTCCCTTGCCAAGAGCTTTTCAAAAATATAGCATAGTCTATATTTATTTTTATAAATAACGTGACAAAATGATTTTTTCTATAATTTATATTGATAATATTGGATAGCCGTGGGTAACCATGGTAACGCAAAAACAAGATAATTAACGTTCTGCCATTACTTAGGTATTTGATTTTTGAAGTTTCTGCTTCTCTCAAATTATTCCTGGTTACATTTTCCCAAATTTAGTGCTGATATTTATTGTTATTCGTTGTTTTTGTTTATTGTTATCGTTCTTGTTGTTGTTTAATTATTTTTTAGAATGGCTCGAAACCAAAAATTTGAAAACTTTGAGAAATATGATATGAATACTTGCTTCATATTATCTAATGAAAACGCAGACCAGGCCTTAAAACTGTATCTGAACAGGTCAGTTAATCTTTACCTTAGATTTGTATTTATTTATATACCTATTTTGTCATATAGATATCCCGAAAGAAGACACCGACAAAGAATATTTCAAAAATTAAAATTTAATCTTTGCCAATATGGATGTTTTCACAAACCTCGACCCCGAGTTTACAACAAAGAGAACGAGGAATCAGAGATCAACGTTTTAGCAGTTGTTCAAGCCACTCCTGAAACCTCGTGCAGGAAAATAGATGAAGAGATCGGTGTGTCTAAAATAACAGTGCAAAGGATTTAAAAAACATAAATTCAAACCCTACAAGTATAAACTTGATCATCATCTGCACCCTGGTGATGCTGAACGTAGATTGAGTTCTGCAATTGGTTTATAAATATGAAAACTCAGGACAATAATTAAAAAAAATAATTTGGTCAGACGATGCACATTTCACAAGTTCGCGGTTTTGGAGTCAAGAAAACACCCACGTGATTTTTCCTAGAAAGCGTCAAGGCAGGTTCGGATTTAATGTCTGCTGCTTTATTTTTAACCGAAAAATAGTTTACAAGATTTATGAAGAAAACCTAAACTCTAATGGGTACTTACAAATTCTACAAGAAAAACTATGAACATTTTAGAAGGTATTCCACTGACTCAACTGAACGATATATTCTTCCAGCAGGATGGCGCTCCAGCCCACAATGCTAGAATAATACAAAACTGGCTAAATTAACGTTTTCCCAGGAGATGGATTGGAACAAATGACCTGTTCGATGGCCACCACGATCACCGGATCTCTCGGTTTTGGATTTTTTTGTGGGGTATTTAAAGAATAAAATTTATTCAAGGCAATACGCCAACATGCAACAATTAAAAATTGCAACGGAAAATGCTTTTGCAGAATTACGAAGACAATCATTTATTTTAGAAAATGCTATTAAAAGAATTTATAAACTTTGTGAAACTTGTAGAGACATAATGGTCTGCAATTTGAACAATATTTGTGATTAATTAATTATTTTGTTTTTATCAATGTAAATTATAGAAAAAATCATTTGTCACGTTATTTATAAAAACAAATATAGACTATGCTATATTTTTGAAAAGCTCTTGGCAAGGGAAAAAAAAATTTAAACAAATATATATGGTGTCCCATTAAAAAAAAGTAAGTTATGCAATATCTCAGAAACTGTGACCTCTAAAGAAAATCTGAGGGTCGCCACTGGATCATACGTAAAAAAAATCTACAAATATCAGTTTTTACTATTTTAATATGTCCGACAATGACAGAGTTGCAGCGGAAGACTGAAAATGCAATTTTTCCAAAATTACCCTATAGCACAAAACTAAGATGGTTATGGCAAATTTGATTAGTGCATCTTTGGTTTCATTAAAAATATCACGGTGTCGCGAAAACCGCAAGGTTCTAACCTAAAAATAAGCGAGATACCCCGTAAAACATAGAAAATGGGACAACCTGTACAGGGTTGTTTTTTCGTTAATATTATAGGGTATAGGCTAAACGATAATAGATACAAAAAACTAAGATACGTGTCCCGTTCTCTTTTTAGTGTTTAGTTTAATGGCGCAATCGGATCTACGCTAACTAAATTGGTTTCGAAGATACAAAGTGATTCTCAAAATCTGCCGGTTTTATTATCTCTTATGACTCGTTATTTATGGAGATAAAAAAGCTTTGGATACAAAGTTTTATGACTTTTACGTTGAATCCAGTGAGGTTCTTAAAAAATATAGATGTATGATTTTTGAGATATTATCAAAAGTAGCATTTTCTTAAACGGACACCCTGTATCTGATAATCTCAAAAATTGCATTTTTCTTGAGATTGTAACAATATATAACACTTAATATTTTGCATTGTCCTAAATAGCTAAAATACTAAAAAACATTTTTTTTAGTTGGCCGTTAATTGAATGTTTTAAGCAATTGTTTTGTTTGTTTACATGTCATAAAATTCAGTCACAATTATGTATTGGTACTCTTATTTCGTGTCCGATTATATTTTTTAAAAAGGTGATTAAAATGAATAATTTTCAAAATTATGAAAAATTGAATATGCTTGAGTGCTACATTGAGAGTAATAAAATAAAGACACAGCTCTAGACTTACATTTTGAGCGTTATCCGGAACGACGACAGCCAGAACAACAAATATTTGAAAGATTATATCACAATTTAAGTGAGTATGGATCATTTGGAAAACCAAGAAGTAAGATTTACAATAAGGCAAATAGAGCAGGAGATGAAATAAATACATTAGCTTGTGTTGCTGCTGATCCGACGATATCTAGCCGTAATATTGAGATAGATATTGGCACAAGTAAATCTAAAGTTTTAAAAACGTTAAGAAAGCATAAGTATAAACCATATAAAATAAGAAAGATTCATAGCTTACATCCTGGAGATGAAGAGCGGCGTTTAATATTTTGTCATTGGTATTCGCAGCAAATTAATCGGAATCCCAATTTTTTCAAAATATAATATGGACCGACGAGGCTTTTATATCTAGCGAAGGAATTTTTAATCGATATTGGTCAAACATAAATCCTCATCAGACGGTCGCCAGGATACAACGAGGACGGTTTGGGTTCCATGTATGGGTGGCGCTATATCAAAACAGAGTCCTTAACTACAGAATTTTAATGAAAATTTGAATGCTCAAGGATACATCCAAATTTTGGAAGAATGTGTAATAATGGAGTTGGATAACATGCCATTAGTTGCAAGAAATAATGTTTATTTACAACAAGACGGTGCTCCAGCACATAATAGCCACATGGTAAGAGACTTACTAAATGTCAATTTTGGCAAAATTGGCTTGGTACATTGGATCAAACAGATGGCCTCCGCGTTCCCCGACCTGACGCCACTCGACTTTTATTTTTGGGGATCTATCAAAATGAAGTCTATAAAACCAAGTAATACTGTAGAAGAACTCAGAGCAAATTTTATTAATTGCATTGGAAGAGTGCGAAATATTAAAATCTATAACGCCACTCGTTCAGTTACAAGCAGAGCCCAAAAATGCATCGAGCAGAATGGAAGACAATTTGAGCACCTTTTGTGATTAACCACCTATGCTAATTGTTATATATAAGTATTTGAAATAATTACTGTTGAGTTGTTATAAATCTTTTCTTGTTTTTGTAGTTGTTGTTTTAGTTTATTAATGTTTTATTATTGTTATTATCTGCAATTTTATTATGCCTATTAGAAAATAAAGAATTGATTAAATCCATGGCTAACTAAAAAATGTTTTTTAGTATTTTAGCTATTTAGGACAATGCAAAATATTAAGTGTTATATATTGTTGCAATCTCAAGAAAAGATGCAATTTTTTGAGATTATCAGATACAGGGTGTCCTATTTAAGAAAATGCTACTTTTGATAATATCTCAAAAAATCAAACATCTATATTTTTTTAAGAACGCCACTGGATTTAACGTAAAAGTCATAAAACTTTCGTATCCAAAGCTTTTTTTATCTCCATAAATAACCGAGTCATAAGAGATAATAAAACCGGCAGATTTTGAGAATCACTCTGTATCTTGGAAACCAATTTAGTTAGCGTAAATCCGATTGCGCCATTAAACTAAACACTAAAAGAGACCGGGACACGTATCATAGTTTTTTGTATCTCTTACCGTTTAGCCTATACCCTATAATATTAACGAAAAAATCACCCTGTACATAGTTATGCATTTTGAATAAACTTTTGATCTCACCATCACATGTATTTCATATAAAATTTCACTATGGTACTTAGTCCCATAATGAATTCATTAAGGGACTAATTACCAGAATGAGCTTCCTTATGTCATCAAAATTGAGTGGCATAACCTTAGATTAGGAAAGAGAGATACCGTTCGTCGCATTTCGCAAAGGTTAACATTCTGTTACCAAAATCGGTTAGACGCCATTGTTTTGGTGGAAAACAAAGGATTTGGTACGGTGTAGTTTTCTTGTGATTTTTGTGGTTCTTAAGACTTTTCCATTTAAAATTATGTTGTAAGTAATGGTTGGATGTGCAGCTTATGGTTGTAAAAGCCACAGCAGTTCAAAAGATCCTGAAATTTCCTTTCACAGGTAAATAAAATTTGCATTCTTTCACAAATACTTTTATCTCGGATATCTAGAAAGTTATATTTTATACAATTATGTTTGAGGAATATAAGTATTAATAGAGATATACGAAGCCGATTATAATATTTTGGTTTGAAATCTTATTAAGCATAATTATTAAATTAGCGTTGTTATGATTATTTTCACTCTGTCACCAGTGGCGTACGACTAAGATTAAAATAACAAATAGGAATTTTAAAAATCAGTCTCGACAGGAGGATTCTGTACGAAGCAAATTAACGAAATTAATCCTATTTAAAGGTCAGTAAAATGTTTTTGTAACCGCAATAAAACTGTTTTTCTATATGGGTGTTTTATTAATTCCTAAACCTGAGAACAACTTAATTTTATGGTTAACGTAGCCTCTACGCTACGCCACTGACACTGTGGCATTGGTCCCAAATGGTAACAGATTCTTACGCTGCATTATACGTCCACTATTATTACCTAGTCTAGGGCATAACGTTGTCATTATAACATGCCATCATTCCATCAAAATTATAAATATTGACTTTTTTATGATTATGAGAATCTGTGTGTACTTATACAATACCCGCTGCGTCCGGAGTCGGTCCCAACAAAAAACTAGTGCAAGATGGTTAACTTTTCAAAATAAAATTAAGACAGGTAACCGGGCCTTTTATATAAGCGGGCCCTACACCATGGCCTCGCTGGCCTAGGCGGAACCCATAAAGATTTTTAAATGTTTAGATTTGTGTACGCAATTAGAGTGCGTATCTCAAAATCGAATGGCAATCTACGTGACCAATATAGCTGTTCTAAAGAGCCTTTTAAATAATTACTTATCTAAAAGTAAAACAAACATTCTGACGTCATAGCTTGAGGGTGAGATAACGTCACTTTTTAAATTATAATTATTATTTGAAAGATTCTCTTACAATTAATTACGATAATTGATAAAGCAAATTAAACTTTTCCCAATGATCTATTTATCAGATGGTAAACGTATCACCAGATTTTTTTTTATCAATTAATGTCAGCTTTTGAGTTGAAGTGTTTGTTAGTCATTAAAATTCAGAAAACTTGCTGATAGCAAACAATAAGCATGTTTATGTAATACTTAATACTACTAGATTTAGTAACCAGAAATTCAATCCATTTATCGCTATTAGCAATAATCATAAGCTTCGTTTTAACTTTTGGAATAAATCAGTTTCTGTAGAATTCATATTAGTAATAACAAAAATTTAAAACTCTTGAAAAATAATGAGTGATAGAGATATCGGGCTACTTGTAATCATGATAAATAAAGTTATATAAAGTGGTACATTTAGAGAATATTTTAGTATAGAACAAAAATGGCGTTCAAGTGTGTGCTGTTATTAGTGTTCTTCGTAACTGTTACGCATGGCAATGATTCAAGATGGTTCGATTGTGCCCAAACATTTTGTAAAACCCTTAAAGAGAGTGCCCCAAGTTTATATACGGTGAATTTAGCTAGTGTAAAAATTGATGATCTTGGAAAGTTGGTAGGTAGTCTAACATCAACTGGTCCAAATGTACCACTAACACTTACAATAAGTTTGTTAGAAAACGAAGTGTTCCGTATATTCATTGATCTAACAACTCAAACAACTCCACCACGCTTTAAAGCGCATGCCGCATTGGTGGATAATGGGGAAAATTTCACTATCTCAAAACTAACTCTAGATCCAATAATCGATAACACGATCACCGCAACATTTAATAACCTAAAAGTAAAAATTTACGGAAACCCATTAAAGTTCGAATTTTATAGTGGCGACAGGTTGATTTCACGATAAATGAAAACAATAGATTTATATATTCAACAACACTACCAAATCAATCTATGCGTTTAGACATTTCGTTTAAAAACGCTCATCGCGCTTATGGAATACCAGAACATGCAGATCATTTATCCCTTCGCAATACGGCAAACGGAGAACCGTATCGTCACTTTAATCTGGACTATGGCAATTATGAACTTGAATCACCACAAGCCTTATATGGAACTATTGGTGTACTTTACGCACATGGAAATGACTTCTCATCAGGTGCTTTTTGGTTAAATGGAGCTCAAACATGGATCGACGTCAACAATGGGCCAAATCAAGTTGATGCTAGTTTTATGAGTGAATCTGGTGCTTTAGATCTATTTATATTAAGCGGTCCCACCCTTCCTAGCGCCGTTCAACAATACACAAAACTAACAGGTGTGGCACCATTACCCCAATTTTTCACTTTAGGATACCATCAAAGCAGATACAGCTATATGACGCAAGACGAAGTGGTCAGTGTTGTAAATGAATTTGATAAAAGTTCATTACCTCTTGATGTTATGTGGTTAGATATTGACTATACAGATGAAAAACAATATTTTACTTGGGATCCCGTAAGATTCCCGAATCCCGCAAAATTAATATCTGATTTAACTGCAGCAAAACGCAAATTAGTCGCCATTATTGATCCACACATTAAAGTCAAAGTAGGATATTTTTTACATGACGAAGCAACAACAAAAAAGTACTATGTACGTGATTCCTCCAACACAGTGGATTTTAAAGGTAATTGTTGGCCAGGTCTCAGCAGTTATTTAGACTTTCTTAACCCCGAAGCACGTGAGTATTACTCAAGTTTATATAACACTTCAGAATACCATTTTACACATAAAAATGTACATGTATGGAATGACATGAATGAACCTGCTGTTTTTGATGCTCCCTCAGACGAAAATTCAATGCCACTGAATGCAAAACATTATGGTGGTTATGAACATAGAGACGTACACAATATGTATGGGTTTTATCAAACAGTTGGAACGCGGAAAGGTATGTTAGACCGTGTAGAAAAGGTGCGACCATTTATTCTAACAAGATCACATTTTGCTGGTACTCAAAGGTATGCTGCAATATGGACAGGTGATAATTACGCAACATGGGATTACCTTAGAATAAGTTTTCCGATGTGTCTAACCGAAGCTTTAGCAGGTATCAGTTTTTGTGGAGCTGATGTAGGTGGTTTTGGTGGAATACCTGATGACGAACTATATCAAAGATGGTATCAAGCGGGTGCGTGGTTGCCTTTTTATCGTGGCCATTCCGCCACAGATGTACCGAGACGAGAACCATATTTATATCCATTAGAGATTCAAAAACGAGTACGAAACGCACTTCGACAACGATACGCTCACATTCCACTCTGGTACACCTTATTTTACGAACACGAACAGACAGGTCAGCCCGTAATTCGTCCGATAACTTACCATTACCCCAAAGAATCCGATGCATTTGATATTGAGTATCAAGTACTAATAGGACCAAATGTTCTAGCTGCACCGGTGTTACACAAAGGTGTTTTGCAAACCACGGTTTATTTGCCGGGTGGAAAAGATGAAATATGGTATAATATAGATGAAAACTACAAACCTTATAAGGGAATTGGTCTTCAATTGTTACAAGTAACACTTGATTCTGTACCAATATTTTACAAAGCAGGTAGCATTATTCCCAGAAAGGATATTGCGAAAAAGTCTTCAACTGATATGCACCAAGACCCATACACTCTTTACATCGCCTTAAATGGAAGCGGTCATGCAAAAGGAAACCTTTATATTGATGATGGTGAAACCTTTGATTACGAAACCTCCAAATTTTACGTAAACTTTATATTTGATGACAATGTTTTAAAATTTGTTAAATTAAATGAATCCAATTATGCTCAAGCAGCTTCAATTGGAAACTTAGTTATTATAAATCCGCCAGTTAACGTAAGTGGAGCTGAAATACACGGAAGTAATGCTGTAAAATCACTAAATCAGACTTATACTGAAAATGTGTTGTTAGTTAGTAATTTTGAAGCAAAATTACAAGATGGATTTGAAATTAGATTAGTTTTTACATCTTCGGCCTCTATGTTAGTTATCAGCTCACTAGCATTGTTTACTGTCTTTGTATCCGTAGCGTTTAATTTGTAAATTGTTATTTCTGTAATCTAAGTAAATTAAACTGTTAGTAATAAAATAACTAAATTTTAAAAATCTATTTGATATATGATGCCATAAATGCTAAAATCACAACCCAATGTTTGGGCGACTGGAACATGTTTCGTATTATTTTCCATGTTCATTGCAAAATGGACACTTTACATTATTATGATATAATTTTATTGCACACTACGTATGCATACTGTGACCGTGTATAGAATTTATAATAGAAAATGTTGTATTGTTGGAAATTTAGGTATAGCCAGATGTAAAGTTTGGGAACCACTGGTTTTAGTCATGAAAATAGGGTAGAGTTGGGATTGCTGCATTTATTGAAATCTGTAGTAAATTAATGGATATTCAAATTTTTTGTTGTTGTTCATTAAACATATTGAGGTTGTAACAACCCATTTTGAGTTGTATTAAAATATACCGTAATTTAGGCCCTTCATTCATTCAGTTGTAAATATAAGAAAAAGATTTTAATCATTTTTGCATTATAGCTATGAGGTAGGCAACTTAATTTGCATTTTGGTGTAACTTATGCATATCTTCTTAAAGGTCTATACTCCCACTTTAAATTATTCTGCTCATATCTTTTGCGCACCGCTATATCATCATCAATTTCAAAGCGTCCATTTTTTCACTTCCTGATTAATGTGGTGTTGTTAGGAAGCTTTTTGGGCTTCCTCTAAATTTTGTGAAAGTGCCATTGATTTAATAGTAAGATCAATTAACGCATTATATTAAAAATTAAACATTTGCTCTTCTCAGGCACTTTTTACTTTTCTCTTTTACTTTGAGTTACACATTCATTACTATTACTTTCTACTTTAATTACATTTTAAGTACGTTTAATTCTATTTTTACGTACACTTTCATTTTATGATTAAAATTTTTTATTTAAAAATTTCAAGAAAATGCAAAACGGATTATTCAATTTCATGAAGATAAATTTTATAAAGGAATATTCCATTCATGGGTGTGGTTTACAACGTAAAGCATTATTTCAAGATATTGCGCAATAATGGTAAAGATGACATCACCTTAGTTGAAATTTCCGTAATCATTTAGATACCAGAGGTTATTAAAAGTTTGTGTACAAAATTTTACAAACAGGTATTTATGAAATGATTTTTTAGTAATTTAAAGGCTAGTTTTAAGATATATTTTATTTAACCCTATCATTTTAACTGTTAATAAATATAGTCTGTATATTTTTATTTTTACATTTCGATAACATTTTATTATAAAACTGGTTTAGTTATTAGCATAATTAAAAATAACTTGGCGTCAGAGATCATTTTTATTATTGTTAAATTGCAGTTACTATATTTATATTTAAGTGAAAATAACACAGCAGGATTTTGTAGTAATTAAGCAAATCAAAAGAATTAACCATACGTTAATCTATAAATAAAGGTGGTGATGGTAGTCGTATAAAAATAATAATGTAATAAACAAATAGAGAAATAAGTTCTCCAGAAACACACAAATCGTTAAACTAACTGGAGATACTAACCATTCACCACAAATAATGCCTTTGTCCCAGTCGGTAAATTACTATAGGGTCAGTCTTTTGATTTGCTTGATTACCATAAAATCTGCTTACTTCCACTGAACATCAATATAAAAATTGCAATGTAACACTAATAAAATGATCTCGCGCCAAGTTATTTTTAATAATGCTCGGAATAACTAAACCGAGGTTTACACTAAAATTTTATCAAAGTGTAAAAATAAAAAAATATACAGACTATGTTTATTAACATGTAAAATTTGATATGGTTAAATAAAATATATCTTACAAATAGCCTTAAATTACTAAAAATCATTAAACATTAAATACCTGTTTGTAAAATTTTGTACTCAATTTTTGATACCTCTGGTATCTAAATGATTACGGAAACTTCAACTGAGGTGATGTCATCTTTGCCACAATATTGCGAAATATCTTGAAATAATGTTTTACGTTGTAAGCCACACCCAAAACTGGAATTATCCTTATAAATTTTCTTCTTGAAATTGAATAATCCGTTTAATGCATTTTCTTGAAATTTTCAAATAATGATTGCAATCATACAATGAAAGCGTACGCCACAGTAAAATTAAATGCGTACTTAAAACGTAATTAAAGTGTGAATCAAAGTAAAATAAAAGAAAGGAAAGTAAAATAAAAGTGCCTGAAAAGAGCAAATGTTTTAATTTTTAGTATAATGCGTTAAAATATCTTACCATCAAATCAATGGCACTTTTCATTAAATTTAGGGAAAACCAAAAATGCTTTCTGCATCTCACAGCGTACCATAAGAAGTGAAAAATGGATGCTTTGGAATTAGACGATGTAGTCGTGCGCGAAAGGATTTGCAAAGAATTTAATCAACGATGTGTTGCGCGAATAAAATGATCAGAAGAAAATATTAAGTGGGAGTATAAACCATTAAGAAATATATACCCTTAAGAAGACATGCACTAAGTTACAAAATGCAAATTAAGTTGCCTACCTCATAGCTACAAATCATTAATAAATAATTTTTCTTATATTTACAACAGAACGAATGAAAGACCTTAAATTATGGTATATCTTAATACAACTCAAAATGGTTGTTACAAATCTACCGATTTGAGCATTATTTTGGTGAATTACTTTGTGTACACGGAAATTTGTTCATGTTTACCGCATGAACTAATTGAATAAATTTTAGGAGAGACTGACTAGGGTTCTTAAAATATAAGATGGCGAATTAGTACTAGTCGCGGTAGGGCTTGAAACGTCCAGCTATGAGTAGAGTAAAGCGTGTGCGATCAGTACCCGGTAATGGAAGCGGTTGTGGGTGATGTAAACCACTATGTCCTGTGATCCTGAGAACGAGTTGTGGAATCGTAGTATGATGGGTTGCTACCCGCACGCTTTGGCGTATTTTTATGAAGAGTTCACAAGCCACATATTTTTGTGTATTTTACCTAATTTACTGATATCTTTGAAAGTACAACTAATGGTGAACGGCTTTGTTAAACTTTTAAATCTGTGCGTAGACTCTTAAGTAGTCCCCTCTTCAGCCCTGATCATTATTTTCTTGTTGGTGGTGCGCTGTTTGTGTATTGAGATTGTGTGATATTAAAAAAAGAAAAAAAATGTAGATTTATTTGAATATTTGTGCTAATTGGTTTAAGTGAGTATTGTTTGGTTGAGTGTAGCGTGCTCTGTGCGGTTAATCCGATTCGTTTGCCGGTATCATACTAGATCGTCATCGAATAAACGGGGGATGCGAACGCCATATGGAGGTTTTTCTAGGGATTCTTCTATCTCGTCGGCAAGGTCGTGAAGCAGTTGTGTTAGGATCGCAAGATTGAATTTTAATCTGGGTGGTTTCAGTGGGAATTGAGGAAATCGGTAGTTGTAAGGATCTCTCTGGTTGGGATTGTGTCGCCGAAAATTCTTTGTGTGTAAAATTTCTTTGTAATGTCTGTGTTATGTGTTTGATGGGTGGTATGTTTGCGTGTTGTATTGTGAGGTCGTTAGGATACCTCCAAGGTAGCCTTCTACGAGAAGAGTTTCCCGTTTCTATAGTCTACCTGGGAGGTGGCTTTGGCCCAGGAGTCTTCGGCGTGTTTCTCGCCTAATTAAGGCATTAAGGCGAATGTACCTGCTTTTGAAAGTCGGGTCCTCGGATCGCAGGAAATGACGATAGATAAGTCTTTTCTCTTTAATCCAGTTCACGATGTGCCGTGGGAGCGGTTTGCATAACTTACATGTCTAATGGTCTCTCGAGATCTCTGTTTTAAATAAACAGAGGGTTGGTTTAATAAACGTGTGATTGTTATCGGGAACAACTTGGGCAAGAAGTAGTTGTACTGCTTAATTGAAATAGTATTATTGCTTCAACAAACTATGCAGAACTCTAGCGACCGCAAAAGTATAACACTGTCAGGTTTTACATTAACATTTTGAATAATTATCCTGTAATCTTGTGTAAGTTACAATTTTAAGTTTAAAATTACTCTGTAATAAATATAAATATTGTTTGTTTAAAAATTAATGAACAAGTGGTTGATATACAGTACGTGGCATTGTGAAATATTTACTAATTCTTTTGTTTATTGAAACATTCTTAACCCACAAATTTAGTAATATATTTACTTAACTTTATTTGTTATTGAACCTGCTATATTGCACATTAGCGACGACGTGCTAATTACCTTGCGTGTGTCTATTTTAAGTGTTTGACTTTAAATTGGTCTGTAATAAATATAAACAGTGTTTGTTTGAAAATAATAAACATGCGGTTGATATAAAGTACACATCACCGCGTGTGTAGGATTAATTATCTCTCGAAAGCGCTTTTGTGGAAATAAAAGAAAGGAGAAATAGGTATTGTATATTAAAATTTTAACAACTGGATTTGAAATTCGTAATTGCCGAAAAGAACTTTCATCGTTGAGTGTTGAAATTTATTGTGGTGTATTTGGACTATTTTATTTTAATAATTTGTTAATTTTCATTGAGTTTTTCATGTGTTGAAACATTTGTCTGTAACAGTTTAAAGATGCTAAAAAGGTATTATTCATTTCTTTTATACTCGATAATTCAATCCCGGTGACAACCTCATTTTAGTTCTTCACTTAAATTCAATATTTTAAAATTAAAATTTTTGTACAGTAATAAGATTTATTTTCAAGTTTAAAAGCTTATTTACTACTGTTAAAACAGAACAGTAAGAGCTATACCGTGGTGTTTTGGACCATTGCGTTCCAAAATTCGATTCAGGATAGCAACCGAAGAGTGTGACCTACGGAAGGGTGCAAAAGGTAGATTCACGCATTTTCCCTGTTCGCAATTAATGCATCTACTTTTGTTAGCGTACCTTTATCCGATTTAATACAGGGTTGCGCCCAATAATATTACCGATTTTACTTACCGTTAACGTAACTAAAAGCATTAGTAAAGCTCACGGCCATAACGACGGGTTAGTTGGCCCTTGCAGATATTTACCTATGCGGTGTTCTAATGTCGTTGGATTCCGTTACAGTACTAATAGCTATTTACGTAACAAGTCCAAACAGTGAGTTTTTATTGTCGTGCATTTTGCACGATTTTGCAATATTGTTTCTACGTTCATACAAACAGAAAAACTAAACGGTTTTACTACGTGGCCATAATCATAGGTAAATGAAAAGAAATTTTAATAACGTAATATTTAATGTTTAATTATGATTGGTTATCATTGTTAGTGTATTTTGGTGCATATTAAATTGATTTGCTTGATTTGCCAGTACACAGGTTTCTGGTAGAGTGTAAAAGATTTTCATCGTTACTTTAATTCATGTTTTCAATAATATGTTGGAATTTAAGCTGTTCTTTCTTTATTCATTTAAATTTACAAACCAGAGTATTTTTGAATAACTGAGAAACCTGTTGGTTATCCCTATTCGATTTCCGGTGATAAAAGAATACTAAAATGTAAGGATAAAGTACGCATTAAAGAACCTTCGTACACTCGATCGTAACAGAACAATTTTATTTGTAAAATGTTTAATGAAATACAAAATTAAATATTGGAAATTCGACTGTAATGGTCTATTAATTATACAATGACCTAATTACATGTTTCCCTAATTAAACGTTAATACGTTAGCGCTGTTAACAAAAGAAACTTTTACCAATCCTCCTTTACACATTTCATCAAAGTGAAAAGGATTTAGTAGATAAACGAAAAACAATAAAGGTTCGCTGGCAATGTTCTTTGCAATATTTGCTTTATCTACTCAGTAAAATAATTCTATTATAACTCAAACACTCATAAATTCTAATAAATTTATTTCCGATATTGCTTATTGTTTTAATTGTAACAACCCATTTTGAGTTGTATTAATATATACCGTAATTTATATTCTTCGTTCATATAGTTGTAAATATAAGAAAAATTTTAATTATTAATGATTTGTAAGTATGTGGTAGGCAACTTAATTTGCATTTTGGTTTAAGTTGCATATCTTTTTAGGGTTTATAGTTCTACATTTTCTTAAGAGTTTATACTCCCACTTCTTTAAATTATTTTTGCTCATTTTTTGCGCAACGCGTCATCGTCTGATATTCTAGGCGTCCATGTTTTCTCACTTCTTGTGATACGCTGTTAGATGCAGGAAGCCTTTTTTTGGGTTTCCACCTAAATTTTGTGAAAAGTGTCATTGATTTAATGGTAAGATATATTTAACTGTATTATATTGAACTTTTATTACTTTATTTTTTACTTTGACACTTTAATTTTGCCGCATTGAATTGCACATTTAATTCTACTTTTACGAACGCTTTCATTTTATGATTACGTTTTGCTTTTAATGCGGAACTGGATTTTGATCACAATTTTTATATGAACTTTCGAGAAAATGCGATAAAGACAGGATTATTCAAAATTTCACGAAGATAAATTAAAAGTAAAATTCCATTTTGGGTGTGGTTTACAACGTAAAGCATTGTTATTACGATATATTGCGTAACATTAACAAAGATGACATCACCTTGGTTTGCATTTTCGTATTGTTTTTATAATACCATGGGTTCTCAAGAAGATGTATTATATTTTGTAACAGGTATTTAAAATTTTAATGATTTTTAGTATAAGGCTATTACAACTAGTTTTTAAGATATATTTTATATAATTCTAAATTTTAACTGTTAATAAACATAGTTTGTAAATTTTTATTTTGTATACTCGGTTTAGTTATTCCGAGCATAATCAAAAATAACTTGGCGTCCGAGATCATTTTTATTATTTTTAAATTGCAGTTTTTATATTTATGTTAAGTGGAAATAATCGAGCAGAGTTTGTGGTAATTAAGCAAACCAAAGATTGAATCGGCCCACTTGAATCTTCCGACTGAGACAAAGGCATTATTTTTGGTGAATGGTTTGTATCTCCAGTTAGTTTAACGATTTGTTTGGAGAACTTTTATACTTATTTCTTTATTATATTATTTAAAACACATTTATACCTGGCACCATTACCACAATTTTATATAATGTCAAAATGGCATAGGGTTGGATACAGAATTGGAAGACCGTTCAAATAAGGAGTCACTAATTTATCTTTCCCACTACAAATTTCTGACATAGGGATTGCTGTGACTAGGAATGGTTGACTCAAGGCCAAATATCAACTGATCTTTCCAGGATGGATTGTTTTACGTGGAATGTACTATATATCGGTTGTCCTACTAAGGTCGGGCAGCATCCGTATCTTGGTAATGAATTATGGTAGAGCTATGGCAGAAAAGAAGTAATAAAACTGCATACCGATAAACCTGGGACTAGGGTACGTAATAGGTGCACTAAAGTACAAATTCAAGTTTTCCTAAAATGGGTGTCACGTTAAGGTACGACAAGAGTATCTGCATTAAATTTATCAAAATGGAATGTTTTGTATAAAACCCATTAGTGTAACTCTTGAAATAGAGTGGTGAATTGAATAAGTTGGGTTTGGTTAAACTAAAATTAACAAACTTCATTTTAGAATTGAAGACACGAGTGGATGAAGGGTCTATGTGACATTTTCTAAAAAAATATGTTTCCTTGGATTAAGGTTTCAAGCACATATAATTCATTTGGGATGGGTTGCATACTTCAATATGTCCAAATAAGGAAATCATCAGGTGTTGAATGATCTATATACACCTAATCTATAAGATTATTGATGAATAAAGGGTTTATGTACGAATAAATTATGAACATGAATCCTTCATTCACTCACCACTGTCGATAGATCCTTCATCAAGTCAGGAACAACTTCCATTTCGAATCAATGCCTGTGTTATTTATGTCCATTCAAATGTTACATAGAGCCATGAAGTAAGAATATGTTCTTCGTGAAATGTGTACTGTCATGTGTTTTCTGCATCAAGCCATTTACCGATTGTATTCATTTAAAATATGAATGGTGTAATATAGCAAGAAAATAGAAAATCAGGTATGCACTTATTTCAACTACTCAATAATTATAACTAACACAAGGCATAGGTTATGTAGAATTCGCAGTTTTCTGGTACTTGGAACATGTTTATCGAGGAAAAGTAAATGAACATAATTGCTACAAAGTTAATTAAGGTACACCGGGCAAGTGGAAATCCGGGGCTAGTACATCCCAGCCTTATTCTGCTAAAATCATTTTCTGCAATGCAACGCCACCTAACCCACCAACATCCTTCAGATACGCTGTGGTATACGTAGCCAGCAGCGATTCATTTATAGTTCGAATTCGGCAGTGGCGTGATCGTTAGTGTTTTACATCGCATAGTGAGCTAGCACGTGTATGTTGTTTATGTCTGCTACGACCAAGGAATTCGTGGAAATATTTGAATCTATTCAAGTAAGTACTTAATAAACAATACTTTTTGGATTTTAAACGCATGGATAACGTAATTGTATGCACAATAAAGAAACATGCATGGGTTACACTTGCCTCTAAAAATTACAAGGTGGCCAGTGTAACCTATGTTTGGTTCCACTTGCACCAGTTGAATCCGCGTTAATTAAGTAAGTAAGTACTTGTAATTTTTCGCATGATAATTTGTTTTACCTATTTTAGACATGGTACGGACATATGTTCGGAAGAATCAGCCTGTTCAATACTCCAAGAAAACCCTAAAACTGCCGTTGAAGTTGTGAAAAGTCAAGAATTAATGTTATACAGAGCAGCGAAGACTTACAACATCCCTAAATCCACCCTTTTTAAACATGTTAAAGGTCAAAGGGTATCACCATGGGAGACCCACTACCATTCCTTATGAGGAAGAACGAAGAATAACCGAAAGCATAAAACTCCTGGAAAAATGGGACTTCGGCCTTTCCAAAAGGAAATGTTGGCACTAATAGCTCGTTACGTCCAAGAAAATAAGATTCCAAATTCATTTAAAAATGGAGTACCAGGCGACGGCTACTTTACACGATTTAAAAACCTTCAACTTAAGCCAGAAGAAACCACAAATAGTATAAGTAGCAAGAAAAGGAGTGTAGATTAATTTACCATTGATGATTATTTTACTCTGCTAAAAGAAGTCTTAAAACATATTCCCCAGCAAGAATTTACAACATAGACGAAACCAGTTTTGCTTAGATCCGAGTAGAATAAGTTGTTGGCCCATAGAGCAACAAGCGGGTCAGGAAAAGAAAACATCATTGTGTTAATGGGGCAAACGCTGCTGGGGAAAATTACCCCGCATATTGTTTTTAAAGGAAAACTGACACATGGCATGCAAAAAGGATGACGAACATACAGGAATAACCTATTCGACCACAAAAATGGCTGGATGGGGCTGAAACCTTCAAAAACAATTTTCTGAAAAATATACCCCAACAGAAACCAGTCATTTTTATTTACGATGGGCATAGTTCCCATGTTGAATTCTCGCTCGTGCAAATAGCTAGATAAGAAAACAGTCATTCTGAAGCTTCCTCCGCACACCAGCCACATTCTTCAACTCATGGACCTCAATGTGTTCCGGCCCTTAAAAATGAAATGGGTGGAAGAACTTGGAAAAACTTAGTTCCAGTAATCATCAAACATGGATTTCAGAAAGCAGAAATATATCCATTTTGTAACGCTGTAATTCCCATAGAAAATTATGAACCTCAAGCTTATAGACGGTGGTGCAATTTTAAAGAAAATCTGACATATAGAGCCGCATTTACTAATATAGTAACTGACGAAGCAATTACAGCTGTAGCGCCTGCAACAGCCACCATGGTGGAAGTAAATCCGCCAACACCAGCAATAGTCAGAGTACACGTAGAAGAAATTCCATCAGCACCATCAACATCATCCGGAGTAAACGTCGAAGAAAATCCACCATTGCCAACATCTGGAGTAAGTGTGGGTGAGGTACCTTCAAGCCCTAAGAAAAAACATTCGAAGAGTTGCTTTTAGAACAAATTAAGCAAACGCCAAAAACTTCCTCCGGAAGAACAAGATTCTGCAGAGGTGATCACTTCAGAAGACGTAAGTGCTAAGCTTGAAGACATAGAAAATCAAAGGCTACAAAAAAGTCAAAATAACAAAAACTATGAAAATAACCGAAGATAATAGCATCAGAAATAGCGAGTTAGAAATAAAAGGAGGAAGTTGGTAGCAAAGAGAAGCAAAATACGAAGGCAAAGCAAAGAGACTATTAATTGAAGAGGAGAGCAGTGACGATAGCAGTGTTGAAGATTTGCAAAGCCATTCAAGCGATTCTAGTCTACATGGAGTACAAGAGATGAATGAAGAAATCAAACTCATCGACCAGATGCAACTAGACCTGTCAAAATAAATGTGGGTGATTGGGTTGTTGTGAAATTCGAACAGAGGAAACAGGTCAAGTTGTATGTAGGTCAGCTCACCGAGAAAGAACCGTGTCTAGAAGTGAAATTTTGTAGAAGGATCGGGAAGACATCAACATTTCATTGGCCTCGTGTTGAAGACAGAAACATCATCAACGAATGTGAGATTTTTGTGAATTTACCTTCGCCTACAAGAGAGGAAAAATCAGATTCAACATATTATTTGATTCGTATAATGTAGGATAAATTGTAATTTTGATTTTTGTAATAAATTTATTTTGCAGCATACAACAAGACTAGTTATTTACACATATTCCGGCAAACTCTCTTCAGTTCTAAATACTAAAGTGTCGTAGGTTATACTTGCCCCGGTGGTATGGGGCAAGTGTAACCAATGACACCGAAAATAAAAAAATCATAGAACAAAATTAAAAATCCTGATGATTTTCTATATTGGTACATCCTTAAAGTAATGTCTCTGCAATCTGCTTGCCAAATATGAACAAGGTAAACAGATAGGTTTTCTTATTTAGTCAGGTCAAAGTGGAGGTACTGAAATTCCCGGTTCCACTTACCCGGTGTACCTTACTTACGAATATGTGTGTTCGTAAGTTATCAGATGTAGGATGAACAATTCACTAATTTGAAAACATTGCATTCAATTCAATCACAGTACATGCTAATCTTTACGTTTATAGTTGAATTTGAGTCCAATATTAAGTGTATGGATGTGAATATGTAAGTTATTTTCGTAGCATCTGAGGCCAATTATTGAGTTTATGTCAGTTACTGTCATTAATTACTAATTGAATTTTCTCTCGTAGGGTCCAACAATTTCGTTGGCGAACCTTTCAATAGCAGAGTATTTATTCAAAAAGATGGTAGTCAATCAATTAGAAGTGAATGTATGGAACAAGAAAAGTATTATGCCGATTTGCAAAATGTCTCTCTGCAAGGTAACTTATTTTAACTTTTGGTAAAGAAATTAATGACACGAGTACTGCTTTTAGATTATTCACCTGAAATCTTGTCGGACGAGTACTTGCCCAGTAGTTCACATGGGAGTAGCAGCGATTTTGATGACGAATGCACGGTATGGAATTATTTACAAAAAATTCCATCAAATATTGGTGAGGCTGAAAATATATTTGCGAGGCGTGAAATTGTTAAGAAAAAACTACTTCAAGGACCTCGAGCAACGAAGGACGCACGTTCTGAAAATAATGTCTGTTATGCAAGAATGGATCTTCAACAGACGATGCCTTTACCGAGGTTGACAACATCCAAGGCTTTTACCTGCAGCAATTGAACACCTGATCCAATGGTCTGATTCTTGTAGTGGTCAGAATAAAAATTTCAATCATCATTTGAATTTTACTAATAAAGCCATTTGAATTATGAAAATGCCTTTGATTAGTCCCATACAAAAAGCACCAGTGAATCAACTTTTAAGTCATTTTCTCCAAATAATCTTTCTGCCACATTAACTCTTTATCCACTAATGTCTTCAATTGTACTCTTTAACTTGTACTACAAGGGGTTAAAATTTGACTTTCCTCTCCCTTTTATTTATAAATAGGCCATAATTGCATCTTAAATGTTAATATTTGGCACCAATGTATTTGCGGTGATTGGACCATATTTAACAGAACTCTCGTGAATTAGTAAGAAAATTCCACATAACTTTATGTTTAATATCTCAAAACTGTGATTAGTAGTTTAAAATTAACCACCATTACTTTACTCTTATGGCAGATTCAAGCCGACCCAAAGTGGATGTTGACCGCGAACGACTTTAAAAGTAATGACAATCACGCGTTTAAATATAGACGTAATTTATTTGCTCTTGAATCCAAAATATCTAATAAAATGACATATATTAGGCATATTAATTAAGAACTAAATCGATCTAAGGCACAAAGGGCAGATTCGATAAAATATGAATGGTTTAATTTTATCTACAAATTTTACCAAATAAAAGTAAATATCAATTTAAAGAATCTGGAACACTGGAATTGTGGCAGGAATATACCCACGTACCACACAAAATTAAAAACACCAAACTCGTTTCAGTAGCTAAGCTATCATCATCAGCGGTCGACTAGGGCGAAGTAAAGAAAATTTGTAATATATATGATATATACATATATATATATATATATATATATATATATATATATATACCATCAGCGAGTAACGCTTCGTTGCTTATCTGGTAAAAGTGAAAGTAATGAAAGTTTAATGAGTTCTGAACAGCCTAAAGGTCCTTGATCATCATTATTCATTAAAATTTGTTTGTTTTAAAGATTTCTAAACTTTCATAGCATGTTTGATTAAGGATACATTATCTACTACATGATTTATATCAAACATATGTAGGCCTACGGCAGCCTTGCCCAACGTTTGTATTTTACATGAACTAAATGTTCTTTAAAGCGAATTTTGATAGGTCGTTTAGTTTGCCCCACATATATTTGTTCACAGTTTTTTTACAATTAATTGTATATATTCCCGCCCTGTCCACTTTATCTTTCGGATTGCCTAAAAGAGTTTGCAAACTATTATCTGAAGTAGTGACTGTTTTCAAATTAATTTTGAAAAAGATTTTAGACCTTTTGTATAAGCAGGATAGTTTGGTAACTTTACGTACTTTGCTTCTATTTGTTCTCTAGCTCATAGGTAAATTTGTTTGTCAGAAATTTGGAATTTAATGTTTTACAAAGTTGTCAACACTACAAATTTTCGTATTAAGGATGGTAAACGCATCATTCACGTATCTTATCCAAACCCTAGGAAAATAACGCAAATCGCGTTTTAAGTCTGTCTCAAATTTACCCTTGAATAAATTGGCTATAAACGGAGATAAGCTATTGCCCATTGTCGTAGTCTAACGTACTTTTTGCAATTTCGTCCAATAATTTAATCGAACTTTCTATGCCTACTATGATTTTATCTAACTGAGGTTTGTTCAAATTAAGATTATATTTCAAACCTTTATTTAACAAATCTATTTCTTCTTTGTTAAAGGTCTCGGAAGATTTGCTAATAACGATATTTTCCTTTATGGCATCGCTATTTTGCTTAACTTGTTTGTTGGATCAACATAATTTTGACAATCTCTTCTGATGTATAAATCTTTTAACAATAATTTTTAATCAATAACCTCATCCAACCATTTTGTAACAACAAATTTTGAGTTGTATTAAATTATACCGTAATCTAAGTCTTTCATTCATTCAGTTGTAAATTTAAGAAAACATTTTATTAATTAATGATTTGTAAATATGTGGTAGGCAACTTAATTTGCATATCTTCTTAATGGTTTATACCACTTCCTTAAGTTACTTTTCTTGCTCAATATGTCCGCGCAATGCGTCATCATTGACTTAATTCTTTGCGCAAATCTTTTCGCGCACGACTACAACGTCTATTTTAAAAGCATCCATTTTTCACTTCCTGGTGATACGCTGTGAGATGCAGAAAGATTTTTGGGGTTTCCACCTAAATTTAGTGAAAGTGCCATTGATTTGATGGTAAGATATTTTAACGCATTATACTAAAAATTAAAACATTTGCTCTTTTCAGGCACTTTTACTTTTACTTTCTTTCTTTTATTTTACTTTGATTTACACTCTAATTACATTTTAAGTAGGCGTTTAATTTTACTGTTGCGTACGCTTTCATTTTATGATTGCAATTTTATTTGAAAATTTAAACGGATTATTCCATTTCATGAAGATAAATTTGTAAGAAATAAAATTCCAGTTTGGGTGTGGTTGACAACACAAAAGCATTGTTATTGCAATATATTGCGCAACATTGACACAAGGATTACACCATCTTGGTTTGCATTTCTGCATTATTTTTTTAATACCAGGGTTCTCAAGAAGATGTACTATATTTAGTGACCGGTATTTATGATTTAATTAGTAATTTAAGGCAATAACTAGTTTAAGATATATTTTATATAACCCTATCATTTTAACTGTAAATAAACATAGCTGTATATTTTTATTATTTTTCATTTTGATAAATTTTTAGTGTAGAACTCGGTTTAGTTATTCCGAGCATTATTAAAAATAACTTGGCGTCCGAGATCATTTTTATTAGTGTTACATTGCAATTTTTTATTGATGTTAAGTGGAAATAACAAGCATAAAATTGTGGTAATTAACAAATCAAAAATGAACCACCCTACGTTAATTTACCGATTGAGTCGAAGGCATTATTTTGGTGAATGGTTTGTATCTCCAGTTAGTTTAACGATTTGTTTTGGAGAACTATTTATTTATTATTAAATTTATTATACCATTTACACCACTTACATTATAATTTTCGCTTGGAAAATTCAAGCGACTTTACCTGCACATGAATTTGAATTACTAGCAACGTTAATAGAATTTGGAAAAACATCTAACATCTTTAATATCAATATTAAAGAAGACATTTCTTAATTCTGTAGTTTTCATTCCTTTTTCCCAATTTGTTTGCTTAGCTTGCATTAGTTTTAATACGTTCCTGTTGACTAAACGGCTTCTAAATATAAAGTTACTCACAGTATGCGCTTTAAGTAATAGCACCACAATTTAGGTTCATAAAAGAAAATCTAATGTCTTCTTCAAAATACCATGTCAGATTAGAACATTAACTCGGCGTTGTCTAAGGGTCCTACTTAAACTTTTATACTAACTTTAAAGTAGTCCCTTTTGATTTTGCATTCTATTTGGAGAGTTAATTCGTATTTAACCTTCATGGATTGTAAAATTTCAATAACAATAAAATCTGAATATTTACAAGAGTTTTATTAATATAACATAACCCTTACGGGTAGGCAAAACAATTCTTCCTCTCGTTTATTTTTCATTTGCCATTTTTCTACATGCTTTCCTAACCCTGCATACTTCCCTAACTTCCACAAGATTCACATTGTCCCTGACGCCCTTTTATTTTAAAACTCCTTATCTTCCTTTCTTTTATTATACACTCTACAGTATTGAGGCAAGTTTTACGCGGCCTACTAGGCCATTTACCTATAACTTCACCCACATATATCTGCTCTGTTAACCTTGTGTTGTTCTTTCCTTCGATGTGACCAAACCAACGCAGTGTACTACTTTTATACCTATCGATCATCGTCTTTTCTTCACCACTACCTTCAGTATACACTCATTCGTCTTATCCTTCTGGTTTTACTGCATGCGTTTCTCAGGAATCTCACACCTACGGCATTTATTTTTTATTACTGACCGAAAGAACATGCTATTACAGATTGCTCGTTTCTCACCTACGCTCATGATTTCATTTTCATTATCGCCCATATACTTTCAATCACCTTCCATCCTACATTGACCTATCGTCCAATCTCGCCATCCATTGTACCATCTGCAGTGAACATTATACCCAGACATACCAACTCGTCCACTTGTGTCACACGTGGGTGGTGCGTACGAGTGTGTTTATATGTGCATGAGTGTCCTTGCGTGCGTCGGTGCATGCGTGCGTGTATGGGATGGCTGTGGGTGGTGTGATTGCGTGCGTGTGCGTGTCTGTGTGTGTGTGTGTCTGTGTGTGTGTATGGGTGGTTGTGTGTCTGTGTGTGTATGTGTATGCGTGTGTTGTTACGGTCGAAAATGGCAGTAAAACGTAAGTAACAGG
The DNA here is from genome assembly GCA_036346205.1 of Vesta saturnalis. Taxonomy (NCBI): domain Eukaryota; kingdom Metazoa; phylum Arthropoda; class Insecta; order Coleoptera; family Lampyridae; genus Vesta; species Vesta saturnalis. Next base: position 8,193 of record JARFJB010000481.1, on the reverse strand, counting down.
TAAGGAAAAGGGACCGGAATCTCAGTGGAATAAAGCGCATGAATGTGTCACCAATTGATGCTCGAAATACGTAAATGACAATAGGATTTGTCACAAATCATTTGGGCTCTAGTATGTTTCTAAATGTCAATAATGGGGTAGTAATACCTAATACGAAAAGTTCACAGCTAAGTTCCTAAACAAACAAAAACTTGCTTACCTTTTGACGCAAATCCATGTGAATCAGTGAATTACCGCACCGTTGGTTCTTATAAAATTCAAAATATTTGCGTATAGCAATCCGTGCTAAAACCCAGCTGATTGGCTACCGATCTACTTACTTTATCTTTACATTACATTTATATTGCCAAACTTATCTGTTATCAACCAAACTCAAAATAGTAAATATTCCAATAAATGAATTCTCATTAATAGTTACGTAGAAACTTTACTAAAGTAATGACAAACAGATGAATGCAGACGTTGTGTAGTTGCATAAATCAAAATTTCCCATATAATAAACAACGCACTCGGTAACTTGAATGTAAATAATATATCTAATCATTTAAATTATGATCAAACGTAATCAATAACGCAGTAATAGGAATGGAGACACAATAATATTATGAACGATAAAGAAATAATACCCAATTTATAAACACTATTTATATACAGGGTCGCCACTGACAAAGTCCCATATCTCCTTTATTTAAAGAGACAAATAAAAATTAAACACAAAATTGTAAGATATGTTCTGGTGCATATTCCAAAAATATTTTTAATTATACAGGGTAGATCATAAAAGCTTAGAAATAATTTTAATTCTTTTTTAAATAGAAAACCCTATATATTATTACATATTTAGATTCTACATACAATTTTAGACACATTTTATGTATAATGTCCTATACCTAAATCTAACCGTTTTTGACAAACGTTTGCAGGCCAAAACATAGGTGGAAATCTTTTCTAAACGAAGCCTTTATCAATTAGTTATGGTTGGTTTCCTTGGAAATGGGGACCTACTCTAATGGGTTGTATTGTTATTTTTGTAATACATTCATACAGGGTGATCAAAAATGGACAATAAAAAGTAGATTCAAATAAACCTATAGTCATTTTTTTAAATGGAATTTTTTTAATTCTATCTTATTTAGCATTAAAAGTAAGGGTGACTTTGTATAAGAGTGTATATTCCAAAAATGTGTAGTTTTTGAAATAATGACAATTTAACATTTTTTTATTGTAAAAGGCTATACGGCTTTCAAGTTTTGTTGTTAGTTGGCCGTGAGGGCGGGGCGCGGCGAAACAAAAAAATCGAGCACTTCAGATCGATATATTACAATTTATTGAACCTCATATAAATAATTATTTTATTAAACGAACTTAAAGTAAAGACAATATTTTTTTGATTCAACAAATTATGTCCTAATCCTAATCATAAACTTAACACCTCTAATGTAACTAAACCTGTAACTAATTATACAGATAAAAGTACTAGAAACACGTCAAATACGTACTACCTAATAAGTTGTTCGAAATGTCCGCCTCCTTCTTTAATACACAAAGCAATACGTCTCCCAAATTCGCTGCTTAAATTTCTACACATTTCAACACTAATGTTTTGAAAACAGTTTCAAATCTAATCTTCATGCCTTCCTTTGTTGTAGGCGGTATTTTATAAACCTGCTCTTTGACGTACCTCCATATACTAAGTCCATTTTAGTAAGATCTGGGGATCTAGCAGGCCAAGCAACAGGCCCTCCCTCTCAATCCAACATTCTGGATATCTAGCATTTAAAAAAGTTATTATCGGACCTGTATGATGTACTGGGGCCCCATCATGAAGAAACCACATTTCTTGTTGCGTATCCTGTGGCACTTAACGCAACAAATTAGGTAGATGGTTTTGCAGAAAGTCTAAGTATACTTCCCTGTTACTCGTTGATCAAAAAATATGGTCCAATTACATGATTACCGACAACACCTCCCCAAACATTTAAAGATCATCTAGTTTGAGAAGTATATCTTACAAAATGTGGATTTTCGGTAGAATAGTAATGAAAATTGTGTCTGTTTAAACTTCAGTTTCTGTGAAATGTGGCCTCATCTGTAAATAAAATCAAATCAACAAAATTTCTTTGTAGGTTTATTTTGTTTTGAGCCCATTGACAAAATTCCAGTCGTCTTTGATAATCTTCAGGAACCAACTCTTGAAGTAGTTGAATGTGATAGGGGTGCATTTTTGAGACTTCAATATCCGCTGTACCGTATGCCGTTCAACACCAACCTACTGTGAAATGGGTCGTTGTCCAATATATGGATTTTCGGTAACTGTTAATAGTACATTTAATTGATTTACCTCAATCTGTGCACGTTTTTCCCTAGTATTTTTTCATATAACACATTGCCAGTTCTTTCAAAACGCTCCAAAAGCTTTTCAAATGCCCTTCTTTCAGGTTCCCGTCTTTCAAGAAACCGTTGTTGGTACAGTCTTCTTGCTAAGAGCGTATTCTTATCACTAGCTCCCAAAACAAAAATCATATCAACCATCTCGACTTGCGAAAAATTCATTTACAATTTGAATTCAAGTTTTAAATCAATTTGCTATAAAATACACTAATGTATCACACAAATTATCAACTGACAATAAATAATGACGTTTCTGATGATCTCTATTATTATTATACGCCACGCCTCGCGGTCACGGCCAACTAACAACAAAACTTGAAAGTCTATAGCCTTTTTACAATAAAAAAATGTTAAATTGTCATTATTTCAAAAACTACAATTTTTTGGAATATACACTCTTATACAAAGTCACCCTTATTTTTAATGCTAAATAAGATAGAGTTAAAAAAATAGGAGGTTTCCATTAAAAAAAAAATGACTTTATATGTTTTTTGGATCTACCTTTTATTGTCCATTTTTGATCACCCTGTATTACAAAAATATCAATACAGCCCATTAGAGTAGATCCCCATTTCCAAGGAAACCGACCATGACTAATTGATAAAGGCTTCGTTTAGAAAAGATTTCCACCTATGTTTTGGCCTGCAAACGTCATTTTTGACAAAAAATTTGAAATTTGTCAAAAATTATACATAAAATGTGTCTAAAATTGTATGTAGAATCTAAATATGTAATAATATATAGGTTTTCTATTTAAAAAAATTAAAATTACTTCTAAGCTTTTTGATCTACCCTGTGTAATTAAAAATATTTTGGAATATGCACCAGAACAAATCTTACAACTTTTGTATTTAATCTTTTTGTCTCTTTAAATAAAGGAGATATGGGACTTTGTCACACTAATGCGCCACATTGTATAATAATGAAATTAAAACAGTATTTGGAATAAATAATTAGCGTGATACAGAATACAAAATCCATTCAGTTTTATACACCTTAATAGTAAAAAAATGGGTTGACACCGCAAGTTTCAATTCCCAAAATAATATATTGGTAATACGTAAATTGGTATTGAAGAAACAGAATAAAATGGAAACACCACACAATAGTCTATGAATAATAAACGGTGAATACACTTTATAAAACTAACTTAAGCGTCTGAACGCTTACTAAGCAAAATAATAAGCAAGAACCGTATTCATCCGTTAGACAAATACAATTCAAGAATATCTGGTCTGGAACACCACATGATTTTCCAACCTACAAAATGGAAATGAAAAGAAATGAAATAATGTTAATAACATTTTTTTATAATGTTAATTACGAAAATAGGCAACATTGTAAACGCAAAAACAATAATATATGACAAACTTCATGACAGACAGAGGTTAATAGATATCTAGACGCTAACTTAAATTAAAAGAAATGAAATAATTTTAATTTAAATTTTTTAGGATAACTTTATACTTTATACGTTCAGAACGATAACAGCCAATATTGTAAAAACAAAAACGGTAATCTATGTCAGAATGACGTTTAAAACTTCATGTCAGATGGAGATTAATACACATAATATACATGTTAACGTAAAAAAATTCCAAAGCCGCCCGCTTCCATAAAAATATGAATAATACAACTTCAGCATTTTCAATCATATTTATTTAATTTTTACATTTATTTCGCTTTACATTAAAAAACTTTATAAAGAAAATTTATGTGAAATTAAATTTTCTTTAAAAATACGTCTACATTTTTCATATAAAATTAATCGTTATTCAGATAAAGAAAAATTAACACTTAAATCCTACCTTAGGAATTTTTTGCCGCTAAATTACGCGTCATATCAAAAATTTCAAAGCAATTAATCGATATGTTTACGGTATATATCTAGGTATTTTATATCTTTGAAATATGCAGCTGTTTTAAAAATATTTGATAAAAACCAAAAACTGTCCCTAATAAACCCCCCTCTCCACCGCTGGTTTTCCCCCAAAATCTATTCAGTTCTAAGCCAAATGAAAACAAGCTTAAATACAAAATGTTAAGTAGGTAGGTATTTTCGTTCTGGACTTATCGAGGATACTAATATACATCCACACAGAAATACATATACACCGACCCACACACACAGAAATCCAGACATGATCGCCATGATTGGTTAAAAGTTGTAAAATGTCCTTCAAATAAATTTTGTATACTCTCCAACAAACAGCTCAATACATGAAATGAACTGGTAAACTTAAAAAAGTTATTTACACGTGTCTGGAATTTTCGTTATCAACTGCGCTACAAAAAAACTTTATACCCAAACATATTATGTTACTTAAAACTCTTTTCATCTAACATGACATAAAATTCTTTTCAAAACTACGATACAATTTGAACGACAAAGTAACCATTTTCAACAACGTAATTCGGACTAAACTATAATTAACGATTAAATAAAAATACGAATATCCACTATTTACAAAAACAAATCTTAAACTCCCATCTCAATTTTTTTTTACTAATTTATATCGTCAACTAACTGTAAATTGTTACCAAATTAATGCTCCCAAAACTTACACTTAAATAAATCCAGACTTCAATAATCCAACATGACAAAACACATTATAATTTCTACATAAAATTCGAGAGAAAAGGAAAAAAAAGATTCTGTAACAGCTTTCAACCACACATTACAGCGTGTATGTGTAGGTGTGTGCGTGCGTATATGTAAGCGTGCGCTTGTGTGTGTGTGTGTGTGTGTGTGTGTGTGTGTGTGTGTGTGTGTGTGTGTGTCCTTACATGCGTGCGTGAATGTAGGTGTGTGATAAGGTCGTATAACTTAAAAGATTACTTTTAAGCAATTAGCAACAATTAGAGTTAGTGTTGCCTACTAATTTATGTGAACCGTAAATAATGATTGTGTTGTGAGAAAATCCCATTTAATGTTGCATCTACAATGACACAATATGCTTAAAGTTCATAACAAATATATATTTTAATAACAACAACAAAAAATAATATTCACTGAATAATATATACTATTATTTTAAAGTCAGTAACAAATAAATTCGCTTCCGAAAGGAAAGGATACGCAATATTCCTTAAAATTTCAATAATAAATGTAAGTAATTGGTTGAAGCTTGCAAGTTCAAAATTCCAAAATTAAATAATCTTAAACCTTAGTCTTAATTATCTTTTTTATTATCATATGGAATACGTAGAGAACATACATTTGATAAGCTTTAAAATGAAAATATCGGCACAATAAAAACGATAATAATACACATTAGCATGGAGATCAGCAGATGCAGGGTGAATATGCTCCGGTAATTGTATCCGCTAGCAACAAAAAGCGTGTTCACTCGCTTACGTAAATTAGTTATACAACTTTTATTGAAATCACAAAAAAGACATAGAAAAGAATTACCTTAAATTTGCACAGATTTTCAGCCTACATTTTTCATTCCCAGCTCACAGCGACAAGAAAATTCTCGTAGAATTGATTGGAAAATACCCGTTGAACCCTCAATTCTCTTTTCAAACAAGAGTTAACGCTGTGAACGAAAACTCTTAGTACGGGCAGATAGGTTAACCAATTGTTTTAATTCACAATCGCTAAGAAAGAGCGCCATTTATTAAACGCTTCACCTCATTGTATTAACATAAAGGACTAATCCAACCCATCGGGGAACACTAACGTAAACTCTTTCCCAACTCGATGGACACGTCAACGTCAATATAAATCAACGAACACAAACACAAAATCCTCCCGGGGTGATTGAATATAAACTATAATCCACATTCAGTGAAATGTTAACTTTTTTGCGATATCTTCAGCTAACCCTCAGTTGAATCGTAAGTAGATTTTGCGCGCACGGTGCACATCACTTGCCCCAAGCTCCAAACTCTGTAATACGTTCTTACTGACTAACTAAAAGGAACCAAAACATAACTCTTTACTCCGCTAAAATGACATCATCGTTAGCAAATTTCACTAAAAGATTCATACTAAAAATGCAAACTGGACGTTTTTCACGAGACAAACAACATTTTAAACCCCATGTGTGTCGACCAACACCCTAGAAGTGAAATAACCAACATCCTATTTCTCAATAACAAACCTTATTATTCAAGTAAATCTTCCATCGAAAAATAAACTGGTAAACTATTAAATACGTAGAATCCACTGTCTGCTTTGCGAGACCTAAAACATTAAGCGCGATAACAAAATAAATTCAAGCCGAAAAATAATTATTATGCTTTTTTAAATTATTTACAGCAACAAAACAATTTAAGAATTGTACCACCTAGTATAAACATGACTAATTGTAATAATTGCATTGTAAATATTTTTAAATAAACTCATAGTTTTGTACTTACTGGTTTTAATTTTTGACGTTTCATCATAGTCCGTTGGGTCATAATGGCGTCCGCGGCCTATAAAAAGGCGGTTACATCACAGAAATTTGGTTTAATTATCATACGATGTAATCGTGCATAAATTTATTTTATTTTATTTTGCCACCATAATGTTCTTTATACGCCTCCAAATGCGGGCGTAATGTGGTCTTTATAGCACGGAAATGTCATTGTTGCTAAGCAGCATGATTAACAGCTGACCCATGACATGATATTTCACGTAAGTTGAAAGAATTATTGAAACAACAACCTTACTATACAACCTTTGTTAATTTAACTATAATAATATTAATAGCAATATCACAGTATCTTAGTAACAACAAATTAGCCTACTGTCGACTTTATTTCACTGCATTTGCATTTAAAAACTTGCCGAAAATACTGAATCTTTTTAATATTTTGTTCCAGTTTCATGGTGCAAAATAAAATAAAACATTAATACCACGGGCATAATTAGATTATGGCTCTCAGGAATATAAAGCTCGCTTCGCGTCGGGCTTTTAACATTCCCTCGAGCCATAATCTTCTTATTATGCCCTTAATACATAAATATCTATTATAGCCTTTTGTACTTATAAATTTGCACTATTTCTTTAAATACTGAATAAATTGGCCTATTGAGTAGGAACAATCATCACATAAGTACAAAAAGGTGTAATCTCTATCTCCAGCGACGGCCCTAGGGCGGTGCGAGCGGTGCGATCGCACCGAGCGCCGTCATATGGAGGGCGCCGAAAACGGCTGAACGCCCCACTAGGTACCGATCGACTTACGCGCAAGTAGAGGTAACCAAACTGAAACAGCATACTGTTTCATGAGACATGATACTGAAACACTAGAATGTACTGAAACCCCATATCGAAACAGTGAAACAGCACTCACGTAGTTTTATATTTTCACAACTAAAAAACAACGTCGTTTTAAACAGAGCTCAGGATATGTGAACTTCAGGACACCTGTCGCACTGTAAGAAGGTTTAATAGCAGTTAGGTGTATCAGGCACTTATAGGTTTTAATACATTGATTATTGTGCTGCTCAAGATTGGTCAATTATTACTTTATAAGAAGACAGAATTCAGTGAATGTTTTACACGTGGTCATTGGGTAATTTATAATAAGGCTGCTTCAAAGCAGTCATTTTTTGTAAGAAGTTTGCGATTGCTTTCTTTTAATATTAGATATTTTACAGTTTCTAGTTTTGATTTATAAAAGAAAGAAGTGTTTTTAAGAAGAATAGGTTACGACATACCAACTATATTTATTTACATGACTGTTTCATATTTTCCTATGGCCTGCTAGTGCTCTACGCGCAAGCGGCGAACGGGGGGCGGTGAGGGGAACGGGTGAATGAACATTTGTTTCGTCAGTCACAGTTGCTCGCAAACATCGTCTGTT
>JARFJB010000480.1:2382500-2427870 GCA_036346205.1 Vesta saturnalis | reverse complement strand
TTATGAGAAATTTCTATGCGAATTTTATGCATGCTTTTATAAGCTTAAGTTTTTCTAATTATTACATATGCCGTATTTAGAACACGAAACTTTTCAGCGCCGTAATACTTTAATATTACATTTTTACACATCATGAGTTAGGGAGATCATCATATTTCAAAATTGCACATTTTTGTGGTTCATTGATGAGCAAACACTGACTTTCATCAATTGTTATCTGAATGAGCGTTAACTAATTGCCGTTAGACGACATTACGACTAAAAGCCACTTTTAAATATTCAATAAATTAAAATATTAAGTGGTTGGGTGTTTACCACTAATCATTCACATTTTTATGGTGCAAGAACGGATTTTGTCGCTTTCACTATTTTGGAGAAATTAGATAAATTAGTTTGGTGAGAAAAATTTTTAAAATTTTAAAATTCATAAATTCGAAAATCAAGTGACTCGAAAAAACCCTGCAGAACCGTTATGATAAATATGAAAATGTAAACTTTCACCATTAACACTCATAATAAAATACTTATCTTTTGGGATTTTTCAAATTTGTCAAAATTGTTTACTACACCTTTAACAATTTTTAACAAACATTACTACTGACGAAGATAACTGTAAATGTTATCGAAACGTTTAGATTGTATAATTTAAAGTACACCATTAAAAAATCCCAAAAAGATAAGTATTTCGTTATGATAAATGGTTGGAAGCGCGTTCGGCTATTTTTTCCCAATCGATCAAGGAATAGCAAGGTTTACTTTTTGTATTTTTAGCAGCCGATATCACTATACGATGATGATTGAAGTGTGATTGTTTGTTTGTTGGTAGACTTGTGCGTCTGTTTGCTCGTTTATTAGTGTGAGTGCGTATGTGTGTATGTGTATGTGTATGTGTGTGTGTGGTGTGTGTGCGTGGCGTGGGTGCGTGGGTGCGTGGTGAGTGCTGTGGGTGCGTGTGTGTGAGTGTGAGGTGTGAGGTGTGTGAGTGTGAGGTGGAGGGTGTGAGGAGGGAGGTGGAGTGTGAGGTGTGTGAGGTGGTGAGTGTGTGGAGTGTGAGTGTGAGTGTGGTGAGTGGGTGGAGTGTGTGAGTGTGTGAGGTGGTGTGAGGTGAGGTGTGAGGGAGGTGTGAGTGTGAGGTGGAGTGTGAGGTGTGAGTGTGAGGTGTGAGTGGAGTGTGGTGAGTGTGTGAGGTGGAGTGTGAGTGTGTGAGTGTGTGAGTGTGTGAGTGTGTGGAGGGGGGTGTGAGGTGTGTGAGGGTGTGTGAGGTGTGGAGGTGTGGAGGTGTGTGAGTGTGTGAGGTGTGAGTGTGTGAGGGGGAGGTGTGAGTGTGTGGAGGTGTGTGAGGTGAGTGTGAGTGTGGGTGAGGTGTGAGTGGGAGTGTGTGAGTGGGTGTGGGAGTGTGTGAGTGGGAGTGTGGAGTGTGAGTGAGTGGTGAGGTGTGTGAGGTGTGGAGGTGGAGTGTGGAGTGTGAGGTGGTGAGTGTGTGAGTGTGAGTGAGTGTGTGAGTGTGAGTGTGAGGTGGGTGTGGAGTGTGTGAGTGGTGTGAGTGTGAGTGTGGAGGTGTGTGAGTGGAGTGGTGAGGTGTGAGTGAGGTGAGTGAGGTGTGTGAGGTGTGAGGTGTGTGAGGTGGTGTGAGGTGTGAGGTGTGAGGTGTGAGTGTGAGTGTGAGGTGGAGTGTGTGAGTGTGGAGTGTGTGAGGTGGAGGTGTGAGTGTGTGAGGTGTGGGTGAGTGTGAGTGGAGGTGTGAGTGTGTGAGTGTGTGAGTGTGGAGTGTGTGAGGTGAGTGTGGAGGTGAGTGTGAGTGGAGGTGTGAGTGTGAGGTGAGTGTGTGAGTGTGGAGTGTGTGAGGTGTGTGAGTGTGTGAGTGTGTGGGTGTGTGAGGTGTGAGTGTGAGTGTGTGAGTGTGTGGAGTGTGTGAGTGTGAGTGTGTGAGTGTGGGTGAGTGTGTGAGGTGTGTGTGAGTGTGGAGGTGTGTGAGTGTGAGTGTGTGAGTGTGTGAGTGTGTGAGTGTGTGAGTGTGTGTGAGTGTGTGGTGGAGTGTGTGAGTGTGAGTGTGTGAGTGTGTGAGTGTGTGAGTGTGGTGAGTGTGTGAGGTGTGTGGAGTGTGTGAGTGTGTGAGTGTGTGAGTGTGGAGTGTGTGAGTGTGTGAGTGTGAGTGTGTGAGTGTGTGAGTGTGTGAGTGTGAGTGAGGTGTGGAGTGTGAGTGTGTGGAGTGTGTGAGTGTGGGTGGGAGGTGTGAGTGTGAGGTGTGAGTGTGAGTGTGAGTGTGTGGAGTGTGGAGGTGTGAGTGTGTGAGGTGTGTGAGTGTGAGTGAGTGTGAGGTGATGTGAGTGTGGAGGTGTGAGGTGTGGGAGTGTGTGGAGTGTGTGAGGTGTGAGTGAGTGAGGAGTGTGTGAGTGTGTGAGTGTGGAGGTGTGAGTGTGTGAGTGTGAGTGTGGTGAGTGGAGGTGAGTGTGTGAGTGTGAGTGTGTGAGTGTGTGAGGTGGAGGTGTGAGTGTGAGTGTGTGAGTGTGTGAGGTGGAGTGTGTGAGTGTGAGTGGGAGTGTGAGGTGTGTGAGTGTGTGAGTGTGTGAGTGTGAGTGTGGAGTGTGTGGAGTGTGGAGTGTGTGAGTGTGGGTGTGAGTGTGGTGAGTGTGGAGGTAGTGTGAGGTGTGAGTGTGAGTGTGTGTGAGTGTGAGTGTGTGAGGTGTGTGAGTGTGTGAGGTGAGTGTGTGAGTGTGAGGTGTGAGTGTGTGAGGTGTGGTGGGTGTGAGTGTGAGTGTGTGAGTGTGAGGTGAGTGTGTGAGTGTGTGGGAGTGGGGTGTGGTGTGTGTGAGGTGTGAGTGTGTGAGGTGTGAGGTGGAGTGTGTGAGTGTGTGAGGTGAGTGTGTGGTGTGAGTGTGTGAGTGTGAGTGTGAGTGTGGTGTGAGTGTGGAGTGTGTGGTGTGGTGTGTGGAGGTGGTGTGAGTGTGTGAGTGTGTGGGTGTGAGGTGTGGTGTGTGTGAGTGTGTGAGTGTGTGAGTGTGAGTGTGTGAGTGTGTGTGAGTGTGAGTGTGGAGTGTGTGTGAGTGTGTGAGTGTGAGTGGAGTGTGTAGTGTAGTGTGGTGTGAGTGTGGGTGTGTGAGTGTGAGTGTGTGAGTGTGTGAGTGTGTGAGGTGTGTGAGTGTGTGAGTGTGGAGTGTGTGAGTGTGTGAGTGTGTGGTGTGAGTGTGTGGAGTGTGGTGGAGTGTGTGAGTGTGTGGTGTGTGAGTGTGAGTGTGGGTGTGAGTGTGAGTGTGGAGTGTGTGGTGTGGAGTGTGTGAGTGTGTGAGTGTGAGGTGTGAGGTGAGTGTGTGGGTGTGGAGGTGGAGTGTGAGTGGAGTGTGTGAGGTGTGAGTGTGAGGTGGAGGTGGAGTGTGTGAGTGTGTGAGTGTGGAGGGTGTGAGTGGTGATGTGTGAGTGTGGTGTGTGGTGTGAGGTGTGAGGTGTGAGTGTGTGAGGTGTGGTGTGAGTGTGTGAGGTGGATGTGTGGAGTGTGAGTGTGTGAGTGTGAGTGGGTGTGTGAGTGTGAGGGTGTGAGTGTGAGGTGTGAGTGTGGGTGGAGGTGTGTGGGAGTGTAGTGGAGTGTGTGTGTGTGGAGTGTGTGAGTGTGTGAGTGTGTGAGGTGTGAGTGTGTGAGTGTGAGTGTGTGAGTGTGTGAGGTGTGAGTGTGAGTGTGTGTAGGTGTGGTGAGTGTGTGAGTGTGTGAGTGTGTGAGTGTGTGTGAGTGTGGTGAGTGTGTGAGTGTGGAGGTGTGTGAGTGTGGTGAGTGTGGTAGTGTGTGAGTGTGGAGTGTGGAGTGTGGTGGTGTGAGTGTGGAGGTGTGAGGTGTGAGGTGATGTGTGAGTGTGTGAGGTGTGAGGTGGAGTGTGTGAGTGTGTGGTGTGGAGTGTGTGTGAGTGTGTGAGTGTGTGAGTGTGGTGGGAGTGTGAGTGTGTGAGTGTGGTGAGTGTGGAGTGTGTGAGTGTGAGGTGGTGTGGAGTGTGGAGTGTGTGAGTGTGGAGGTGTGAGTGTGTGAGGTGTGAGTGTGTGAGTGTGTGAGTGTGTGAGTGTGAGTGTGTGAGGTGGGGAGTGTGTGAGTGTGGGAGTGTGGAGTGTGAGTGTGTGAGGTGAGGTGGTGTGGAGTGTGTGAGTGTGGAGTGTGAGTGTGGAGGGTGTGAGTGTGAGTGTGAGGTGGAGTGTGGAGGTGTGAGTGTGGTGAGGTGTGAGGTGTGAGGTGTGGAGGTGGGGTGTGGTGGTGTGTGAGTGTGGAGTGTGAGTGGGAGTGTGTGAGTGTGGAGTGTGTGAGTGTGAGTGTGTGAGTGTGAGTGTGGTGTGTGGAGTGTGTGAGTGTGTGGAGTGTGAGTGTGTGAGTGTGGAGTGTGTGGAGTGTGTGAGGAGTGTGAGTGTGAGGTGTGAGTGTGTGAGTGTGAGGTGGTGTGAGTGTGTGAGGTGGAGGTGTGAGTGTGGTGAGGTGTGAGTGTGAGTGTGTGAGTGTGTGAGTGTGTGAGTGTGTGAGTGTGTGGAGTGGTGGTGTGGAGTGTGTGAGTGTGTGAGTGTGGAGTGTGTGAGGTGGTGTGTGGTGTGAGGTGAGTGTGTGGAGTGTGTGGTGTGGAGGTGGTGTGGAGTGTGTGAGTGTGTGTGAGTGTGTGAGTGTGTGAGTGTGTGAGTGGTGGGTGTGGAGGTGTGTGGAGTGTGAGTGGAGGTGGTGAGTGTGTGAGTGTGTGAGTGTGAGTGTGAGGTGTGGAGTGTGTGAGGTGTGTGTGTGAGTGTGTGAGTGTGAGTGTGAGTGTGAGTGTGTGAGTGTGGTGAGGGTGGAGTGTGGTGTGAGGTGAGTGGAGTGTGTGAGTGGTGGGTGTGGTGTGGAGGTGTGAGTGTGGGAGTGTGGAGTGTGTGAGTGTGTGAGTGGGTGGTGTGTGGGTGAGTGGTGTGAGTGTGAGGTGTGAGGTGAGGTGGTGTGGAGTGTGTGGAGTGTGAGTGTGTGAGTGTGTGAGTGTGTGAGTGTGGGTGTGAGTGTGTGGGTGTGTGAGGTGTGTGAGGTGTGAGTGTGTGAGTGGTGAGTGTGTGTGGAGTGTGTGAGGTGTGAGGTGTGGTGGAGTGTGTGAGTGTGTGAGGTGTGAGTGTGGGTGGAGTGTGTGGGTGTGGTGTGTGAGTGTGAGTGTGAGGTGTGAGTGGAGTGTGTGAGTGTGGAGGTGTGGTGTGAGTGTGTGAGTGGTGTGGAGGTGTGGAGTGTGTGAGTGTGAGTGTGTGAGTGTGAGTGGAGTGTGAGTGTGAGTGTGGAGTGTGGAGGTGTGAGTGTGAGTGTGGAGTGGGTGTGAGTGTGTGAGTGTGTGAGTGTGAGTGTGGAGTGTGTGAGTGTGTGAGTGTGAGTGTGGTGTGAGTGTGTGAGTGTGGAGTGTGAGTGTGAGTGTGTGAGTGTGGTGGAGTGGAGTGGGTGTGAGTGTGTGAGTGTGAGGTGGTGAGTGTGTGAGTGTGAGTGGAGTGTGAGTGTGTGAGTGTGTGATGTGAGTGTGTGAGGTGTGAGTGTGATGGTGGAGGTGTGAGTGTGTGAGGTGGAGTGTGGTGTAGTGGAGTGTGTGAGGTGTGAGTGGTGAGTGTGTGAGTGTGTGAGTGTGAGTGTGTGAGTGTGGAGGTGTGGAGTGTGGTGGAGGTGTGAGGTGAGGTGTGAGTGTGGGTGGTGTGGAGTGTGAGTGTGGAGTGTGAGTGATGTGAGGTGGTGAGTGTGAGTGTGAGTGTGTGGAGTGTGGGAGTGTGTGAGTGGTGTGAGTGTGTGAGGTGTGGTGGTGTGTGAGTGTGTGAGGTGTGAGTGGTGGTGGTGGAGTGTGGAGGTGTGAGGTGTGAGGGTGTGAGTGTGGAGGTGAGTGTGGAGTGTGTGGAGGGTGTGAGGGGTGTGAGTGTGGTGGGTGTGTGAGTGGTGTGAGGTGTGGAGTGTGAGGTGTGAGTGTGTGAGGTGTGAGTGTGTGAGAGTGGGTGTGAGGTGTGAGTGTGTGAGTGTGTGAGTGTGTGAGTGTGTGTGAGTGTGGTGTGAGTGTGAGGTGTGAGTGTGTGAGTGTGGTGTGGAGTGTGTGGAGTGTGTGAGTGTGTGAGTGTGTGAGTGTGAGGTGTGGAGTGTGTGGAGTGTGGAGTGTGATGTGTGGAGGTGTGAGGTGTGAGTGTGTGAGTGTGTAGGAGTGTGTGAGTGTGAGTGTGTGAGTGGGTGTGAGTGTGGAGTGTGTGAGTGTGTGAGTGTGAGATGTGTGAGTGTGTGTGAGTGGTGAGTGTGAGGTGTGAGTGTGTGAGTGAGGTGTGAGTGTGTGTGAGGTGAGTGTAGTGAGGTGTGAGTGTGTGAGTGTGAGTGTGTGAGTGTGGAGTGTGAGGTGAGTGTGAGTGTGAGTGAGGAGGTGTGAGGAGTGTGAGTGTGAGTGTGTGAGGTGTGGAGTGTGTGAGTGTGTGAGTGTGTGAGTGTGGTGTGAGGTGAGTGTGAGGTGTGGAGTGTGTGAGTGTGAGTGGAGGTGTGGAGTGTGTGAGTGTGAGTGTGAGGTGTGAATGTGTGGGTGAGTGTGTGAGGTGTGTGAGGTGAGTGTGGGAGTGTGTGGAGTGTGAGTGTGATGGAGTGTGTGAGGTGGAGGTGTGAGTGAGTGTGAGGTGTGAGTGTGTGAGGTGTGTGAGTGTGAGGAGTGTGTGGAGTGGAGTGTGAGTGTGAGTGTGTGAGGTGAGGTGTGAGTGTGAGTGTGTGAGTGTGTGGGAGTGTGTGAGTGTGAGTGTGGTGAGTGTGAGTGTGTGGAGGTGTGAGGTGTGGAGTGTGTGAGTGTGAGTGTGTGAGGTGGTGAGTGAGTGTGTGAGTGTGTGAGTGTGTGAGTGTGTGAGTGTGAGTGTGTGAGTGTGGTGAGTGTGTGAGTGTGAGTGTGTGAGTGTGAGTGTGTGAGTGTGGAGTGTGTGAGTGTGTGTGTGAGTGTGAGTGTGAGTGGAGTGTGAGTGTGATGTGTGGGCGGGGGAAGGCGTGCGTGCGTGTGTGCGTTTGTTTATGTGAGTGCTTCTTTGCGTATGCGCGTGTACGTGTGGATGTGCGTAAAAATGTACGTGTGCATGTGCGTGTTCGTACGCGTATGGGTGCGTTTACGTCTGCGCCTATTTGTGCATGTTTGTTATTGTGTACGTATGCATGTGCGGGTTTGTGTGTGAGCGTGAACGTGTGCGTTCGTATGTGCGTTTTATGGCGAGAGAAAGGATTTTGCACTTTTTACTATTTCCGAGAACTTATATAAATTAGGTTGGAAGGAAAAAATTAAAAAATTTCATAAGTTTATAAACTAAGTGTCTCAAGTATTAAAACCCGTATGGAAAATGGCTAGGAGCTGTTTTGGGTACTCCTTTTCGATCGATGAAGAGTTGTTTTTGAGATGTAGCACTCCTAAGGATTTCTTTTTGTGTTTTTTGGATCATAGTGTGGGTGCACTCGATATCGATATACCGTGACGTTTGCGATTAAAGTGGGGTATTCAGGCAATTGCGCGAGTATGTGTGGTAGTGAGAATGTGCGTGTGCGTGTGCCTTTTAATCATGAAAGGACGGATTTTTTCGCTTTCACTATTTCCGAGAAGTTAGATGCATTAGTTTGGAGAGAAAAACTTTTAGATTATTTATAAATTCAAAAACCATGTGACTCAAAAAAATTCAAAACCCATATGGAAAATTACTGAAAGCGCTTTCGGCTATGTTTTTCGAACTGATCAGGGTAATTTTCAAAACACAGCACTCCTTTTTTGCAGAGTGCAGTCGATATCGATGTAAGGTGATTATTTCTTTGTTTGGTTGTTTGTTTAGTTGTTTCCCTGTTTGTTTGTAAGTGTTTGTTCATTCTTTTATTCGTTCGTTTATTCGCCCGTATGTCTTTCCGTCCGTTTTTTTGTTTGTTAATTAGTTCATTCGTTCTTTCGTCAGCCCGGACGTTTGATAACCTGTCTGTACGTTCCTTCGTTTGATTGTTGGTTTGTTTGCTTTCTTGTTCGTTTGTTTGTGTGAGTGTGAGTGCGTGTTCCAGTGCGTGTGGTTGTACCCGTACCTATGCGTGTACTTATACGTGTGCGTGAGCGTCTTCATCTGTCTACGTCTACGTCTGAGTACGTTTCGTATTTTTTGTAAATGTAAAGATAAACAATTTTAAGAAAACCTAACGCATCTGAGTGCTAATTAATGACAAAGTCTTATCCTTATAACTGTGAATTATTAAAACCACCAACGTACACACAGTAAACGATTGCCTCGAGTGGGACTTGAACCTACGACCACTACCTATCTAGAGTAGGGCTCTTAACCATCTGAGCTATCGAAGGAGCTAGTTCTAGAATAATGTCATTTAAACTGGTGTATAATTAGCCGCTGATTATGCACCATTTTGCGCTGTTGGAACTAAATATAGCAAAATTTTATAAACACGGCTAATTTCACAGAACCGCGAACTTTTGGATAAATGATTATTTTCTTCTTTAGAAATTAGTCGCTAATTTTTTTTTTACTTATAGTATTCCCTAACACGCTAAGATTTGCCTAACGTGTTAAAGCACTCACGAACACTGGGAGGGTTTAGGAATGTTGTTAGGCTGCCCAGAAATGTTTATGAATGGCTACCTTAAATTGACTTAAGTCAAAGTTTGGAGGAAAACAGGAACTGGGTGTTGCATTACACCCGTTTAGTGTGACACAATGGAATTTTGAGTGCGTAATTATGGTGTGAATGGGCAAACTGAGTGTTTCTAGCTAAGAGGGTCTACCTCCACCTAAAGGACACGAGACTAATTCTTTGCATTTACGTTCTTCAAACATCCTTTTGGCCTTGGTGATGATGCTTTTGCAACTATTCCTTGCGGTAATATAGTCGGCGTGACTTTCGATAGATTTATTTGACTTCCATTTGGTATAGAGTTTATACTTTTGCGATGACGCAAAACCAGAGTTGGAAACGGCCATGATCTACACGATTACGTTTTTTGGGAATGTATAACTTCCATACCCATCAAGATAACTTCAGTTATTGAAAGAGCAATGTTTGAAGAGGAGGACTCACGCCAGGAGAAGGTTGCAACAAAATCTTGCAGTTCGCTCCAGTTAGCTGATCTAAAACACCACATAATTCTATCTGTTTTTCGAGTAACAGTAGGATTGGGTACAAAGGAAGTTATTTCGATTAGGCAGTGGACTGATTGCCCAAGTGGGGAAAGGACTCTTGTTTTATAGACAAGTGGGTTAGTTGTAAGGAATAGGTCCAGGAGATGTGGAGTATGGTTAAGGTTGTCAGGGATTCTGATTGGTTCGGAAATGATTTGTATGGGATCACATGATACAGCAAATGCTTCTGCACTGTGCCTGGACCTGCGGGATTAGTGGTAGCTGAAAATTGAAGCCAATTGGGCTTGTGGCCATTAAAATCTTCCAAAATTGAAATATCGCACGATGGAAACTGTGATAATAGGTATTCTATTTGCGGGCTAAGGTAATCAAAAAGATTTTAGAAGTTACCATTTGGAGACCTATACAAACAACAGTAGAATTTCACAAATTCGGGCCCAGAATGTTTGAACTAAATCGCGTCAAATTTGTTGTTTTCCAAAGGGGACATTCTCTAACAACCTACGTTGTCCTAGATATACGCACATACTCCGCCTTTAAGGCGAAAGTTAGAGTGGAGGTTGTATCTGGGAAATTACAGGTCAGGCGAATCAGTGCTTCCAGAGGAAACTTGTGTTTCTGATGGAAACAGAATGTCCGGTTGCACTTGTTTAAGGTGTTGGTGAACAGCATAAAGATTTGACCTGATACCTGATATGTTGCAGTAATGAATCCGAATGTTGGTACTTTCGCTGACCGGGGTCGCTTGAGTCCTGCCCTCCAGGCATCAGAAGGGGGCAGAATTTTATTCCTGGCAGATCTTGCTCTTCTTAGTCTTGATTTTGGCATTGACGAATTTTTGTCCCCCCCCAGAATCCTTGGGACAGATCGACCAATCGATGTGAGAGTGTCTCGCCCCACTCACCTGGGGTATAACGTCTGTCTTAGAACTCGTCATTTTAAGGGTTTAGCCGTTAAAACGCCACGCTTGGCTAGTGCGTGTTGGCGAGTACAAAAAGAATAAAGGAGAAAGTGACCGGAAGCCCTTACCGAACTCAGAAAATTGGAGCACCAATATTAAGGAGCCCATAGTAAAGGTGCTGGTATTGCACCGGGCGGCATGGGGCATACATTCCTTCCACCTATAAGCGACATTTGGCTCAGTTAAAATAAAATTTTGAGCCTTTACAGCAACAAAGTTTTTAGAAAATTTCTCTAAGACGGTCTAGCTCAGCAAGGTATGAAACTTACTGTAGTTGAGAACTCATTTATTTTCGGTTGTGAGAGAGGCAGAAATATGTCCATAAGTATAATCAGTAAAGAATTCGTTTGTATCATCTTGTTGTACGCCACTCAATTTTATAGATTTAATAATTAAAATAGAACAAAAGTTAAGAAAGTTATACATTAATACCACAGGTAATTTTAATAACCTAAGCAACTGTATTTATATGTATATTTAAGAAACCAAAATGTCTGATTAAATGCAGCATAAAATAACTAAAACGGTATTTCTCGTAAAGCTTTACGATATTAAATAATTACTAAATCAACACAAACTATACAAACTTATAATCTATCTTTACTTAAAATTCAAATATAATAAGATCAACACTGTATTTAATAATAAAACGTATACCTGACATATGTCAACAAATATGACAGTTACGATCAAGAGTTTTTATCTTAGAAACCGAAGTCAGCTGTTTCCCTAAACCGTGCAACAACAACACTATGCTGATTTGTTATTTTTGCATTAAAATGATACGTATTACTACAAGTACTTAAACTAAATATATTAACTTCGTCTTAAAACGAACTTTAGTATGAGAATTTCATTTCATACAAATAAACAAAAGTAAAGTAAGGTAACTTCCATTTTGTCCTCCACACACAAATAAAGGAAATGTAGATCAAATCGGATATATAACAACATTTTTTCGTGACGTCATCCAGCACGCTTTTGCACGATACGAAATTAATTCACATAAAAGCTTTATCCTGAATGTACGGTAGAAGAAGCGAAAATGTATTAAGCGAGTTGAGTTCGCATTTGCGCATAGAATAACAAAATTGATGTGGCTAAAATAGACCTTATAACCAACACTAGGTACAGGGACGTTCGTAATTACGTACACTAAAAAGAAATCGATATATATCAAAATTTGATTATTGAAAGAAAAAAGATACCAACATAATGTAAATATATTTATCAATAACAACACAAATTCAAAACTTAAATTAAGGTAACGATTGCCAAGAATTAGCACGTTACAACGGCTAACTTCACATCCGTAGACTTTAAATCAATTTTTATTATGCAGTTAGGTGCCAATTACGCGTCACTTTGCTCCGTCTTATTAGTTTAAAATAATATTTTGTGCTTTTATAGGAAAGAAGTTATTATAAAATTAGATTGACATGTTTGATTTCAGAGGCGTGATCTTTCGCATAAGTGTTTTTATGCAGTAATTAGGCACCAATAATGCGCCATTTTGTGTGTTACTAAAATTTTGCGCTCATATCGCAAAAAAGTTATTGCAAAGTTACACTGGTACGGCTAACTTCACAACCGTAAATTGTTGCAGAAATTAATTTTTTTATGCAATAATTAGGTATCAATTATGCGCCGATTTGGGCCACTAAAGTAAATTTTTACCCCTTCAAAAGAAATAAGTCATTGCAAAAATTACATCGCAAGGCTAACTTCATAACTAAATAAATTAATGTTACCTTGCACAATAATTAGGCAACTATTATGTGCTGTTTTGCGTCTTTAAAATAAAATCCTTATAGTAAAGGGTTATTGTACATACTAGATTAAAGTGGCTCATTTCTCAGCCATGAACTTCTGCATAAATAAAATTTTTCTTTTTTACTAATTTGGCGCCAATTATGCGCTAATTTGCTCCGTTAAAGTAAAATTTTTCACCTTCATAAGATAGAAGTTACTGTAAAATTAGTTTGACAAGGCTAACTTTAAAGCAGTGAACTTTTGCATAAATAAATTGTTTCTTATGCAGTAATTATTCGCCCATTGTGCCCCATTTTGCGCCTTAAAATAAAAAATTTGCGCTTTTATAGGAAAGAATTAAAGTTTGCGTCACAATAAAGAGTAAGTTGTAAAAATTCCACTAAAACGGCTAACTTCATGGATCCGCAAACATTTGTACAAATTATTATTTTCTTATTCAGTAAAAAAAAAATTCAGTGAATATTAAACACCTTTTTGTACCGTTAAATAAAATTTTGCGCTTTTATAGAAAATAAGTTTTTATAAAATTATATTGACACGGCTAACTTCACAGCCGTGAACCTACGCATAAATCAATTTTTCTTATACGGTAATTAAGCACCAGTAAGAAATAAGTTATTTTAAAAGTTACATCGGCAAGCTTAATTATGCCCTATTTTACACCGTTAAGGTTAAATTTTGCGACTGTATAGGATTAGATTATTATGCGACGCGGTTAACTTCACAGCCGTGAACTTTTGCGCATTGCGCATGTTTTTCTTATGCAGGAACTAAGCAACAATTATGCCCCTAAAATGAAATTCTTCACCCCTGAAGGATAAAGTTGTTGCAAGAATTACATGTACATGGCTAACTTCGTATGCTTGCATATATATATATATATATATATATATATATATATATATATATATATATATATATATATATATATATATATTATTGTGCCATAATTAGTCATCCATTATGTGCTGCTTATGCCGTTAAAATTAAGCTTCCGCCCCTTTAGTAAACTAGTAATATCAAGGCCAACTTCACACAGGCGTTGCGTTCTGCATCAATACATTCTTACGCAGTAACTGGGTAGGATAATTAGGCGCCAATTATGCTCCGTTAAAATGAATTTTGCCCTCCTATAAGAATCAAATTATTGTATAAATTACAGGGACACGGCTAACCGAGCCGTGACCTAAGTAAATCAATTTTTTTTTGCGCTGTAATGAATTTGATTAAATATGCTGTTGTTTACCTGTTTACTTGCTTACTGTGTATTATTTTTTTATTTTTAATGTATTATTATTAAAACTTCAATTCTTCCGTTAGAGATATATTTATGTTTAATTACATTTAACCTATTTTCTTACATGTGAACCCTAAGTGAACTATAAATACCTTTAAATATGCTTGTCGTTATGAATTCTGTATAAAATATTTTAAAGCACAAATTCCTACTTAATTTTAAAACTGCTTACCTGCGCTTTAAATTTATAAGGTTGCATACTAATTAGACACCAATTATGCGCTGTTTCACGCAAAATGGCCCATAATTAGTATCTAATTAAAGAGCAAGGAAAAAATTACTTGTTCACAACAGTGAAGTACACCCTGTCCATGTAGTTTTTACAATAACTTGTTTCTTATACGGGTGCAAAATTTAACGTTAACCGAGCCAAACAGCGCATAATAAATGCCTAATTATCGCGCAAGAAAAAATTGGTTTATTCATAAGATTATGAAGTTATTCTTGTCGATTTGATTTTTACAATAACTTGTTTCCCATAGGGGCACAAAATATAAGCTTAAAGACGTAAATCAGCGCATAATTGATGCCTAAATATAGTGCAAAGAAAAATTAATCTATTCCTATGGCTGTGAAATTAATTAACACCAAACTGCTTGAGTTAACCGTGTCAATCTAATTCTACAATAATCTATTTCCTGTAAAGGCGCAAAATTTTATATTGACGGCGCAAATGCGGCATAATCGGCGCCTAATTACTGCATAAGAAGAAATTAGTTCATGCAGAAGTTGACGGCTGTGGAGTTAGCCATATCACTGTAATTTCACAGCAATTTCTTTCCTGTAAGGTAAAAATGTTGTATTGTCGGCGCAAAATGGCGCACAATTGATGCGTGATTACTGCATAAAGAATTTGATTTATGCGGAAGTTCACAGTTGTGGAGTTAGGCGTGTCACACTAATTTTACAATAACCTTTTTCTATAAAGGCGCAAAATAGCGCATATTGGTATCTAATTGCTACAAAAAATTGGTTTTGCAGGAGTTCACGACTGTAACTTAACCGTGTGAATCAATTTTATAATACCTATTTTCTATAAGAAAAAATTGATTTGTAGAGAAGTTCACGACTGTAAAGTTCGTCATCTCAATCTAATACTATAATAACTTGTAAAATTCTATTTTATTGGTGGAAAATAACGCATAATTGAAGTCTAATTACTGTATAAGGAGAAGTGATTTAGATGGGAGTTAATGGCTATAAACTTAGCCGTGTCAATCAAATTTTACAAAAACTTAATTTCTATAAAAGAACAAAATTTTATTTAACGGAAAAAAAGGTGTTTAATTGGTGCGTAATTACTGAATAAGAAAAAATGAATTTATCCAAAAGTTTGTGCCCCATGAAGTTAGCAACGTTTACAGAATTTTTTCAACAACTTATTTCCTATTGTAGCGTAAAATTTAATTCCAACGGCGAAAAATGGCGCATAATCAGCGCCTAATTACCTACAAGCACGCTTAAATCACATTACTCAAAAAAAACGGCAATTGTCACACACGTACGATTATGTGTAGTATAAGCAAAATAAGTAATTAGAAGTACCAAATTCGCACAATAACGCCTAAGAAATAGAAAACGGATAAAGATGTAAGGTTATGCTCGTCCCTAGATAAGTGGCACACTCACAGGTATGTGTGTAGCAGTCATTCATACCAGTAACATACACTTTATTTTGTTGTTTTGTATTGTCTTTTCAATACCATGAATGATCCGGAAATGGACTAAGTCCTAGTGATCTGTTTCTTCTTTCCTTTTAGTTAAATAGCTCTTCTGCGGTTTCTAAATGAAAACTGAAGTTTTCGGAGGATATTGTTTCACAAACTCGATAATTCATAAAAGTGATGAAAAATAAAATTATTTATGTGTATTCAGGCACACAAATCCGCTATACACTGTTACATAAAAGATTTATTAAATGCACAAAAGCGAGATGTTGCTATTTTAATGAGGTGTTAGATTGCTAAAAATTATATACACTTTCAATTTCAAACCTAATTTATATTTAAATGAACAAATTTCGAAAGTGCTTATCGAAAAAAAAAACAAATTAAATTATTATTTTTTAAGTCATTAATTTACAACCTGCAGTTTAGTTTGAGTCCATTAATATAAGCAGTTATATATAATAATATGTAGGTATTAGATATAGAAAATTGCTGAGTTAAGACGGAAAGAGAAATAACTAATATCGTAAAAACATTAATCTAACTGGCATCAAACATTTCGATAGTTTGACAGTTAGAACCGTTCAGACATCGAACCAAACGCTGAATCATACTCTAATGACGAATATAACACCGACAAAGAACTTCACGCCGCAAAACTGACGATCACGGTCATCTCAAGAATTTATTTAAAAATATCTCAAGTACCTATCACTTTTTTTAACACTCTTAAAAATTACTAAACACCTGCATATTATACTATGCAACAATTTCATTTCTCAACATATCTTTGTGAACACGTAATTTTGGCAGCTTTTAAAAAATGTGAAAGTAATTACTTTTTTTTTATTTACAGGTCAGCTTTATCAACGATTCCAATCAAGATTCAAGTGTGGATAGTGTCAGAAATAATCCAAAAAAAAAACAAGAACAAGGTTGGGGAGGAAAAGGCCAAATGTTTGCTTTCCGGAATGCTCACAACTAATATTATGTCCAATTATTAATTCTTGCTTTGTAGATTGATATATTGATAACATCAATATTTCAATTTAAGTCGTGTATTTTAGACTTGTTCGAGTAATGTTACATTTATTGCTTATTTTTGTTATTGTTATGGGCGTGATATAGTTATGTTTATTAGGTTACGAGCACCGAGTTCCAAACTGCTGATGTCGATAATGTTAACTCCATAATGTCTTAAAATAATAGTAAACGAATATGCAGCTTAACATATACATTATACTATTTAAATTACATATAATCATTTGAATTATTATTAATTAAGAAGTTACCAGGAACACAGTGTTCAGATTGTGACTTGCCCAATAGAAACCGTGTTACAATATAAGCAATTTAATGTTAAAATATTAGTATTAAAAGGATCTTTTTAATCAATAAGTATAGCTATTGCTATATTACATTATTATTTAGTAATTGTAGAAATTGCAAGTTTGTCGTTACGTTACAGTAGTATTATATTTATAAAAGTATTATGTAAGTACGTTATAGACTAGGTCATGTCATAAGACATTTATGCAATCAACATAAGTTAGCAGGTGTGTAAATACCCGGGTTTTCTTGAATAACGTGTTTTAAACTTGTGCATAATTAGGCGCTGATTATGTTCCATTTTGCATCGTTGAAATTAAATTTTGTACCCTTGTAGGAAAGAAGTAAAATTACACCAGCATGGCTAACTTCACGGCCATGAACTTCCGCATAAATTTTTTTTTTCTTATGCAGTAGTTAGGTGCCAACAATAAAATTTTGCGCATCAACGGGAAATAATTTATTCCAAAAATTACATCTATAAGACTTACATCACAACATAATGAATAAATTAATGTTTTCTTGTGCGATAATTAGGTACCCATTATGTGCTCATATGGCGCACCAAACTTGTGTTTTTTTAGATACAAACCTCCCCTATATTTTAGCACAATTTGAAAGACCTTTTGATTCTGATCAAAATAGGCATAACGTTAATCGGTGAACTATGAACCGTTTAGATTTTATGGTCGAAAAGGGAGTGAAAAACCGTCATGTTTGAAAAACCATCACGACTTCACTGTCGGAAATAAATCATCAATTAAAGTATCCAGTGCTTTTCCATGTCCTGAATTTTCATATTTGTGCTTATTAATCAACCACTTCGCATTACCGTATACATGGCGTGACTAAAGACAACACCGTGAATAATTCAATTTTTTCAAATAGAACACCCTGTATATTTTTGTACCGCTAAATAGCACTTTTGATAAGCCTTCCAGCGATAAACAGTTCATGTGGTCTATTTAAAAAAAAAACATTACTTGTTACATCTTTGATACTTATTGAAAAAATTAACTGCTGTGATTGGATCGAACATAACAATTAGGAAAAAGTACCTACAATATTTTTGACTAATCCGTATGAAAAATTTGAAACAACATTCCTCTTGAGAATGAAATTTTATTTTTACTGTTTTTATATTAATACCGCTTGTCTCATATCAGATGCGCCAAAAATACAAAAAATGCAATTTTACGTCCGTAGTATGTATTCTGTGAAAATACGTATCACGGACGTAAAATTTCATTTTTTGTATTTTTGCCGCATACTCCCCTCTGATATGGTACCCTTGAATTATTAAACCAGATCAACACCTTACAGTGTACAGTGGTCCAGCTAATATCTTATGTACAATATAAAGGAAGAATATACAGAATAAAAAACTAAACTAAACTGGCGAGAACGAGATAAACTAGCCAATTTTTCACAGCAAATGTTCAAATAAACCAACATTCTGTTCTCTACAAACTGCCAAACGCCTAAAGTACGAGAGCTGGACTCTAGTTAACATTTATTGGTCAATTGAACGAAATGCTTGAGTTATACTATTTTTCATATCCTCAATAGTTGTTGGATGAGCTCTCTAAACTTGCTCTTTAACGTATCCCCATAAGAAGTAATCAACTGGTGTTAGATCTGGGGATCGTGCTGGTCACGGAATAGTACTATCTAACGACGAGGATAGGCCTGGTCTAGGGACTAACGAACAATTCGATGATTATGCACATAAGCAACCATCATGCTGCAACCACATAGATCTTCTGATATTTAAATTTACGCCTTCAAGTAGTATTGGAAGATCGCCTTGGAGAAATCGCAAACATCTCCCCCCATTCAAAGTGTTATTAAAGATTTAGATACCATCATTTTGGAAGTCAACGGTTCTCAGCCAATATGGATTTTCCGTTGCATAATAATGCATGTTGTGTCCGTTAACTAATCCATTGCTTTCGAATGTTGCTTTGTCACTAAATAACGTATGATTGAAAAAATCCCAATTTTGCGTCTACAAGTGCACTCATTCGATTTGAAAAATTCACTCTATTTTGAAAATCTTGGCCATATAACTCGTGATGTAGTTCCAAATGGTACGAGTGAAATTTGTGCTTTAACATAATTCGATTCACAGTACTTTTCGATATAACAATTTCCACACTGATCTGTCTACTGCTTATTTCTGGATTTTCTTGACTTTTAATAGGACTTGTAGCTCATCATCCTCATTTACGCGACCACCACGAAGTTCTTTACTAGTGTAACCCACAATACCATTTGCTTCGAACCTTTCTGTCAGTTTTCGCAAAGTATCGGTTCGGAATTCTTGCATTGGGGTATTTTTCATGGTAAATTCGACTTGCTAGCAAAGGATTTCTTTCACCCTCACCAATACAATACACCATGTTTATTAACTCTTCGCGGGTACAATTCGTGATTAGAAAAGCTTTAGAAACAAAGTGTTCAATGTAGGAATGACAAATTTTGTGATATAGTAATTTTCACGAGTCAGAGCAGATGCGTCACTACTATTAATACTGTCAGAGGACGCTGATGTTGTCAGATTGTGCTCTGCATAAGAAAAAATAATTTATGCACAAGTTCACCGCTGTGAAATTTGCAGTGTCAGCGTAACTTTTTTCCTGTAAAGGCGCAAACTTTTTATTTTCACGGCGCTTAATGGTGCCTAATTACTGAATAATTTGATTTATGGGGAAGTTCACAATTGTGACGTTACCCGTGTGAAAGTATTTTTACAACTTCTTCTATATAAAGGCGCAAAACAACGCATTATGTGTACCTAATTATCGCGTGAGATCATAAAGTTATAAAGCTAGCCTTATCGACGTAATTTTTGGAGCAACGTTTTTCCTGTGGAGGCACAAAATTTTCTTTTTGCGGCACAAAGCGGCGCATAATTAGCACCTAATTACTGCGTAAGAAAATAATGATTTATTCAAAAGTATACAGCTTTGTGAAGTTACCCGTGTTTATAGAATTTTTTCTAGAACTTATTTGCTATTGGGGCGCCAAAATGTAGTATAATTAGCGCCTAATTTTACACAAGTTTAAATTACATTATTCAAAGAGACTTGGCTAATTTCACACACCTAAAGTTATCAGAAGTGTCGTTATGTAAATAAGAGTGTAACTATATTTGTAAAGGATGTCCATGTATGGTTATAAGTTCTTAACCACTATGTCACGTATAAATTTGTGTATATTTTAAACGAGCAATTAATTGATTAAAGTGTCCCGCCGTTACTTTATTTTTTTTCCTTCTATATATGTAACACACGGTTAACGAAACTTATTCATATAAATTTTCCATTACGTACAGGGTAAAAATTAATGATAGAGTGCGTTATAAACTATGGTCCTCAAAACAATTTTTTTTTAATTCTCCATTCAATTTGAAAGATAAGTGCTCTCTGATTAATATGTTGGTGGAAGAATCCAATTTTGCTATAAAGCTAGTTGGCCTGGAAAACTTACGTTTTACATCTTAATGGTGGCGTGGATACACTGACAAATTTAATAGGCTGGTCTTAGCTTCACAAGTGAACGATATATAAAAATGGAGTTTTACCCCACCTTATTGAAGAACTGCCAAAACGAATAAGATTAATGGGTTCAGGGGATGTAGGCATGCCGGAAATTCCATATCCTTGTACTTTTGCCGTGATAAGTGCGATATTATGCTAGCGTACAAGAAATCACCAACGAGATAAATGAACATAACCTAATAAGTAGATTGTTAGCGATCGAATATCATAATCTAACTAAACACGTCACTATGAAATTTAAAACATCACTTTCACTACTCAAATTTTAACAACGTTTGGCTTGGCAGTTGAGTTATCAGCCATACCAAATCATAAGTATGGAACGAATACCACTACGCCCGGCCAGTATATGGATAATGAACAGGGTTACGCTAAGAACGGGGAACAACATCATTGAAGACGTCATAGAATATCACCGTATTAAGGAGTCGTTTTAAGAAATATTTCACGAAGCAGGACGAAATCTTAAACGTAAATCCGATCACAAAATCGGTAAAATGATGCAAGGCTTGGGATATGAAGCAGTGTGTCTGCCGAACAATAATCAACCGAGCTAGTGGAGTTGTGGCAACACGATCTCCTTAGCATTCGGGAGGTAATGGGTTCGATTCCCATTACCGTCTAGCCTGTATGAGGTTTTTTAGGGGGTTTTTCTCATACACATACAGCGACATGGTTACTGTGAATACACACACTATGCACGGCTAGTTATGCGAATGCTGGGGTTACAACTTCGCCTTAGATCCTATCCTGACCGAACCTATCCTTAATCCCGCCATGCATACGTAATTAAGGTATATATGCGAACCCACGATTGCGGCTGAAGCAGCTTGGAAAGCTCAAGCATCTCACCCTCTCTCTTGAGGACGGAATTAAACACGTGGGTCTTTTCCTTTCTTTCTTGAACAATAATCAGTCGCTGTTGAGAGTGGCTAAGAAAACCGCTAAGAGAAGGTTACGACAATATATTTGAAAAATGCTTGCCGCTTATACAGTGCGTCATAGAATGTTTCATGTAACCTAACCTAAGCTCAACAGGTCTCGAGAATTTTACGATTGGAGCGGCAAAAATTACGAGACAAGAAAATTTTTTTCACAAATATGTAAAGATCACTTAAAAGATAATAGTACCCGAGGGATGTATCCTATGGCACAATGCTACAGCCCGACAGATAAATATGCTGGGGCCCGCAAACGACGTCAAGCCCTTACGAAGGCCAGCAAATGTAGTGTGATAATTGGTCACGTGCACTTGGATTTGTTTTATCAAAAAAAGGTTTTCATAGGTGATGAACTGAAGACGAAAGTTGTGTGATCAAGAGACTCCTTTAGTGTTAATAGCAGCAGTCGGTGCAAATTACAAGACGAAAACTACGGATGATAGTTTGCTGGGGAGACGTATAAAGATCAACCCTACCATTCTAGTTGCACAGCTTTAGAAACATGTCCAGCAAAACATCCCGTTACCGTTACCGATATAAAAGTGTTAACCATACCTAAGGGCATACAACAAAGGTCATTAGGCAACATCCTGCTAGGGCAGCTACTTAAACGTTGTATAGTCGGTTTATGGCAAATAGGGCATTCAACGGTGATTATCCCTCGTATCGTTTCCACGTCTTTGTATATTGACAAGCAGCAAATTTCTTCGAAGCCGTTACAACCAAACTTTGCATCTAATGGAGTCTATGTTAGAGCGTATCATACCGTATTTTCCGGTACCGGTATTCCTTCTTTGAATAAGGACGACGTTATAACAAGAGACGATTACCCTGACGGTTATTATTTAATGGTCTTTGACGTAACACCTGATTTATTTGCGAACGCTAGCACACACTGGAGTTGAGTTAGAAACCGTTCTTTGCGATTGGAGGTCAGTTTTAAAGAAGCTCTTGCGGCAACCGTTAATTGTTTGATGTGCGTCGAATTCGATAGGGTAATCGAGATCGATAAATATGTTAATGTTAGCGTGCATTTTACAAGTTAAGATGGGTCAGCTGAAGATCACAAGGTTCAGTGCCGGTGAAAAGGATGGACGCATATTTGAACGTAGAGGGTTTTAATCATGCTAACGGGTTCATATCCAAAGAAATTGCTGTAGTTATAGATGGTGGTGATTTATTGTTGTTGCTGATAAAGCGGAATTATCACATGTATGTCAAGACCCTTATCAAAACAGAAAAGGTATTTAGAGAATAAATATCATGGACTGAAATGCCTTGGGACACTACAATGACTTTACAAAATTTAGCTAAGGGTAGTGAAAACAATTTTTGAGATTTTTAACAAATAAATACTAAACCTGGAGGAAATTGGTTGTCCATCGATTAAAAAATTAAAAAAGGAAGCGAAAGCTGATTAAACCTACGTAGGCATTGAAAAAAGCCTTATTGTTGCAAGGCATTATTCACTATTCGCGAAGATGCTACGGAACAAGTGTTAAAATGCTTGAAACTGATCCTCAGCCACAAGAATGTATTTCGACTTGTATATGCTTCTAATGAGTTACCGAAGTACTTACCTACTATGGGCGTTTACTGTAAACACCGATTTAGTGAATAAACTAGGTCAATGTTGAATAGATGAAAGTGGTAGCGGAAAGTGTTTTGTACCTTTTTTGCTGATTTTAATTCAGAAAACTTCCATAAGCCTTTAAAGTGTATGTAATTAAATATAGGAATCGGTTGTCAATTTTTAAAGGATAGTACTGTATGGTGATGATAATCCAATTAACGGAAAATTCTGTCAGTATTTAAAATACACCGCTGAATGGTAGCACGAACATGGTGGATAGAGAGCCCGAAAATGTGGCTTCGACGAAACAATTGCTGACGGAACCCTAACTGCCAAAAATAGGGACGCAGCAGAACCTCACCTGATAGAAAGAAGGGGGTCCAATACGGTGCTAAGTTGTAGTACAACCATATAGTACAGGAGACCACCCATCAGTTGCAATATGCGGCGTGAAGGAGGACCAATCAGCCTGGGTTTTGAAGTAGGGGACAGCTAATCAAAAACAAGTGGGGACGCTCAAAGACAAAAATGCTCTAACCGGAGTAAAAATTGTGCAAATGCCAAAAGGACTTTAACCAGGGACGAAATGGTTCTGGAAGGAACATGGCCGAAAAGGGGGGCGCTTGCGCGTGCATTAGGGCCCGGGTCATGACGTGAAAGGGAGCGTAATTACTCCCCCTTTAATACTAAATTAAAATATTTTTTCGCATAAAATTGATTGCGTTTTTTTTTTGGGCAGTTATTTTCCACTACATATTATTATAAGTGAATTAATTTAGTTAGCTTAGATGCCCTGTCATCAGGATCAACGATACAAATAGTTATTTGTGTCACTGGACCTGAAACGATAGTTCTGCGGGTATGAACAGGATCTAGGACCTGTGACTGAGAATACTCCCAAAAATAGGATCTGACGTATTAATTCATTCAAAATATCTTTTAAAATTAGTTTGCTGACGCTATAAA
Source organism: Vesta saturnalis (assembly GCA_036346205.1). Classification (NCBI taxonomy): domain Eukaryota; kingdom Metazoa; phylum Arthropoda; class Insecta; order Coleoptera; family Lampyridae; genus Vesta; species Vesta saturnalis. Next base: position 2,404,722 of record JARFJB010000480.1, on the reverse strand, counting down.
ATTTAAGTTATGTTAGCAGTACAGGACCTTAACCTGTCAAATGGTTCTAGTGTGTATGACAACTTTTAATAAATAAACGTTAATGTATGAAAGATCGGCGAAAATTATAACGTTTTGCTGTCTAGGCCAGAAACAATGAGTTTCTGGACGATTTCCAGGGTCGGAAGGTCAGTGTTGTCGGCGGAAGTGCAAAAACAATTAGTTTTCTATTTAAAAAATTTGTTGAATCATCATACCTGTCCAGGTATTAAAGGTTTCCCATGTAATTTTTTTTGCGTTCGATCCGAATCTTTTTGTGCTGGATAATTTGTCTTAAATAAATCAATTTGAGCAGTTTAGAATTGTCTTTTGATCAGGATCAAAAATGAAAAACGTTGTTTCATATACTATGTATCTTTATAACTTTTTGTTGTATTGAGAAGGTTATGGCCGGAATAAATTAATTTATCTTTCTACCTATTTTAATGACATGTTATGTAAATGAATTACGAAAGAATGTACTTTTGGTTTCACGTATATGATAGTTTTGTTTAAATATTGCCGGAGGATGTTTTTAAATCAGCACAGTGTATATGAAGGTGTATTGATCTATTTTGAACTTTTCGTATATTGACAAACACAAATATTTAAGTCACTTATTTAAGCAAAAATTATATATTTTCTATGAATTTTTAAACTTCCTTCACAAAAATAGCCAGGAGGCGTAATTGATCACATGTTAACTTATAATTCGTTTAATTTTCAAGTTAAGGGTGGTTAAACATACGGACTGCGGCAATGACACACATCAACTTAAGTCTAGACACGTGTTCCAATTTTCTTAATTGCATTGAAAGGGTTTCTAACCGTTTTTTTTTTAATAATCAGAAATCTATAAATCGAGAATTAATGCAAAAGTATAAAAATACTTTTATGCAATTCTCTAGGCACTTTTGGAAAAAAATGATTTTTTTCAGCATAAAATAGGTATTTATTTTATCGAGAGATAAAAAAAAACAATTAGGGTTGGCTGTTAAATTTAACTTCTTTGAATTGGTACTTTAGGCACATGCACAGAATGACATTTACAACGTTTGTAATTTGACATTTTTATTATAAACAAAGTTTATAACCTGAGATTGAAACAAAAAATGTGCATGTTGCTAAAGTACCAATTCAAAATAATTAAATTTCACAACCTACCCTAATTATATTAACTCTCGTTACGTGTCTTATAAGGCAATTATAAGGCAAATAAGTCACGAAAGAAATGTTTAGTCGCGAGACCTTGCTCGAGTGGGCCTATTTGCCGTTAAGGCACGAGTTTGTCACTCTTACAAAATGTGTCAAAAACAGGATGCGCCCAGTGGAAAACTTTGATATATGAGCAAGTTCGCGATAGTATTTTTGGGAATTTCACGCATTTTAGGTTGCCTACATGCAAGATTATTCTGATTATCTTCAATTTTCGTGTTTTAGGTCAGAATTTGGATAAAACAAAAGGTGGCTAGATCAAGTTTTCACTTTTAAAATTAAAACAGCACAAAAATCCCTAAATCAACTAAAGTGCAGAAGTTTGTTTAAAACGCCGTAGAAAGGGCAAATTACAAAAAATAGCGTAAAAAACAAGACCTTGAAGCACTCATTCTTTAAAAAATCGTGGCTTCGCACTCGTTTTTTTAAACTTGAATTCGTGCTTCAAGACTCCAAAACGGCTATCTAACTTTTTGTAGATTACAAAAATCTACATCCGTACATGTTGTTTTTTTATCTTACTTAATGAAGAAAAATTGAAAATTAAAGGTGGTACGTTGACAAAAAACAGTGGTGCCATGGAATGGTTGACGTAAAAATAATTGTTTGTCTGTCAATGAGCATCATTGTAGTCCATTTTATTTAACTTGAGCGTCATTGCACCACGATTCAACCATGTATTCTACGAACGAAAAAGTGGAAATGATTAAATGGGTTTATTCTGGAAACAGCACGCGTACTGTAAGCGATTTATTTACCGCAAAATATCCAAATAGACCAATGCCCAGCCACACAACAGTTAGCAGGTTAATTAGTAAGTTCGAGACAACTGGGTTTGTATTAAATAATTACTGCAATTGTAATGCAAATCCAGAGCGATATGTCAGAAGTGAAGACAATCAGAACACGCAAAATGTATTACTTGCAGTGACCAAAGATCCAAAAGTAAGTGTAAAGCAAGTAGCTTCGTCATATGATATACACTACACCACGGTACAAAAACTTCTGAAGAAAAATAAATACCACTCATATAAGTATGAATGTCACCAACATTGCTTCCACATGATAATGACAAAGGATCAGAATTTTCCGATCTAATTATGGAAAAGGCATTGTTTTTCGGACGAATTGACTTTTAATCTCCATAATAAACCAAATACGCACAATAACAAGATGTGGGATTCGAAGAATCCTCGTATTTATCTAGAAACAAGAACTCAATATCCTCAAAAAGTTAACATTTGAGCAGGTGCTTTGGGCTAAAATATTATTGGACTGTTTTCTATTGGAGAACATTAAATGTCTGCAAAATTTCAAGAACATGTTGAAAGACTAAATAACGCCAGCGATAACCGAAGTGGCCTGACAAGGCCAAGAAATTTGGTTTCAGATGGACAGGGTCCCGCACATAATAGCCAAAATATACGCGACTATTTGAATCAAAGTTTTCACAGCAAGGTCATTGGTCGGGGATATCGAATTGATTAGCCTGCTCGAAGTTCTGATCTTTCTCCAAATGGATTCTGTTTAGAATCAAAAGTATATTCTGGTAGATTTGAAAATTTGGAAGAATTAAAACATTCTATTAGATACTACTGCTCCAGAACAATGGCGAAACAATTATAAAATGTTAGACGAGAGATTTATGATATGTTAGGATACTGTTTTGCGTCGGAAGGTGGCTTATTTGAGCACTTAATAAACTAGTTACCATTAAAGATTCGTTAAATGAAGTTATTTTACTTATTTAGTATTATTAATTAAACGATTTTAATTATTTATTTATTTTGTATAAAAGTTATTTTTTTTATTAAATTAATATCTCTCAACAATTTGAAGGTGCCGCCGATTTTTGAGAAAGTGAAAATTTTTATTTGCCTTAATATTTGCTTTCTGAAGAATTCAAAATAAAAACATTAGTTTATTCAGAATTGTTGTCTCTAGAAAAAGTTAAATAGCCTTTTTATCTAAAATAATTAGGGAAGCAAATAATCGAACTGGAAACATGGCTTTGCCAATTTAGCTTCGGATCTAGATGAACTCCTAAAAACTTGACTGAAGTGTCAGATAATGCATCATGCAATCCGATTTACTAATGGTATTGTGTAATGTGTTATCACCTACGCTTAATCTTGTGTCATCGACAAACAAGACTATGTTAGCTTTAAGATTTGGTGTATTCATCAAAATTCCAAGGTCATTTGTATATATTAAGAAAAGTAAAGAGCCTATTAATGAACCCTGTGGGACTTCGAATTGGATAAAGCGCTTAGATGAAACATTATTTTTCCATTCAACACACTGATGTCTGTTATTTAAATATGATCAGATTTAATAAAAAGTAATAGACGGAAGTGCATGGTGCAAAAGGAGTTGGGGTGATCATAAGTGAAAGAGCGAAAAGATGTGTTAAACAGTACGAATTAGTATCTCCCGGTAATATGGGTTAGAATGAAAGTGGAGTTTCGAAGAATTTTTCTTATTGCATGCTATGCACCGGTGAATGGAGAAAGAGACCAGGAGCGTGAGAACTTCTGGAATGAGGTAGAGAACGTGTTGAACGTATGTAAGCCAAACGAAAGAGTGATTATATTGGGGGATATGAACGGATGGGTGGGTGTACAGAGAGAACATAGTGAACGCGTTCTAGGAAAGTTCGGAGACCAAAGAACCAATGAGAACGGTGAACACCTGCTGAACATCTGTGTGGAGAGAAGCCTGTTTGTATCCAATACGTGGTTTAAACATAAAAATGTGCATATGTATACATGGCAAAGAGGTGAATCTAAAAGTATGATAGACTTGATAGTGTATGATGAACGGCTTAGAAACCTGGTGAAAGACACAAAAGTAATGCGCGGAGCGGAGTGTGGATCGGACCACTTTTTGGTGGTATCGAGAGTGTGTTTAGGGCAAAAGTGGGTGTGGAGAAGGAAAGCAAACGTAGTGCGAACGTCCAGAATTAGGGTTGACAAACTAGTGAATAGTGGTGCGAGAATGAAATACGTAGATGCTGTGAATAAAGAACTGAATGTGAATGAAACAGTGTGGAACGAACAAATAAAAGACACTGACGTTGAGAGTGCATGGATAAGCTTGAAAAACTCTGTTGTCAATTGTGCCGTGCGAATATGTGGAAGAGTGATTGTAGGTACACAGAAAAAATGTGCTTGGTGGAATGAGTCGGTAAAAAAGGCAGTAAGTAAGAAAAAAGATGCGTACATGGCAATGATTGCTGCAAAAAATGAGACTGAGAAGAAACGATTGTATGAGGTGTACAGATTAAGAAACAAAGAAGCGAAGCAGGCAGTGAGGATAAGTAAAGAGGAAGTGATGGCTGTAGAAGGAGAGAAATGCAGAATGATTTTGAGGGAAACAAAAAACTCTTCTGGAAATGGGTCAAAAATACTAAACGTGGCCCAAAACAGAACGCTGCAGGAGTGATGAATGATAGAAACGAAATAGTATGGGACGATTGTGAAGTGAGGAAATGCTGGCAAGAATATTTCGGAAAGCTGTACAGTAGTGAGGAAAGTAAGACTGAAGGGTTAAATAAGGAGAATATAGAAGAAATGATGAATGAAACTGAGAAGGATATTGGAATAAATGAGGTAGAGAAACGGTAGGAAGGTTGAAAAACGGCAAGGGAGCAGGCGTAGATGAAATCACTGGTGAAATGCTCAAGTATGGTGGTGCAAAGCTTATACGAAGATTGCGTGAATTATTCAATGTATGCCTTATGTGTGAAAAGTGCCGAGTGATTGGAAGAGCGCGATCATTGTACCATTGTATAAAGGTAAGGGGAACAAGAGTGATTGTAAGAACTACAGAGGAATAAGCTTGCTCAGCGTACCTGGTAAAGTTTTTGGAAGAATACTGATTGATAGAGTACGAGAAACTACACAATCTAAGATGTGGGATGTGCAAGGTGGCTTCATGCCAGGGAGAGGATGTGTCGATCAGATGGTTGCTCTCCAGCAGGTGATCGAAAAGTGTTTAAAGGTAAAAAGGAAGTTGTACTGTGCGTTTGTAGATCTGGAGAAAGCATATGACAGAGTGAATAGAGAAGATGTGGGAAATATTAAATGAATATGGCGTAAATAAAGGTCTAATAAATGGAATAAGGGCAGTATACAACGGTAGTCGGGCATGTGTTAGGGTGAGAGGAGGTGTGAGTGAATACTTTAATATTGAGCAAGGGTGCGACAAGGCTGTGTGATGTCACCGTGGTTGTTCAATATATACATGGATAAATGTCTTAGACAAGCATGTAACGATACAAATGGTGTAATGGTTGGTGACGTAAATGTACGACTCCTGGTGTATGCAGATGACACAGTCTTATTAAGTGACAGTGCGGATGAGCTGCAAACCGCTCTGAGGAAGTTTGATACAGTCTGTGAGAGCATGGACCTAAAGGTAAACGTGAACAAAACTAAGATTGTGGTGTTCAATCGGGAAGGTGGAAAGGAGAGTAGAGTATTTACTCTGCAAGATGAAATGGTGGAGCAAGTGGACGAGCTGGTATATCTCGGTAGAATGTTTACTGCAGATGGTACAATTGAGAGCGAGATTGGACGAAGGGTCAATGGTGGAAGGAAAGTGATTGGAAGTATGTGGACGATAATGAGAAAGGAAAGCATGAGTCTAGATGCGAAACGAGCAGTCCATAATGGCGTGATTGTCCCGTCAGTACTGTATGGAAGTGGAACATGGGTATGTCAAAGAAAAGCACGAAAGGAAAATAAATGCCGTGGGTATGAGATTTCTGAGAAGCGCATGTGGTAAAACGAGACGGGACAAGATAAAAATGAATGCATAATGAGGGAGTGTGGTGAGGAAAAACTATGATGGATTGATATAAAAGTTGTACATTACGTTGGTTTGGTCACATTGAGAGAATGAACAACGCAAGATTAACAAAACAAATATATGTGGGTGAGGTTAGGGAAAGGCCGGGTCTGGTAGGCCGCGTAAAGCTTGGCTGAATGTAGTAGAATCTATGATAAAGGAAAGAAAGATAAAGTTTTAAAAACAAAAGGGCATGTCAGAGACTATGTATGAATCTTGCGGAAGCTAGGGAGGTATGCGGAGATAGGAAAGCATGGAGAAAGATTGTGAATGAAAAATAAATAAGAGGCAGGGATTGTTTTGCCCACCCGCAAGGGAATGGCGTGAATGTTAAGTAAGTAAGTAAGTAATAGAACCTTCAGGTACTTTTTAACGTTCTTTAACATGGCTCGCAGCAAATTGGAATCCGACGTTTCGTTTTCGAGTATCCATCATCAACTTTGTTTTTAAGTACAGACCTGATCTTTTTATACATGATATTACAAGAGCTTTTTATTCTGCATTTATGATTTAATTGCGATTTTTATACTTATTTTACGATTATCGGAGAAAATCTAAGTATGATAATGTATCCTTCCCAATAACACTTAAATTGAATTTTATTCATAATTTCAGCATTTTTTATTTTGAATACAAATTTTATAACCAATTAATTACAATCAGTCAACAATACATAAATGTACAGGTAACATTTGATGACAAAAACATTTAAAGAGAACGCATAACAATAATTAAACAAAAAATTATAATAAATGCTCCAAAAACCCTCCGTTCTCCAAACAGAAATAGCATCTTCTAACTGTAGAATCCAAAGCATTCTTTAACTTTGTAGGTGTTACAGTTTGGAATCCGTTAAGTACTAACCTAAAACATAATTTTTTATGTACCCCCAAAGAAAAAAATTCAGCGGTGTTATACCGGGAGAACGGGCTAGCGAAGGAGTTGCAGAAGGGGTGCTTAAAACTCTTTCGGCAAACCTATTTGAAAGGTAATCCTTAACCATACCTGAACTGTGTGCAGGTACACTATCCTGTTGAAACCAACAATCGCGTACTTGGGATAAGGGTAAATTATCAAGAGCGTGTTCCAAAGTAGTTTCTAGTAAATTTAAGTAACGTTGCGATGTTAAATTTTGTTTATAATAAAAAGGTCCTATTATCCTTCTTCCTAAAATCCTAACCCACGCATTAAAGGCAAAACGGTGTTGATGTCGTGATTATTTGCATAATTTTGGATTTTCTTGAGACCAATGATGAACGTTTTTCTATTAAATATTCCATTATTGAAAACCGTATTTTCATCAGTCCATAACATGTGGAAAGGAAAATTATTGCTCTGATGGAATTTTCTTGTATACCACTCACAGAATAATCTCAGTCTTTCTGCGTCACCTGTTCTAAGTTCTTGGTAAATTCTGTATTTGTACGAGTGGAATTTTGTCTTCTTTAGAATAAAGTGTGCTGTTCATTTGGATATGCCCACATTATTACGAAATTTCCAAATTGATATTTGATTGTCAGTAACGAATAACAATACATTGTTTACATAATCCTCATTACTCGTTTTTTTCGAGATTGCACAGGTTTTTTAAAAGCGCCGTATTCTTTAAGGTTAGTTACTAACTTGCTGAATATTTTTTTATTTGGCTGTTTCCTTTCAGGATACTTGTTCAAATACATGCGCTCCGCTGTAATGCGATTTTCCTAAACCTACGTTTCCAACGTCGGACAAAGGTTAATAGACATCTAGATGCTAACTTAAAAAATTAAAAGAAATGAAATAATTTTATGGTACTTATGCAACCTTTTTCATACGTTTATGATGAAAACAGGCAACGTTGTAAAAACAAAAAGCATAATCTATGTCACATAAATACATGTTAACTTAAAAAATTACAAAGACGCCCTCTTCTATAAGATGTCAATAATACAGTGTAACTGTTTTCATTCATATTTAATTAGTTTTTAGACTTACTTTGCGTTATATTAAGAAACTTTATAAAGAAAAGTTATGTAAAATTAAATTTTCTTTAAAAAATATGTCCACACTTTTTCTTATAAAATTAATCGTTATTCAAATATTGAAAAAAATTGGATTAACACTAAAATTCTACATTAGAATTTTTGTCGCTAAATTACTCATCATATCAAAAAAATGCATAGAACATAATTAATGGATATGATTAAAGTCTATATGTAGGTATTTTGATAAAACCAAAAACTGGTCCTAATCCCCCCTGCGCCACTGGATTTCTCCCAAAATCTAATCAGCTCCAAGCCCAATGAAAACAAGCTGAAATAAAAAATTTTTAGTACGCAGGTATTTTCGTTCTGCGGTTATCGTGTATACTGTCATACATCTACGCAGACAGACACACAGACATCCAGACATCATGGCCGATCTTAGCGAAACGTGGACAAAAGATTTTTTTTTTTAAATAGAAAACCCTGTATATTATTACATATTTAGATTCTACATACTATTTTAGACACATTTTATGTATAATGTCCTATACCTAAGTCTAACCGTTTTTGACAAATTTCAAATTTTTGCCAAAAATGACGTTTGCAGGCCAAAACATAGGTGGAAATCTTTTCTAAACGAAGCCTTTATCAGTTAGTTAAGGTTGGTTTCTTTGGAAATGGGGACCTACTCTAATGGGCTGTATTGATATTTTTGTAATACATTCATACAGGGTGATCAAAATGGACAATAAAAGTAGATTCAAAAACCTATAAAGTCATTTTTTAATGGAAACCCCTATTTTTTAATTCTATCTTATTTAGCATTAAAAATAAGGGTGACTTTATAAGAGTGTATATTCCAAAAATTGTAGTTTTTGAAATAATGACAATTTAACATTTTTTATTGTAAAAGGCTATACGGCTTTCAAGTTTTGTTGTTAGTTGGCCGTGACGGCGGGCGCGGCGAAACAAAAAAATCGAGCACTTCAGATCGAAATATTACAATTTATTATTTATTATTTACATATAAATAATTATTTTATTAAACGAACTTAAAGACAATATTTTTGATTCAACAAATTATGTCCTAATCCTAATCATAAACTTAACACCTCTAATATAACTAAACCTGTAACTAATTATACAGATAAAAGTACTTGAAACACGTCAAATACGTACTACCTAATAAGTTGTTCGAAATGTCCGCCTCTTTCTTGAATACACAATGCAATACGTCTCTCAAATTCACTGCTTAAATTTCTACACATTTCAACACTAATGTTTTGAAAACAGTTTCTAATCCTAATCTTCATGTCTTCCTTTGTTGTAGGCGGTATTTTATAAACCTGCTCTTTGACGTACCCCCATATGCTAAAGTCCATTTTAGTAAGATCTGGGGATCTAGCAGGCCAAGCAACAGGCCCTCCCCTCCCAATCCAACATTCTGGATATCTAGCATTTAAAAAAGTTATTATCGGACCTGTATGATGTACTGGGGCCCCATCATGAAGAAACCACATTTCTTGTTGCGTATCCTGTGGCACTTGACGCAACAAATTAGGTAGATGGTTTTGCAGAAAGTATAAGTATACTTCCCCTGTTACTGGTTGATCAAAAAAATATGGTCCAATTACATGATTACCAACAACACCTCCCCAAACATTTAAAGACCATCTAGTTTGAGAAGTATATCTTACAAAATGTGGATTTTCGGTAGAATAGTAATGAAAATTGTGTCTGTTTACACTTCCGTTTCTGTGAAATGTGGTCTCATCTGTAAAGAAAATCAAATGAACAAAATTTCTTTGTTGGTTTACTTTGTTTTGAGCCCATTGACAAAATTCCAGTCGTCTCTGATAATCTTCAGGAACCAACTCTTGAAGTAGTTGAATGTGATAGGGGTGCATTTTTTGAGACTTTAATATCCGCTGAACTGTTCGTCGTTCAACACCAACCTGCTGAGAATTGGGTCGTTGTCCAATATATAGATTTTCGGTAACTGTTAGTAGTACATTTAATTGATTTTCCTCAGTCTGTATACGTTTTTCCCTAGTATTTTTTTCATATAACACATTGCCAGTTCTTTCAAAACGCTCCAAAAGCTTTTCGAATGCCCTTCTTTCAGGTTGCCGTCTCTCTGGAAACCATTGTTGATACAGTCTTCTTGCTAAGAGCGTATTCTTATCACTAGCTCCCAAAACAAAAATCATATCAACCATCTCGACTTGCGAAAAATTCATTATTTACAATTTTAATTCAAGTTTTAAATCAATTTGCTATAAAATACACTAATGCATCACACAAATTATCAACTGACAATAAATAATGACGTTTCTGATGATCTCTATTATTTTTATATGCCACGCCTCGCCGTCACGGCCAACTAACAACAAAGCTTGAAAGCCGTATAGCCTTTTTACAATAAAAAAATGTTAAATTGTCATTATTTCAAAAACTAAATTTTTTTGGAATATACACTCTTATACAAAGTCACCCTTATTTTTAATGCTAAATAAGATAGAATTAAAAAAATTGAGGGTTTCCATTAAAAAAAAATGACTTTATAGGTTTTTTGAATCTACTTTTTATTATTCATTTTTGATCACCCTATATGAATGTATTACAAAAATATCAATACAGCCCATTAGAGTAGGTCCCCATTTCCTAGGAAACCAACCATAACTAATTGTTAAACGCTTCGTTTAGAAAACCATCTATGTTTTGGCCTACAAACGTCATTTTTGACAAAAAATTTGAAATTTGTCAAAAACGGTTATACTTAGGTATAGGACATTATACATAAAATGTGTCTAAAATTGTATGTAGAATCTAAATATGTAATAATATATAGGGTTTTCTATTTTAAAAAAAAATTTTAAATTACTTCTAAGCTTTTATGATCTACCCTGTATAATTAAAAATATTTTTGGATATGCACCAGAACATATCTTACAACTTTTGTATTTAATTTTTTTTTTGTATCTCTTTAAATAAAGGAGATATGGGACTTTGTCACACACCCTGTATATGAGGTTGGAAGGTAAAAATCACAATTAAACCATACAGTGAGATACATGCTTGAATGCAGAATACAATTCTAATATTATGTATAAAAAAATCAGGACCGTATTTAAACAATCATACTTGATGGTTACTCGAAAATGAAACGTCGGATTCCAATTTGTCATGTTAAATAACGTTAAAAGGTACCTGTAGAAGGTTCTCTTACTTTTCTCTTAACATCAACTAACAATTTGTCAAAAACGAAATCGTGTAAATTCTTTTGCTGTTGTATAACTTCGGAACGGTTCGAATTTCGTCAGTTTAAAAATGTCATTTTACTAAGCTCCAAAATGCCCAACTGTTCTTCTATTTAACCGAAATTATATCTTACCGTTTCCGAAATCCCCACAGTCGCCCTCTTAATCTTGGACACTGTTCACATATTCCATTTGTGGGCCGAGATCTAGACAGAAACGGAAATGTCTGGCATCTCTATGCGCATCAACTACTAATGATTATTAACACTACCCGTCACTAGAATTTTGACCTACTAAAGGAATTCCACCTTTAGCAAGGTATCTTTAACGTATCAAACATCGTATTGCCACGGGACCTACAGTTCTAATTCCTATCCGAGAAGAAGGAGTGCTATGATTTTTCTCCGTTTTAGAAAAACTACTACCTCGACCAGGTTTGAACCCACGCCGCTCGAGTAAAAGGCAAGTACTCTAACCATTTCACCACCGAGGCAGCTTTTCTTCTCTGTTTAATTGTAAAACAGTTTAATTATAGGATCATAATTTAACTAGTGTTTTATAGACCTTATAATATATTCAAAATCGGCATTATTATGTCATCATAATAAAGGGTTGTAAAAATATTTTTTTCGCTAATCAACTCTGTATGTTGTTAGCTATATTATTTTATATTCTAGCCGCATTATTACATCTACCTGTACTACTTCTGAATTTTAATGGAGAATAGGCAGTAGCAGATTTAAGTAAGAATACCTCGTCAGAAAAGGTGTGTTGAGACACTTGAAAGGACCAAGGACACATTTTCTTTGTGGAGTATCGTGAACGGGAGGTCTATGGGTATGGAACACAATTCATCGAAAGGGAGAACATCAATGATATAGTTAGAGACTCAGATAACACAAATATCATCAACATATCTGACCCAAAGTTTTGGTTTCGTAGGTGCATTATGTAGATCCTAAAAATAATTTGCAATCGATGGAGAAATAAGCGATCCCTTAGCTATTCCATCTAACTGTTGTTAATACTCGCCATTAACTAAGAAGAATGATGTAGTTGGACAATCTTTAAATAATTTCATCCCGTTGTGGTTGAAATGTTTAATAGTTGTAAGGTGTCATTTATTGGTACTCTTGTGAACAAGGAATCCACGCCATTACTAATTAACAGATCATCTGGGGTTAATGTCATTTTACCAATCAATTCAATAGAATATACTGAAATCTTTGTAAAGGAATTGCTCGAACTAATCAAAGGTAGAGTGTTTAGGTATTTAGATAATGCGTAGGCTGTTGAATTTATGAAACCTACAGCATTTGGTTTGTATAGTTTTGACAATCCATAAAATTTTGGTATTGTAGGATCTTGTGGTGTTAGCTTGTTAATCAGTTTAGCAGGTAAGTTTGATTTCTTTAACAGTTTCGTAATTAATAATCTGAACTTAGTAGGATTGTATGACAATTTTGTGTAAGCAGAAACTTTTAGTAAACTATTATCTGTACTTATGTAGTCTGTTTCATCCATTAAACCAGTAACTCGTCCTTTATCTGCTGGTAAAATTATTTTTGTTATTACGTAATTCTTTTAAGGCTTGAAAGTCAGCATCAGTTAAATTATTTTTTGGACGTTGTTCTCTACGTAGTATTCTTGTAGTTATATCTGATTTCGCCTGCTTCAGGAGCTGGAAGATTGCTAATACTGGTTTCAACATTACAGATGATTTCTTCAACAGGAACTTTGGAAGGAGGTAGAGCAAAATCCAACGTTTAGACAAAACAGGGCGAGCAGTATCGGATAAATTACAAGAACTAAGATTAACTGCCGGATTGTCAGATGTACGGTTTGTAAGGTTTGTGTAAGATGTGTGTGTAGTGTTGTGTTGTTTGCTCTTAAGAGAATCAAATTCACGTATCTGCATAGTTTTCGTTTGATTTTCATGTATTTCTAATGTTCTATATAAAAGTTTGCCAAGAAATCTCCAATCATCATTTGCCAGCTGTTTTAATAAAAGAAAATGCAAATGATAGATTCCTTATCCAGTTTGTCAAAATCTCTTCTTGTAGTTTGATGACTTCTCTTAGGAGAGATAAATTCGCATTACTAAAAATCCTCTTTAATCCAGTAGTTTGGTAACGATCTTTGATTTTAATGAAATTAGGTAATAAGTTGTTAGACCTACATCGTTTGAAGAAAGTTAGGTGAGCAAGTTGGTTTATCTTCTTTCTTTTCGATTTCTCGAACATTTTCACTTGGTTTTGACGTGGATTCCTTATTCACAAAAGTACCCATAAGTGACACCTTACAACTATTACAACGACATTTCCACCACAACGATGTCAAATTATTCAAACATTGTCTAACTACAGCATTCTTCTTATTTAATGGCGAGTATTGTCAACAGTTAGATGAAGTAGCCATGGAATTTCTTATTTCTCCATCGATTACAAATTATTTTATGAAATATTTCAAAGAACCCGCTCTAAATAATGCACCTAGGAACCCAAAACTTTGGCTTAGGTATGTTGATGATATTTTTGCTATCTGGCCTTTTGGGGAAAGAGATGGTGTTCCTAAACCATTTCAACAATCAACATGCAAACATTAAATTTAAAATAGAAAAACAAAAAGATGGTTGTCTTCCATCCCTTGATGTTCTAATTGAAAGAAAACCAAATGGAAACCTAACACATCCCGTATATCGTAAGCTAACTCATACAGATCATTATATTAATGCTTCATCACACCATAATTTTTCATCATTTTTCCAAATAGTGTTTAATTTTCTGTCTATACAAATGCACGGGTACAAAATATATTTTTACTACCCCAAAATAAATTTTTTAAGCTGCAATCCTTTATTGCATTTTTTAATGATCTGGAGACATTTTTTTTAAGAAAATCTAGAAAAATGGTAATTTCCACCATGACAATGAGCTTTGTACAATACCATTGTCCATTTCATGGTAAAACAATTCATAAAGGAGATATTCAGATTTTATGGTTTTATTAAATATGTAATTTCCAATAACAGAACAAACTGATTTTCAAACGGACTTCAACAGTTTTCAAGGAGGTAAACTGTTTATAACGTATCAGTGTATACGTAAGGATTGGTAAAAGCTTCTATTATAACACAATCATCTTGATCTGGAACTGATAGTTTCTTGTCGGTACTCATTTTTTGATTTCCAAAACGTTTTTCTACAAAGTTTTCCATTTGTTAGGAAAACTTTTGCGATCACGATCACGTTGTTTCTATTTTTTTCTGCCCATTCAGTGAGAGGAAGTAATGAGATATCCGGCAATGCTGATGTGGGACTTACATCTGAAACATTACCTTATATCTGTATCGTCTTTTGTAACTGTCGTTTCATATAAGTTGATTTGATCGGCTAAGTTCCCCATTTTTTTTTTAGCGCGACGTTTCGGAAGCGGACTTCATCATCAGGCTTAGTCCTGGGAAGGACCGTTTCCGCACTTGAATTGAATTCATTTATTTTTGTTTTTTTCTTAAGTACTTGCATACTCTCAGATTCCAACTTGGAACCTTTCACGTAGAGGCCCGACACCTTTGCGAATGAGCTGAATGAGCAATCATATATATATAATTATATATATATATATATATATATATATATATATATATATATATATATATATATATATATATATATATATATATAGTATATATATATACACATAAATCTCGTGTCACGATGTTCGTTTACGCTAATCACGGGAACGGCTGAGACCTGAGGAAACTTGCATCCTACAAACTTACGTCACTCTTAGCTGTTAGGTAAAATGATTTGAGCAAACGATAGTTTTAAAGCTGAGAGACTTTCTAGAATCCAACAATCTACTGCACGATAAGGCGTGTCAGACACACTATTACTAGGTAGAAACATCGCAAGCCTTGAACCGTGATCATTATCCTCTCACGGTATTTCTAAATATAAAACAATCCTTTGACAGAGTCTGGGATGGTAGCCTAATCCACAAAATCCAAGCTACAGCTACTGTCTCCGAGTTACCAAAGCTACTAATTTCGCATCTAACAGATAGGACCGTTAGAGTCAGAGTAAACTCAGTCCACTTCCCAAGATTTACTTCCCAAACAAGCGCACTTCAGGGTTCCGCCTTAGCTCCAATATGCTACTTAATCTTTGTATGCTACATTCCTAGCGTTAGAGCTTGTGGAACATTCTTAACTCAGCTTACCAACGATATCTGTCTTCTGAGTAGCCGGTCTGTCTTCTTTAATAACATTTCTACAGAACTGAAGAATCTTCTTAAACCCTACCAAAACACAAGCCATCTTGTTCAGAAGTCCTCGAAACCTCGACATTATCTATTTACAAATAAAATTTACTAAAACGGCGACAAAACACTTAACACAGTTCGATACCAAGCCAATCTTTTCAGTACCCTTAACAGTCGCATGGAGGGTTTTCAACTTGAAACCACACTTACAAAACCTAATGTCACCCCACTATCGACTTTCGTGCTTCATTGTGTGCCACGCTATCCCCAAAACAACTCCTCCATATCCGTATCTGAACATGAACTACACAGACAATACACCGATTACACTACAGAACACCTACAGAAACCACAATGCATCACGTTAACATTACACCTATCGCAGAACGACTCAAAACACTCCAAACAAATTATACAAAGTGCGCTGTATTCCACCCACCAGCATCCTTACACAAAACCTAAAAGACTCCCCTCAGAAGCTTCAGAGCATCCTAGATAACATCCTTTATGCCCTAAGGTAAACATCGACGACCAATATTAGCAGCCCAGAATAACCTTAATGTAACAAATACACTACAAACACACAACACCTAGAACAGTACTCTGCAATAAGCAATGAATAAGTGAAAGTAAATTACTAATAAATAAGTATTAAAAAGAAAAAAAGTTCTAATGATCACCAAACAGCGTGAAACGGGTGTCTAAGTAAGAAATTTCGTTCATGTCCATCCAGTTTGCGCATTAGACCAATATTGGATTATAAATCCTGACCTAATAAAACCATACAGTTTAGCTTTTTTCCATCGAGACAATGCGTTTTTCGTATTTCCGAAAAAATTGGTCTATAAATAACGAATTCGACAACGTTAGTGCATAATCAAACTTTTTAGGCATCTTTGGTCCCAAATGATTAGCAACACTGTAAACCCATAAATAAGAATGGAAACATATTTTCTTCAAGTGTATCCTTGAAGGTTTTTCAGATTAAGGTGCTACATTGCGACAAGGTTATGAAAAGTTTGAGGCAAAGCAGTAAAACGAAATTTATTAAGTAAGGTTGGCATTTTACTAAAGACTAAATTTTGCTTCATAGCGTTTGATTTAGTTTTTGGTTTAGAGTTTCATTCAATAGTAACAAACTAGATTATATGGAGCATCAGTCTCAGTTTGGGGGTTTTTGGGTTTTCGAGTATCTGAGAGAGATGGGTATCCAGTATCAGTTTGTTAAGTCTGGAAGCAGCTGAGGGTTTGAATAGTTGTGATTGATGAGTCTCATTGGTAATTTTTTGCCAGGATTATATATGGCAAATCGGAATTTTGAAAACCTTGAACATCATGCTTTAGACGAATTATAAAAGCGTCATCAAACGAGTATTGATTCGAAAAAGTAAAGATGGATCTGTCAGATGAGATAGGGCTTTGCTTTACGTTTGGTGAGTACGCTGAGAATATGCTGGAATTTTGTGCCTTCGCTATAATTGAGGTTGGAAGTTTGTTGTATTTATTGAATCCACGCCTACTTAGGAAATTATGTCGGATATATTCAGTGTTAAGAGTAATCTCAGACATTCGCGATATACCCACCTCTTCCTTTTGATGAAGTTCACAGTGTTATGGGAGAGGCTTATGGGGTATAACTATCGATTTTTGGAAGCTTGAGACTTCGACCACTTCCGTAGTAACCGTAATAGTGTAGATTTCGTGCACTGAAACGTTAATGGATGTGCTGTTTCTGATAATTTGTGTTGGAGAAGGAGGTGAAACGGGCCTAAGAAACGTTTTGACTAGAAGATAAATTGGTCTGAGGTGATGGCGTCACCTAAGCGATAGTTTGTAGACATGAGTTGAATAAGTGGCCTGGTGCCACATAACGTAGACAACTACAAAAGCTTCTTGAAAATTATGGAGGGTTGGATCTGTGTTTCTTACACGAAACAATGATTAGGTAAGGGTGTTGAGGGAAAGGCGGATGCCGTTTCTATTGATACTGGTGGCCAATTATGGCAGGTGTTAAGGTCACGTAAGGAAATTGTATTAGCGATTTTTTATTAGAAAATGTTTGAATACTATATATTGGTTTTTTAACACGTGATAAAATTCAACAAGTTAGTTGAACGTGGAAATGTCACTTTTGGAAATCTAAATTATCGTTGAAGCTTCATTTTATGTATATAAGTAAATAAATAAATAAATAAATAAATAAATAAATAAATAAATAAATAAATAAATAAATAAATAAATAAATAAATAAATAAATAAATAAATAAATAAATAAACAAATAAATAAATAAATACTTTTGACTTTTGACCTATTGTGGAACTAATTCTAAGAGGGTTTTATAAGTGACATAGTCAAGTTGGTTAGGTTGGTTTCTGTAATGTCTACGTCTAGTACTTGTATACTATTGGTGTATGGTGACGCGCTTCAGGCGCACGTTTTACGCACAAACTATACCTATTAGCGGATTAATTGTACCAAGGTCCGAGATTAGGATTTGATGTAGTAGAAATAAGCCATGTTTTCAGAAAGAGTATTTTTGTCTACTTCGCGAATGACATAGGACAAGGATACTGTTTTGGGATTGGTGGTTTTAGCGAGGACCCGTTAACTGAGTGGGAATAAATGCAGGTTCACCAAAATAATGCTGCTTTGAATACGACGCATTAATGGGCAGGAGCTCGCAGGGACAGGTTTGTTTGTGATTGACCTTTAATTTGCAGTGGGGGATATTCAAGTAAGGATCTCAATTCATATTTTAAACGAAGAAAAAGCTTTTCCGAGGTTTCGTGATTTTTATAATTTCTATTTCATGTGAAACCCAGAAGCCTTCAAATCAAAACAGGCAAATATCCCTCCTGAGCTTTTCGTGCCATTCTGTGACGACCTTGTCAGATTTTTTCGGATGAGTGGTTTGACCTGTTAGTCTTTCAAACAAACTTGGCTGCATATACCGACTATTGGTCTGTTGGTCTAAGGTATTATAAAATCATTACACTAAAAAATTACTAAAAAATAAAACGTTATCTTCATCTCTGTGAGAACTCCTCTGCAGACATAACGAGCGATATTATGAAGTTGGCCAAATATTGAATATTATCCTTAAAAACTGTAACATTATTTAGCCTAGAGGGAAGTACTCAGTCTACAAGATGATGGTCCCATACAAGTGAAAGAAAGCCAGACCCAGAGAATAATCTATAAGTCGAACCGTATCAACTGGGGGTTCAAAGTCTTCACGCGATCAGGAGTTTCAGGTGTAGTATTTTATTGTGTATGGTGGGGAAAACACATTTTGTAAAACCGAATTTACTACCAAAGACTGATTTCTTTTGCAGCCAATGCGTTTTAACGCTATGCAAAACGATTAGCTATCTTTCTTGAGTACGCTATATTTTCTTCGCGCGATCTGTTGTATTCCTCTAGAGGAAGTACGATATCCTGACGTTGAGAAAGTTCACGAGGAACAGGATTAGGAATGCTGATCTCCTGCCCGAAAAGTATCTGAAAAGAGAAATACGTGGCAGGCATAACCAAATAGCAGATAACAATTTGTAAATTGCTCTGGTTGAGTGGTTTGGCAACAAGGTTGTTATTTTATGAAGCACCTTTGTTGGATCCGAACCTCTAAGATCTCTAAAAATCATCAGCAGAAAAGAAAGGCGTAATGTGCCTTAACCTGCCGCCGTTATTGAATATAATCTGTATATGAGTAGCTCGGCTTATATAAAATTCCACTGAGAAGTCACAAGTGGTACCTGCACATATTTGCACAGGTTTTAAATATATGTGGTAAACGCATGGGTACTAAAGAGGCGCCATGGTAACGGTGACAAGATCATGAGTTTGGAGCAACTCAGGTTTATCATTGCGAGCGAGTTTTATCATTTCGGCGGGTGCCTTGTAACCATGTAAGGCACTCGGTACATCAGTGTGGCGACCAAACAACCCACTTCCAGAAGTGTTGCAGAATTGTCAATTAGAGCAGCGATGGCACACTGCTCAAAGTGTAAATAGAGGCTTTGTTTTGGATCAAACAAATACCCCTTATTTTATTACCACAATTAATACATTAAGAGTGTCACGACCAAACATCCCGCTTCCAGTAGCTTGGCAGCACTGCACGTATGGCAGACGATGGTACAATGGCCAAAATCTAACTCGGGGCTGTGTTTTACACCACCCAAAAATTGTTTCATTTATTACCATAAGTAATGCATTAAAAGTGTCAGGACCAAACATCTCACTAATACGTAGGCGATGGTACGCTGCTAAAATGTAGTTTGAGGCTCTGTTTCACAACAAACAGAAATTGTTCGTTTTATTACCATAAATATTGCATTAAAAAGTGTCACGACCAAATATCTCACTTCTAGAAATTTCGCAGCAGTCCCTCGTAGGGCAGACGATGGTACATTGCTTAAAATATAATTTTAGTCTCTGTTTTACACCAAACAAAAATTGTTTCTTTTATTACCATAATTAAATCTTTGAAAGTGTCACTACCAAACATCCCATTTTCAGAAGTTTGGCAGCACTGACACGTATGGCAGACGATGATATAATTCTCAAAATGTAATTTGAGGCTCTCTTTACACCAAACAAAAATTGTTTTTTATTACCCCAATTAACGTCCCACGTTCATAAATTTGGCAGCCATACGAAAATGTTTTTTTTATTATCACTTTATACATTAAAAGTGTCAGACCAAACATCTCACTTTCAGAAATTTTGCAGCGCTGACATGTCGTGCAGACGATCGGGCACTGCTCAAAATGTAATTTTAGGCTTTGTTTTACACCAAACAAAATTTGTTCCTTTTATTAACATAATTCAAGAATTGAAAGTGTCACGACCAAACATCCCCCTTGCAGAAGTTTGGTAGCACTGCCACGTATGGCAGCGATGATACACTGCTCAAGAAATTATTTAAGGCTCTATTTTACACCAAAGAAAATTGTTTCTTTATTACGATAATTAAAGCATTAAAAGTGTTACGACTAAACATCCCACTTCCAGAAGTTTACCAGCACTGCCGCATATGGCAGACGATAGTGCACTGCTCAAAATGTAATTTGATGATCTGTTTTAAACCAAACAAAAATGTTTTTTTTACCATAATTAATGCATTAAAGGTCTGCCGACTAAAAGTCCCACGTTCAGAAATTTGACAGTACTGCCACGTCGCGCAAATCATGATACACTGCTTAAAATATAATTTTTTACACCAAACAAAAATTGTTTTTTTATTACTATAATTAAAGCATTAAAATTTAAACAAAATTCTTCATAAAAACAGATGTTTTTTTAAAGTTCCAGCATTATTTATTACACCTTATGGGTTTGGAGGAATTGTATTTTTACCCTTAGGGTTCTAGGCTAAGTGTCGTACAAGATACCAAGGGCGAGGAAGGTCTGCTCGAGCTATCCCAACTCGTTCAGCCACAATCTTGAATTCCGAACATTGATTAAGTATGTGTACTTGCTGGGATTAAGGATATGTGCGGTCAGGATAGGATCGGAGGGAGCGGAGTTGTAGGAAATTTCATGTAAGTTCTGTTGCACGTCCGAATGTTCTAGATCGTTACTGTCTTCTTTTGAGTCGTGGGGACATACGAAATAGTAGAATCGGTTTTTTCGTGGAATTGCCTGTAGGGTTCTAAGGGGGAAGATACTACCTTAACATTGGTCTAAATAGCTGTACATGGTGTGCGTATGCACAGTGACCATGTCGCTATACGTGTATGTGGGAAACCCCTTGAAAAAAACTTCATAGAGGGTAGGCAGTAACGGGAATTGAACCCATTACTTCCCGAATGCTAAGCAGGTTGTGCTACTACCGCCTTACTAGTTCAGTCGATTATTGGGGAATTCTGTAAGCTAAATATACCTTTTTAACTATATTCAATGAGGAAAACAGGTATCTGAAGATGAAGGTTTCATTTTTATATTCTTACCAAGGAAAGGGTTACACAAATATGGTGCCATACTTAAAATTTTTTTTAATAAACACTGATATCAAATTACATTAAGCTGGTTTAGATGAGCCTCCATAATTCTTATAAAAAAAGTTATAGAACGGTAAAAAATCTATAAAAATTAATTGGACCTGTAAAATATTTTTCTCGTAGGTAGAAAATTTCTTTATATTTTATGACAATCATGTTAAGGCATAATTTAATAATATTCAGTAGCATTCATGTAAAATAATGACCAATTAATAATCACATATCTCAAAAAAAGCCACACACATTGACAATAACAAAAGGCAATAACCATTATTTCTAATAAAATTATAAATTTTAGTGAATTAGTCAAAAAAAAAATCAAATTAATAATGATAATCAACATCTAAAATTATATCGATACATCGTATAAATTTAACCAATAAAGAAAAATATTTTATGTAGCAGGTGGCAAGAGTCGTATTTCATTCTGTTCTCAGCTTACGACCAAAAGGTCATAAGAATGTTTAACCCACCCCAGGTAATTGATCCGCGACTAACAACGCCTGTTTATCAATTAGACATTATTTACCATCCATAAATAAATTGAATAATTTTCAATATCCCTCCTTGCTAACCTTTCGTATTGTTGGATTGATAATTTATATTACTATTGAATGTCTTGAATAAAAAATTGTTATTAAATTG
>JARFJB010000480.1:2310000-2377500 GCA_036346205.1 Vesta saturnalis | reverse complement strand
CACACAGACACACAGACACACAGACACACAGACACACAGACACACAGACACACAGACACACAGACACACAGACACACAGACACACAGACACACAGACACAGACGCACAGACGCACAGACGCACAGACGCACAGACGCACAGACGCACAGACGCACAGACGCACAGGCGCACAGACGCACAGACGCACAGACGCACAGACGCACAGACGCACAGACGCACAGACGCACAGACGCACAGACGCACCGACGCACAGGCGAACACGCGCACAGGCGTACAGGCGCACAGGCGCACAGGCGCCTACTTATGGTAGAGGTATGTACAGTTCTTCGTGACTCACCCTGTATATATATATATATATATATATATATATATATATATATATATATATTTCCCCAATAAATTAACGCACCACCGAAACTTAATCAAAAGTTTAAATTCAATTTTGCCAAAACCACTTGTCCGATTTTTTCAGAATGTTAGTGTAATAATTCTAATCGCATAAAAACTATTTTTTATAAATACCGGCTGTAGCAATTATATCGTGTTTTTTTCATAAAGTTTGTAACACTCTGTATAGTTCAGTTGAATTATCAAGTTAAAATTAAAATCACACCTTAGCCTTATCTTTTTTGACATTTTGTTTTTTTATTTACTCCACTATATTGGGGAAGTGTGAATGAAAATAAAGTAGTGGATTCCAATAGTGTTGAATCCAGCTCTGCTTTAATTTTGGTTGATTTGAAACATTTCAAAAAGTACCGTAGCACTGCTTTCAACTCAGTTTTTTTAATTTTTTACAAATCACTCGAGCCGTTCACTTTGGCGTATTGTCACCGTCTAATTGACAGATCGCTCGGTACTATCATACTTAACTTATTAAAAAATGATTGTACAGAATGGTATAGAAGATTTTTCTGAATTCGCGTCACCTATATGCTAGGTCACGTAGTTAACCGAACAATCCTCACACAGTTATCAAGATATCTATATGTGGTATTTTTCTTGCAAGTTTAAACTATGATAAAGTATTTATTGCGTTCTATTTCAGATTTGGCATGAGTTTGATGTAATCAACAAATATTTATCCATTAAACGACGTTATGAAATTCGATTGAGCCTAACAAATATAAGTTCTTTTATAGGTCGACATTCCCCATTTTTCTGATTCTTCTGAAATTTCTGGACTACCAACGTAGTACTTTTCTGACAGCCTTTATGGGGGTATTTTCTAGAAAAATGCATGCTTAACATGACTAAAGCAATTACGCCCTCTACTGGCAGATTTAGAAACCAGGGAATTATTTCCCGCAGTGACGGAGATATCATACACCCTTACGACTAATAGAATATGAAAGGAAAGGGAAGGTCACGTATTTCATTCCCTGAAGGGAACGGCGGTCTATTTGAACTTTCCAAGCTACTTCAACAACAATCATGGATTCGCAGCATACATGCATACATTACGTATATATGCATGGTGGGATTAGCGATGAGTGTGGTCAGGACAGGATCGGAAGAAACGGAGTTAGGGTTCTGAGAGGGGAAATACTACCCGGCATTCGCCTAAGTAGCGGCACATGGTGTGCGTATATGCAGTAGCTATGCCGTTAAAGGTGTATGAGGAGAACCACCTGAAAAAACCTCATACAAGGTAAACGGTAACGGGAATCGGACCCACTACCTCCCGAGTGCTAAGCAGGTCGTGTCATCACTACGCTACTAACTCGGTTTTTAATTTCCTTTGATCAAAAAATAAAACGCAAAGCTACATCTTTACATTTCAAATAAGTGGAAATGTGAATAAGTTAACAAAGGAGTATTCTGTCTGACCTTTTAGCGCCCACGGATACCGTATGGTATTACGTTACAGCATATTTTTTAAATTGACGCCAAATTGTTTTGCAGGGTGGAGACCTAACTGTGTGATAACATATTCGATTAGCGTGATTTATATATAAGAGCGTTACAGACACGTGTTTTCGTATGCATCTGAAGATATGGACATTCGTTGAGCGTAAGTAATTTTTTTTATAATTGATTATTTTTCAAGTTAGCGTAGTGATATATCATCGTTATGATTCATATATTGAAGTCGCCTAGTTTGTCCATTTCGCAGACAATACGAAATTTGATGCATCTGATAAGGCTTGAAAACTATGACTTTTGATGGATAAAATAAAACAGCTATGTTTAAAAAATTTTGAACTAGCATACGATAAGTTAATGATTAAATATTTTGGTCTCCACGGATGCAAACAGTTCATTCGTGGCAAACCAATTAGATTCGCCTACAAAACGTGGTCACTATATATATATATATATATATATATATATATATATATATATATATATATATAGATGACTTGTTTACGGAATCGAGTCTGTTACCTACGACATTGTGGATATGGTGTAGTGGGAAAAATCAGAGAAAACCGCATACTAAAATTCTGTCCGTTAGAGAACAAAAAAAAATGTGCCAAAAGAGAACGTGGTGCAACTCAGCATATATTAGAAAAAAACGACGGTACCCTTTTTGGCAGATGGATGGATAACACCGTTGAATGACCTCAATTATTGCCGGAGTTGCTCCTTTTGCAACTGTATAAACATATTCACAGGAAGAAAAAAGAAATATAATGGTCACTCGTCCAAATTGTATTGACCGGTATAATTCCAACATTCTGGACGTGGCAATAAATAATTCTTGGGTTTTGCATAGAAATATCTCAAAGTTATTATTTCGAAGTACAGGTACATTTGACACGACGTCGAATCCCTTCACATGGTCTTGGAATGGTACCCGTAATGTTTTTGGAGATGTCAGATTTGACCGTATGGACCACTTTGTGGTTTCACGTCAAAGAAGACGGTGTGCTGGAAAAGGGTAAACTGTACCTAAAGTGTAATGTTGGACTATGCGTAGGTTGTTTTATACATTATCACACAAAATAGTGAAACACTGTCTAAAAATAAATGGTTTTCTCATATTTAGTAACACGTTTAGTAGGCGCCAACCGATACGATCAGTATCAGTCTTTTTCTTTGTCAAGTATTGTGAATATATAGTTATAGTTATATATCTCACAACTATAAAAAGAAAATGGGTTAACAGCGTCTCTTTAAGTTAAAGGCAACTTGGTATGGTAATGTTCGTTAGATTTTTTTTTCTTTATTTTACATAATTTTTGCTAATGAAAGATGATTCTAACATTAGAAAGTAAATAAATAAGTAAATTAATATTCTTTAACCTTACTTGGTAGAATTCGATGATTATTCGCACTAATGTTTCACATATTAATATAATTTCACAATGTTTTATATACATCTTTACATCTCAACATTATTAAGAGAAAATACTAACAAGTAGTTATGGTAACAAATTTTTAAGGCAAAACGACAACTTGTTGTAAATTATAATTCTATATTTAAAAGAGCTATTAAAGGTGGGTCTGTAAGATCAACCTGCTCATTTATTAAAAGTACTTTTTGTTTATGCTTATAAATTTTGAATGCTTCCAAAACATCTAATTTGTCTTTTTTATAATAAAAATTTAATACTTTAACTGTTTTGTACAGCCATACGGTTATTATTTACTATGAAATGTTTGGATTAATACGATTTATCTGTGTGTTAATATTTGTAACATCTAATGTGTTCTTTGTATGTAATATCAAAATTCCTAGGTGTTTGTCCAATTTAACAAAATTACAGAGTGTGCAGTTCAGTTCATAAATGCCCGACTTCAAAATGTCATTAGTTGAATAAACATTTAAGAACATTGGTACTAGTTTTGAAAGCTACTTTGTGCTGCTTGTTCTTCTGTAATGTGTAAGTTACTTTTTTCTATAGTTCCACAAAATATTACATTGATATATAAAGTGTCGATTATATTTGCTTTTGCCATTTGCTTTATAATTCATATTGCTCTATGTACTAATGATATATGCAGCTAACTTATGTGCTTTATGATGATATGAATCGTTTGGAATTGTAATGTCTGTATGTGTAGGTTTTCTGAATATGAATACTCAAACTAGTTCAGTGTATTTAGTCATGTTTAAATCTAGATCTAGATTTTCTATTTTATTCTTTGTCTAGTGTATAATTTGTGTTGTAAATTGTTAATATTAATTGATAACTCATGAATAAAATCTGATGAACTATCAAAGCATGCTGAAAAATCATCAACATAACTAAATTAAAATGCAATGTTATCAGATATATTTAAATCAAAAATTTGAATTATTAAATTATCTTTAAAGATGTAAGCTAAAATGAAAAATATGGACTTCCTATAGGTCAACCGTTTTTTTGTAACTAAATTTTATTGTTGAAGGTGAAATAATTTTAATTAACTCTGAAATCAAATAATTGAATAATTTCCATTCTTGTAACTAATTCAAGATTATTATTAAAAAAAATTATTTCACAAATACATACATTTACCTTTATCTGGTTTAACAGAAATAAAGTTATTCCTGTTAATTTGATTCTTAACTAATTTAACAATGAAAACTCTTGAAATAAATGACCAATTTGAAATTTGTCATAGTTACTATAGTCCTCTCTAAGATGCGTTTCGCATTCTGCTGCTAAAATCTCTCTAATTTTTTTAGCGAATGTAGGAAAAGAGCAATACTTAAAACCTTCGTTAAGGAATTTTAATTCTTTATTATTAAATTGAACATTTGAAGGAATTGTTGTGATTTATGGTTGTTCTAGGTTGGCGGTCTTGTTTCTGGATAAGTTTCAGAATGTGATTTTTTTGTGTGATATATTTTTTAAGGTTCATCTACGTTTGTTTAAAATTATTGTCAAATATTATGTATTTTATATAAAATTTCAGAATAAAGTATCTTTAAGTAAACATGTACGTTATCTCCAATTCAAAACGACTGTTTAGCTTCTGCTTTAACTCTTTCACTCCTGATTTTTTAAATTTTTATTTTAGAAAAAAAAATTACGGGAATGTACTCCAGTAGGTGTAGTAAAACAAAATATATATTCTAAAAAAAATTATTTTTGAAACTTTTTGAAAAAAATGTATGGGATTATATTTCCCATTAATATTAATACGTGGGATATACAGTCTCAACAGTACACAAACACCTAATACTTATATATGATAAGGTGTGAAACAATCAGAACATAATGGCACATCACAAATTTTGCACACATATTTTGTACGTTTATCCTTTTTCTGTTTATTACATCTCGCGCAACTCAACCGACTCGATTTCCCTGCCACGGGTAAATGGTCTCCAACATTGCTCATCAATGTAGATATCATACTGCGACGACCAACTTGTTTGCTTTTTTTTTGCTAGTCCTTGTCGGTCGATGTAGATAAGATTTTCAGTCAATTCAGCAAAATAATTCAAAAAGGATACTTTCTTATTTTTGGGATCGACTTCACTGTACAGAATATATGAATTGTACACGGCCAACATGAGGAGCTTGTAGTGCACCTTCTTCCACCACTTTGGAGATTTCGTATTTAGATCATAAGGCTGTCATCTGATTGGCCAGATCTATACCTCCCATGAACCTTTTATAAAATTCAATGGCCACACGACAAGAAATATTTGCTGTAGCACCATTTTTAAATTTTCGACAAACAGTAGTTTCATCAGGTTTATGGCAGTTGGATAATACAATGAAATCTTGGATATCTTACCATCTTACAGCTGGAGTACCATTTTCAAGGCCTTTTGCTTGTCATTTTCCGCGTTTTAGTTTATCCTCAAACTTTGGCACATTTTTTCTAGTCTAAATGCATGTACCAACAGCAGCATAATCAATTTCATCCA
The DNA here is from genome assembly GCA_036346205.1 of Vesta saturnalis. NCBI lineage: Eukaryota > Metazoa > Arthropoda > Insecta > Coleoptera > Lampyridae > Vesta > Vesta saturnalis. The sequence goes on along the minus strand of JARFJB010000480.1, from coordinate 2,371,688 downwards.
TTATATGAACTGAGGTAAAAGAACGATTGAAACACAAAAGTTTATTTTTGTCTGCAATTGTAGAAGCCAATTTATTTATTACACGTTCTCCGAAAGTCCCAGAAGAATTAACGTCGTCTCTGTCAACATAAACATTTAGTCATAAATATAGTCCATTTCTGAATCGCATCCTGTCCAAAGTTTTATACCACTGTGCTGCGGTCTTTATATTTCGCCATCGATTCATCAATTGCTTGAAAAGTAGAATCACTTCTGGTTTCCTAAAACTATTTTTCAGGTATGAAGTCATATCGTATATATAATACGTTTTGATTGCATTATTAGGTTTACTTGGTTCTCCACAGTTTTAGTAAGAGTAATTGGCATCTATCCCTTGAAATTCCGGATGCAGTTTCCAGGAGATTTGACCAATATTGGGCGAAAGTAGAAACTCTGTTATAATGCACGACTAACATAACACCAGTTAGTAACATCATTTTCTTTAGACAAGTTCTAATAATGCGCTTCTCCTTTTATTTTTCTAAAATTTCAAGCCTTCGATGTGTACTATCACTCATGTACATAAACAGACTACACGGAAATACTTTTAGTTACAGAACTACCTCAATTCAATTGATCTGTGATAAGCGAAACTTTCCTTTGTGGCAAAATAAATCTATAGAACAAATTTATTTGAGTTTGTTTGACCAGACGACATAAGACACTAAATTACTTGGATTCAAAACTTCTACATCATTGACTATATCGTTTATATTTTCGTTTTCATTACTCTATTCCTCTTCGCTAGAAGTTTTAGGTATTTCTGTATTGTTTCGTTTATTTTCATTTGTGCTTTCTTCACTTTGTTTATCAAATGATAAAGCAAAACCTTTATCTTTTACACTATCATCGCTACTATAGGTTATATCGTCAATTTCATCTATATTGTTAGCAAAATATCCAAGTTCTTCGTGAATTAGTTTACGTTCCTTTGAATTCATGCTGAAAAAAAAATCATAGCTCATATCCGTTGGGACAGATTTATCCCAAGAACAAACACTGTAGGGACATATATGATCCCAGGCTACATATTTTACTATAATTACATCAATAAAAAAACATGCTAAACGTATTACTTACTTGGATAGTTATTTATGTGTATAAGTACACAAGTAAAATATTTTTTTTCTACGGCTATGTTATAATTCATTCATAATGATTCAGAAATTTGAATTATTATGACCATCATAATGATAAAAATTTTCATAATGCAACAAGCTACAAATAATTGTGAAAAATAAATTAGTTGGTGCTGGTGGAGATATCACTTCTTTAAAACGCCACGGTGGATGGAGGTCTTCATCCGTGGCCGAAGGGTACATGAATCACTCGTTGAAAATAAAATGAATGTAGGAAATAAAATACTCCAAACATAAAAAGTCTTGGTAATTTTATCGAAAATACCCTGAGCAAAATATTTAGAATCTGGTAATGGCATGATTAGATAGTAGAAAATTATTCAACCTGTAGTTCATCTATCGGTTCCAATGATGTTTTGTATTTATAAATTATTTGTTGTTAATTAGCTTTCAACCATTTTTGTTTTCTGCCACATTGTTATCATTTGGGACCTGTTTTGCGCAGGTGCAAATTTGTCAACATGGAAGTGTACTCTAATCCAGAAATGGCCGATATGCATTTCATTTACGGCCTTGGGAGCATCCAGAGGATACGCTGAACTGTATCAACGTGTGCCCCTCCATCATGCGTTATTTTCACGACTTCATCAATGACTTCGAGAAACTGGTGCATTCACAAAAAGGAAAAAAGGAAGAAGCAGTACTTAATTTAATCGACGAGCAACCAGACATCAGTACTAAGAAAGGAGCAGCTTTTGTATCTTTATCACATACACCGGGCCGGGCACTATTACCACGAGACTTTCCTAACCGTCTTGCATTCTCGAATTGGATGCTGCAAATGATTGGTCAAAACCCACAATTTCTAGCGCAGATCTTATTCACGGACGAGACTAATTTTTCAAGGCAAGCGATTATTATCTATCATAACAACCACATATGCTGAAGAAAATCACGATAGTCGAAGCTCACCAAGAACAATTTTCTTTGAATGGGTGGTTAATTATTGAACCACTTAATTGCCCATATTTTCTGCCCCAAGATTGAATGTAATACGTACAGCCAATTTTAGAAGAAAGCTTCCAGCACTTTGACGTTGTTCCTTTAGGTATCAGAAGGGCAATGGTTTAGCATGATGGGGTCCACTTCAGTATACGAGCGCGTCAGTTTTTAAATGGAACATACCCAAATCGTTAGATACGTCGAGCGGGAGCTCATTTTGGCCAGCTCGATCCCCGGATTTAAATTCATTAGATTTTTCTACTGGGAGCCATTTAAAAACTTTGGTGTATAAGACTCCAAGACGTAGAAGACTTAAGGGACCGAATTATTGTTTCATGTAGGGTTATTTAAGGTACTCCGGGAATATTTATTTGATCGGATACGCAGATCAATGCACCGAAGTGTAGACTCATGTCTAACAGCGGAAGGTGGTCATTTTCTACATTTATTATAATTGTTACTAGTTTTCTTTTTCTTTGGCATAGTTATTTATTATAAGTTTGTAAGTCAATTTGTGTAATGAAAAAAAGTATAAAAAATATTTCGTTTAGCTTTCACTAGTTTACTACTATCTTTGCACCAAAGAATTGACCTACGTCATCGTTAACATGCACCTAGCTAAATAAAACGTTTATTTTACCATCACACATTTAAGTATACATCAAAAAAGGCGGGTTAAAATTTCAAGTGCACTTTGAGCAACCGACGTATGTTATCGACTATTTAAACGCATTGAAAAGAGATGACCTATAAATGCTTATAATTTTTGTCTTAATATGATTATGAAAATGCTCCTTTGACTAACCTAGTTTGTTATTCCTATGACATAACCTCCTTTTGCTTGTTAATAATTGTTACTTTCTTTCATATTTCCTACGTTTCCATATTTCATTTTTCATTGTACATTTTCAAAACAATTCTTTTCAGAACTCTTCCTTTGTTCAATCATTTACGTTTATTCCAACATCTTTGTTAGTTTTTCCGAAACTTCGTAATGTCTATACAAGATAAAACCTTGCATACGCAAGCACAACAGTTTATGCTGAATTTATTACAATATTTTGAAAAGGAGAAACAAAACAACAGCCCTTTAATACTACTTTCGAGTGTTTTTGAAATTGTCTAATTAATAGTGATCTCAAATTTACAGGGTTTGGCAAAAGCCTTAGCTATATCTGTCACAACAGTGAAAAATATCAAGTCTCGGGCAAAATTCAACATAATTCTGTCTAATCCGGGTAAAAAACGACCACGTAAGAAAGTTAAATCCGAAGATCTTGCAGATACCTCAAAAATGTCCATCAGGAATACCTTATATAATATGTACGAACAGCGTGAGAGTATTATAGTTATATATAGCTTCTACATTAGTCTAAATTGTATTATTTACAGAAAAACATGCCACAGTTGCAACTTTAAATGCATAAATTCGTAACACCCATATTCTGTTAAGCGATAGAAGTTTAAACCGTGCCTTACATGCAGTGGGGTGGGGTTCAAGTTCCAGACATAGTGTAATCGAAGAGCTTTGGTAGAAAAAAAAAATATAGCTGAAATGAGAACACAGTTTTTGAAACAATACATGCGAGAAATCAATGCACAAATTCGTATGCGAGCAGTTTTTATTGACGAAACATGGATCTACTCAAAAGGAAATCCGGGAAAGTCATGGCACGATGACGATGTGGAGAGTGTACGAAGACCTCAAGGATGTGGTGGTAAAAGATTTATAGTTATTCATGCTGGAACTGCCGCAGAAATTTGTACAGAATGCTTCTTTGCTATTTGTGTCGAAGTCATTGAAAGAAGATTACCATGGTGAAATGAATGGAGATATGTTTAAAAAATGGCTCACTGAAAATCTACTAAACAATTTAGAAGCACATTCATTAATTATAATGGATAATGCGCCTTATCATCCCATGTTAGTGGAAAAACTAGCAACATCGTCTTGGACGAAAGGTAACATGATTTCGTGGTTAATAAAAAATAGCATTAATTATTCCAAACCGAGCTCTATTCATTAATAAAATCACAACGAATAGTAAAACGATATGAGGTCGATGAAATAATAAGGAGTTACGGACATGACGCATTAAGATTGCCTCATTACTATTGTGAATTCAATGCGATTGAACTAATATGGGCACATGCTAAAGGATACTATGACAATCACATAAGAAGAGATGGCTTCAAAGACGAAAATGTAATTAGTATATGAAACGAAGCTTTACAACAATGTAATCAACATATTTGGGCTAATTGTGTACTCGATACAGAGGAGATTATAAAACAGTGGTATAAACGTGAGGAAGTGCTAGATTTTACAGTAGACGAAATGATTATTAACGTTAACAAGTGATTGTGATAGTTCGGATACAGATTAATCGTAGTCTTTTCTTTAATCAATGCGTTACTACAACATAATTATGTATTTCACAAATATATACTAATTAATTGCATTAAAATTTATTTAATCATCTGGAAGGCAACAGCATCGCTAGCTATTACAATTACAGTTGTACATACTCTAAGATCTTCAAGGCTCGTAATTACGGGGTGATTCTTTAATACTGATGACAGTTTGAATTTCCCACAAAACAAACAATTTTAAAGGTTGGTAATTATACATTGTCATTTATTTAATTCCTGTGGTGTATGTAGTATTAGTCTCTAAATTAGTAATTTATTTTTAAATTGCAAACAAATCTCCCGGTTTACAACAAATCTTATATTTATACTAAGCACAATTATATTATTAACATATTATTAAATAAACTATAAAAATTGCTAAAAATGTCTACCGTTATCTTCATGACACAATTCCACTCTACACTTCATATTGTCAAACACTTTTTCGAGAGATGTCGCAGGTGTAATTCTTTCAACTTCTTCTTCAAATTTATAGGGATTTTCAGTTGCACACGTTCGGTAATTTTGACTATTAATATAGTCAGATAAATGAAGCCATGCTTCATTGGTCATAATAATAATAATAATATTTATTTATTCAACAGGCTGAAAGCCCAATTACAGAATAACTTTACGGTATCTAGAAAGTTACATTTAAAATATCGTTATTTAAATTTTTAGTAAACCAATCCAATAACTACATCTATTCTCATTATAAACAGCACGCAGTTGCTGAATAACAGAAACCCGGTATGGGTGTATATAATTTTTATGCAAAATCCGTTGGCATGTTGAATAAGACAACCCTGTAATTTGAAAATAAGGTTAGTAGGTATCACAAATTTATCCGTTGACAACTTACCAGCTTGATCAGTTAACTGACGGATTGGTTTTTTGGGACTTGCTTCCATTCCTTGCCTTACGACTTCTACCACTGTAGGATTTGCCTTACAAATGCAATTCCTATTTTCTTATCTTCAAAAAGGTTTTTAACCTACAAATGCAAATGAATGTGATGTAAACATTACCTAATCACTTAGTTTAATCAATTCTTGAATTACGGAGTAGCTCTGAAAAAAACTGTTTTAAGGAACGTTGATCATGCATAATGGAAAAGTAAATGAAAATCAAAAACAAATTAACAACAACATCACCAGCACTGATGTCAAAAAGGAACGAATAAAGTAACTAAAAATATTTAATCGCCAATGCAACATCGTAAAAAACACAATGATAGTCGATTGTATGTAGTTGTAGGCAATATTGTGTTGATAAAATCCATAATTGGAAACGCTGCTTGCTATGCCCAGTCCGTGGAGTTATGTTTAATTAGCTTTTTGACAGATGTATTTATGATAAGATCAGGCCTGCATGTAAAATAATGGTGAAACTAGCTAGCTAACGTGTTTTGCTGCTACACGCATCACAGTATTGAAGATTCTGTTTATGTATTAGAAAACGTACTACAGTCTCGAAACAGAATGCAGATAAAATTGGAGGAAATGAATACGGTACAACTTCTTCGAACGAACTGAAAGATTTTACAGCATTTCCAGAGCGAGAGCCGTGCTGAAACCGGTTAATGTAGGGATAACCTCATGTCCATGTATTAATAATAATAATAGTCTCATAAAACTGTCAGGGGTTATTAACTGCTTTATAGGTTGTTACAATATAATCGTTCAAGGTGAAGACGATGACGATTACGTCACTCTTATTTCAGATTAGAAATTTGAAAGCGTTTAGTTGACATTGCTATTAATCTCAACTGATAAAATTCCATATAACGTAAAGTACATCGGTATGTGTGTGTGTGTGTGTGTGTGTGTATGTGTGTGTGTGTGTGTGTGTGTGTGTGTGTGTGGTGCGTGTGTGTGTGCGTGTGAGCGTAATTGAGTATACAATAGTTTATGTAATCTGAAGATTCAATTATTTTAAGTAATTTTTGCGTTGGCAAAATTTTTAAAATATTTGTAAGTGTTTTGAATGTAAATTTTTATAAGTACAATATAATTGTTAAATACGAGTAGCAGTAATCAGGTTTGGTATATTACTTTCTAAATTAGTTAATGACCGGAATGTAATAGCCAGTTTATATCCAACCATTCATAAAACGTGTTTTAGTGAGACTACATGCGGACACGTTATATAAAAAAATATTTCAGTTCAACATACGGTTATCATTATTAGAACAACTGAAGGAAAAACACTTCTAAAGGTAAGCGTATTATTTTTATATATATATATATATATATATATATATATATATATATTTTTTACCTGATATTGCTAACAAAATGTCGATAAAGTTTTAAAATGTATTATTACTCTTATAGGATGACGTCATAAGATCAGTTCTACAAATAGTTGGTACGTATTCGTGGATTTTAAACTTGTAGTTATTGTTAATTAGCGTATAATAATAAATAAAACCATTAAAACCGTTTGCCTTTTATTTCCATTATATCAGTTTGATATTCTTAAAAACATGTTAATTTAATTTAACTCTATGTTATATATAAGTAATTATTGCTTTCCGGTCTTTTTAATGGGGTTTTTTATAACAGTTAACGAACACGTTTATACCAAACAATTTTGTGTGTATGTAATTGAACATGCAAATAAATCAGATATAATTTTCCGAATGTAAAGGTGGTGCCTGTTGAGAAAGAGAGAATCTGCCTATACATAAAGCATCATTGCATTAGGGTAGAAATTATTTATTATTTCACGTCATATTTAATTAGATTTTATGCATTCAGTTTTGAACTGTAATCTGGTTTCTGCAAACTGTAAGACATAATTTCGGTTGATTGATTGATTGACATTGACCTGGTTGATTTGATCGAGCATGATTTGTTTGTGTGTGTGTGTGTGTGTGTGTGTGTGTGTGTATGTGTGTGAGAGAGAGAGAGAGAAAAAGAGCCGAAAGAGTGAGAGGGAGAGAGAGAAACAAGATAGAGCAAGAGAGAGGTGTGCATTATCAACTTCTATTATAGAAAATGTTCATTAGTCTATGCGCCACTAAATGGCACTAAAATCAATTTTAACTCAAAGGAGTCAGAGCTCAGACCCTGATACAAGTCCTGTCTTACAAGGCTAGGGCCTTCTTATTAGAATACAATTTTGTATGACGGGGAGTAGGCCTACAGCTGTAATATTAAGTGAGAACCCGCATACAATTGCACCAAGGGGGCCAAGATAGGGGCTAAGCTCTACACTTGTCTTATAAGGTTAGGGTTCCCATACCATCTCCAGCCAGCGGGCGAAGGCCCGAGAACAAGTTTCGAAGCCCTACACGCGACTTACAAGAACCTCCTTATTAGAAATACAACGTATAAATAAATTTCTCGTATAGATAAAAGATCATCCGAACGTTCCCAATAGCATATGACCATTTAAACAGTAGGACCGATAATTTTAATAATAATATTTTATTAGGGTAATTATGCAATTTCCAACATTGTATTATTAATACTACCAAAAGGACCTTAATTAGGGTTAAAGTTGTCCATCAAAAATAATCCTAAGACCAACTCTAGGTCCAAGACCAACCCCTAGTCCAAGACCAAACCCTAGACGTGCATATGCCCCTCACGTGAGCAAGAACAAATTACTGTCAAAAAGGCTCTAATTAGGGTTGACGCTCAAAAAGAAACCATAGGGGTAGAAAAAACGCGCCCTTTACGTGGGCGGCCATAAAATAGGGGTGAAAAAATATATCCTACACGTGAGCGAGTAAAAACAAAAATAATTAGGGGTTGAAAAAGGCCTCCAAAAAGAAACCATAGGGGTGGAAAGCACGAGCTCACACGTGGGCGGCCATAAAATAAGGCGTGAAAAATACGCCCCTCAAGTAAGCGAGTACAAAGGAATAGGCCTTAATTAGTGATGAAAATTTTATCAAGAGTTGAAAAAGACCTCCGTAAAGAAACCATAGGGGTGAAAAACACGGTCACCCACATGAGCGTATAAAAAACTGAAAGGTGGGTTTTCCCCAGAAAATTGAATATGGCGGAAAGTGTCCCCGTACTACTCTTAGGGCTTTTTGAACATGGCTTGGGATAAATATATCCGAACAGGAGTGAAAGAGTTAAGCCATCCTCTTTGAGCATTCTTAGTTATCTTTCTAGTTATTGAATTTTAGATGTAGAACTACTGAGAAGAATGCTAATAGTAAACAGTAAATTGTTACCATAACTACTTATTCTTTTACTTATAGAGTATATAAGTAAAAGAATAACAAGTAGTCATGGTAACTATATCACTGTCCAGAGAAAATATTATTTTCTTTGGTCAATGATACAGTTGTATTGAAACGCGTTGAGAAATAGACATTTATATAAAACACTGTGGGATCATATTAATTATTTAAAGCATTAGTACTCTTAAATAAATAAGTATTAGAAAAGGTAAATATATGTTTAAAGTAATGTGCCCTATAACAGTTGTTTCAATGTAATCTTATAATTCAAATTCATTGTATTTCCTTTGTGGCCCACCTAGAGTTGTGTGACTTTTTATTAAATATGTACACGTTATCATAACTAATGTTTCTCAGTATTGTTCTTTAAGCAAATTTTTATTGAAATTATACTCTTAAATGGTTTGAAAGTTTTTTACTAAAAGGGAAAAATATTCAACAGTTTGCGTGTAAAAGTGATACAAACCCTTATTAAAAAAACTTCCACCTAATCACTTTATATTGTTATTATCCGACCCTATACTCTTTTTGGTTAGTAATTTTAGTGTTGTTGAACTCTTTTAAATGTCTATCATTACTATTATAATTATTATTTTCTACATGTGAATTACGTCTTTTGAAAAATTTAAGAAGCGCATATGTAAACATAATACTGGGTTACTTACTCAAAAATGATATAGCCGTGATCGGCACTTATCTTTGACTTACATTTAATAACGTTGCAAAAATAAAAACATAGCCGTTTACAAACACTGCAAGCCTTACAAGATGTTTAATTTGTACCCCCGCTTTCTAAGGAATCGTGACAGGACGAGGCAATTTGAATTATCGTTTTCGTTCCAAAAAAATTAGCTACCAGTTTGAGAGACACATAAGATCGTGTAACCAAACTAAAATGCAATTTTTAAATAAGTATATAGTTGATTATTGACCTCGGGTTCAGTAAAATACTTTTACGAACACGTGTATAGCGTGAGAGAAGATTGGTAAGCGCCTTGCAGTAGCTGCACCCTGCTGTTCTGATAAATGCGGTCACTTGATACTCCTGGACAGTACCTGTCATATACACTTTCGCATCATTTAATGTATAACATTCAACAATTTTCTGTCAGAAATGAGTTTATAAATATTTTTACAACTAACGTATTTTATCATCCCTATATAATTTTCTGAATTCGCTCTGCATGATTATTTTTTATGCCACTGAAAAATAAATCACGTTTTGCACTCTTTTTAAACTTTAACATTTTTTGTCACGATTTATTTTTATTTTTTAGTTCTTTTTAACAACGGTGTAATGTACGCGTTTTCTTTATGGCTCATGTAACAGATGTCTTATATTAAGTAAGAATATTGCAATTTGCGCTGCTTGTTTCATATACTTTAATTTTCTGCGAATCATCTAAATTTTGCTGATAATTGTGTGAAGAAGAGGTAGCCGCAAATGCTAAACTCACGAAATACAGAAGAACTCGAATTATTAAGTAATAAACATTATTTTATTATATTTCTAGGTTTGTTCGCAGAGAAGAGTAGACTTAGTCGTGTTTCTGCATGGTATATATTTCAAAAGGCCAAAAATTATGCCATTTATTAGTAACGTTGATTAAAATTTTCCTTTAAGTTTGCATAACTTTTTTGGAGTTAACTTAAAGTTTAATTAATGATGATGAAAAAAAACATGTGCCATGGATTAAAAAACCAGACTGCCATTAGCAGTAAGTCAAAAGATCTCCAGGGCGTCTCTATGTGTGTTGGTTAAATCCTAAAGCTACTATTGAAAGTTTAACAAATAGCCTGAAAGAAGCATTTCCTAAGTCAGTCTAGTTAGACCCCGACTTTCGATTTTTTATATATATTTTTGGCATATTCAATTGTGCTCGTTTTGTGCTCAATTGTGCCTGTATTGGTTTCAATTGTGCTCGTTGTTAAACATTAAAAAAGTATAAACAAAGCCGGGGGCCAAGTTGACGGTCAGCCCCCGACTTTTTTTTAATTTTTTAATATATTTTTGGTGCAGTCCATTGTGCTCGTTTTGTGCTCAATTGTGCCGGTATTTTTTCCAACTGTGCTCGTTGTTAAATAATAAAAAATCCTTGTAAACGAATCGGGGGGCCAACTTGACAGTCAGCCCCCCATTTTTGTTAGTTTTTTTATATTTTTTGGCGCATTCAATTGTGCACGCTTTATACTCAATTGTGCCGGTGTTTTTTTCAATTTTGCTCTTTGTTAGGTATTGAAAAAACTATAAACAAATCCAGAGGCCAAGTTGACGGCCAGCTGCGGATTTGTTTTGAGTTTTCTGATATATTTTTGGGGCACTCAATTGTGCTCGTTTTACGTTCAATTGTGCAGGTATTTTTTTAAATTGTGCTCGTTGTTAAAGGATAAAAAAAACTATGGACAAACGCGGGGGCCAAGCTGACGGTCCGTTTGCCTTTTTTAGCTTACTCAATTGTACTCAGTTGTGCAGGTAATTTTTACAACTGTGTTCGTTAAAAATAAAAATAAAACATCCGCGAGTCAAATTGACCATCATCCTCCCATTTTTTAAGGTTTATTGATATATTTTTGTTATCCACACCACCAAACCAACGTTCCGGTCATATGGTTTCCTTCATTTTGCATTTTATTAAAATATGGTTTAAAAACAACAATATAGATTGATAAGCTTTTTACATAAAGATTCCTTTGTCGAATTCAGACTAACGTTTTTTGATGTTAATTTAGTTTTCTATTGATTACCTAATAATTATATGTTTCATTAAAAAAACATATTCGAAGAAAAATCTGTGTATGTGTGTGTGTGTGTGTGTGTGTGTGTGTGTGTGTGTGTGTGTGTGTGCGTGCGTGCGTGTCTGTGTCTGTGTCTGTGTTTGTCTCTGTGTCTGTGTCTGTGTCTGTGTCTGTGTCTGTGTCTGTGTCTGTGTCTGTGTCTGTGTCTGTGTCTGTGTCTGTGTCTGTGTCTGTGTCTGTGTCTGTGTCTGTGTCTGTGTCTGTGTCTGTGTCTGTGTCTGTGTCTGTGTCTGTGTCTGTGTCTGTGTCTGTGTCTGTGTCTGTGTCTGTGTCTGTGTCTGTGTCTGTGTCTGTGTCTGAGTATGTGTATGTGTCTGTGTCTGCGTCCGCGTCCGCGTCCGCGTCCGCGTCTGCGTCTGCATCTGCGTCTGCTCCTGCGTCTGCGTCTGCGCCTGCGTCTGCGTCTGCGTCTGCGTCTGCGTCTGCGTCTGCGTCTGCGTCTGCGTCTGCGTCTGCGTCTGCGTCTGCGTCTGCGTATGCGTCTGCGTCTGCGTCTGCTTCTGCGTCTGCGTCTGCGTCTGCATCTGCGTCTGCATCTGTGCCTGGTCTGCGTCTGTGTCTGTGTCTGTGTCTGTGTCTGTGTCTGTGTCTGTGTCTGTGTCTGTGTCTGTGTCTGTGTCTGTGTCTGTGTCTGTGTCTGTGTCTGTGTCTGTGTCTGTGTCTGTGTCTGTGTCTGTGTCTGTGTCTGTGTCTGCGTCTGCGTTTGCGTTTGCGTCTGCGTCTGTGTCTGTGTGTGTGTGTGTGTGTGTGTGTGTGTGTGTGTGTGTGTGTGTGTGTGTGTGTGTGTGTGGGTGGGTGGGTGGTTGTACGGGCAGGGGAGCGGGACGGGGGCGTGTGCGTGCGTGCGTGCGAGGGTTCGTACGTGCGTGCGTGCGTGCGCTTAATATAATGCAAGGTAAGTTTCAAAAATAATTAAATATGAATGAAAATGGTTAAAATGTATCATTGATATTTTATTTTTGTTTTTCAATGTTGTCTGTTTTTCATTATGTACATATGAAGGTTGCACAGTTATGCTAAAATAAATTATAATTAGAATTATTTCATTTATTTAATTTTTAAGTTAGCATATAGATGTCTAGTAATCTCTGTCTGTCCAGAAGTTTTGAACGTCTGTGTGACATAGATTATTGTTTTTGCTTTTAAAATGTTGCATATTTACGTGATGAGCTTTTTATTAAAGTATATAAAGATATAATTATTGTAAAAAAATGTTAGTAAAGTTATTTCATTCCTTTTAATTTCCATTTTGCAGGTTGGAAGGTCACGTGGTGTTCCACACCAGATATTTTTGTGTTCAATTGTGCCGGTAATTTTTTCAACTGTGCTCTTTGTTAAATAATTAAAAAACTATAAGAAAATTCGAGTACAAAGTTGACGGTCATCCCTTTCAACTTTTTTAACGTTTTTTTTTATATTTTTTGGTTTATTCGTTTGTGCTCGTTTTGTGCCCAATTGTGCCCGTATTTTTTTTTTATTGTGCTTTTGTTGAACAATAAAAAATGAGTAGATTTTGAAAAGAATCTCAGTTTTTATTTTAAACTTGGCTTATTCTTTGCTTCTTTTGTACTCACTTGCCGCGGTGTTTTTTAATTGTACCTACCTGCGCCAGTGTTTTTAAAATTAATTTAAATGCAGACTTTAAAGCGAGGGAGAAACAAGTAACCAAATTAAACACGATGCTTCAAAAACCTACAAAGAAGTTTACTAATAACCTAACTAAACGAAGTAACAAAGCAATCATAAAAATAAAGGAGCATAATTGATAGTACTACACTACAAAATAATACAAAATGGAGTCGTGGAATTAACTTCTGTCAGTAGATTTCATTTTTAAACACAATTATAAATGTCAAATTAGAGATATACATATAAACATAAATGTAAACAAGAAGTCTAACTGAGTATTATATAAATATTGCATAGAACCTTATCAGTTATCACAGTCTTAGAATCTATAAAAAAGTAAATGGAGTAACACCTCTTCATGACTATTACAATCTGCTTTTTTGCACATAAGATCATCATATATACTTCCCATTTGTTGGTTATTCGACAAGTGTATGCTTTAAAATAACCCATTGTATTTTTGTCGTTTATTTCACAGCCTGAGTATGCTATTAAGCATCCTAACACGAATCTTGTGCTTTCAATTGTGATGTAAGGAGGGATATCGCAAAGATTTGCATGCAGCGAGTTTAAATGGTCTGAAGATTTATTAGTAACTTCTAATAACAAATACCTAAGATTAGGATCCAATTTACTCGTGGTTCTTGAGCTGCAGTCATCTTTTACACAAGTTTTAGAACGTTTATCGACTTCAAAATAACCTAATAATTCTTGTTGTAAATCTCCAAAATTTGAACATGACACAGAAATGATTGATGTCAGTAGTAGTGGGGCACCTTAACTTTCAGTTTTTGACGTTGGTCCAAGGCCGCCCACGTTAACAGAGTGTATTTTCCACCCCTATGGTTTCTTTTCGGAAGCTTTTTTCAACTTCTTGGTTTTCAACCCTAATTATGCTCTTTTTGACTGCAATTTTTTTGTCGGCCTTATTTTATGGTTTCTTTTCGGAGGCCTTTTTCAGCCCTTGATTTTCAACCCTAATTTAGCACCTTTTGGTTGAGTTAAGAGCCTTTTTGCCGGTTCACCGCTTTATGGCTTATTTTCAGTGGTCATTTTCAACCCCTTGATGGAATTTTGACTCTAATTAGAGCCCTTTTAGTTGTGTTAAGTGCCTTTTTGACAGTTGAGCCCCTGGGGGGTAGGCAAATGGACGCGCACGTTATCGGCATATTTTAGGTTTTTGACTTTTGTGACATCTTTTGACCTTGGGGGGTTTCCGATGACGTAATTCAGATTGGGGATTTCCGATGACGTAATTAGGCCTGGTGATTTCCGATAACGTAATTCAACTTGGGATTTCCCATGACGTAATTAAGTCTAGGGAAAGTCCGATGACTACGCCTTTCACTTTTGACTTTGAGAAAGTTTTTACCTTGAGAAAATGGCGTAGGGCTTGGACTTGCGCAGGGATTTGAAAATGTTTTAATGGAGGTTCTTGTAAGACAGGTGTGGGGACTAGCTCTTGGACCTGGTACCGCACTGAGAAATTGTTTTAATGGAAGTTCTTGTAAGACAAGTATAGGAAATAGCTCTTAAGGGTTAGCTGCTTCGTGCTTCGCGCTATCTTACAAGACAGGTTTAGGAACTAGCTCTTGGCCTGGACCTGCGCGGGAAATTTGAAATTTGAATAAGGACCCTAATGCTATCTCATAAGACAGGTGTTGGCCTGCGCCCCCTGATTGGAAGTAGTATGGACCACTAATGCTACTTCATAAGACTGGGTTTTCTGTTAGGCCTGCGCCTCTTGAGATCATTATGTACAACTTGCATTTAAGAGTTTCACCGTATGATAAATTGTACATTTCGTGAAGATAATAATAATCCTATTTCAAAAAATGATACAGGGTTGTAATTAAACACCTTAAAACATGAAATGTAGTGCAAAAGTTACTTTAAACGGTTTGAGTCTTGATATTGTAAAATTTACATATCGATAAACTATTTGTATGGAATGTAATTATTAAAATTGTTATACAACACTTATTAATGTAATATAATTTGGAAAGTGAGAAGTACACGCTCACTACCGCAATTAAAGATATTTTTTAAAATTTGATTCTCTTTCTAAGCAACCATCATCTATACTATCGAAAAATTATGGCTGATTTAGCTTATTCGAGTTTCATAGAGAATAATCTCTACCGTCAAGATTTGAGTTGCATTCATCTCATCGTCTTCTCCTTGAACGATTATATTGTAATAGTTTATTAACAGACCGTAAAACATTTAATACCTCTGATGCTAGATCATAATAATAATACTCATTCAACAGTGATTACACTTTAAATACATGCAAATATATAGCTCTCATATTACGTCTATTATTACATAGACGTGAGATTACTCTTAAAAATTAGCTGACTTTAGCACGGCTCTGGAAACACTACATCCGTTCAAAATCTCACTTCTCACGTTCTCAAAAGCTGTGCCGTATTTATTTCCCTGAATTTACCTGTATTTCGTTCCGATCCTGTAGTACATTTTACTAATACACAAACAGAATCTTCAATATTGTGATGTATGCAGCTGCAAAATGTCTGTGTTCTCATCTTTAATCTAGTTTCAGCTGTATATTATTGTACATACAAGCCTGACATCGGAAATGCTCCCGGTCAAGAAAGCGCATCAGATTTATTTGTAAAACATAGCTCCTGGATCGAAAGAAGATATTAGCGTGTGGTTAAAAGTGGAGCGTGGCCTAGTTTTAATCCGTCCAATCAGAACACTACATGTACGCGCAATTGTCTAACTTCCAAAGGATATACAGTCAAAAGGGCTCTTAGTGCATCCAAATTAGGGACTCAACTCCGACCAAGGTTGAAAATGGCCCTCGAAAACAAGCCGACCCCAACCCTAAAATATACGCCTCCCACGCGGGCTAGTAAAATGTGGAGGGGAAGGTGTCCCAGAGGACGGGGTTTGTGACGTAAAAAAGTGGAGTGAACGATATCCCATTACTACTCGCATTTCTTAATTCTGGTATGAATCCAAACGATATAAAACATGCATTTTCGTACCTAAATAATAAGTACAAAGGGGAACAGTATTTTTCTCAAGAAATAGTTAAACCGATTCAAGTTAATCTAGGAACATGGTGTGATCAGAAATGAAATAAAGAAATGTCCATTTACCAACAAACTATTGTTCCTTGTTCCTTTACATATATTCCTATACTGGATACATTACGGTTTTCCCTAAACAATAATTCTTTTAGAAAGTTAATATACGAATCTCACGTTAATTCTAGTGAAAAGGTTCTGACTGATTTTTCCTCCTTTAGTGTATTTTCAGCAAAAAAAATATCACTTCAACTACAACTATATTATGATGAACTGGAAACAGTTAATCTCTAGGATCAAAACAGGACGACATAAAATTGTAGCTATTTATTTGATAATTCGAAACTTGCCATGATGTCTTAGTTCTACTTTACAGAATATTCATTTGGTGGTACTATTCTACAGTGATGATATGAAAAGGTTTGGTCTCAACCCTATCCTTGAAATTGTCGTTCGAGATATCAAAATCTGAGAGTCTGTTGGAGTTTTTGATGTTAATACTGAAACTTATATAATAGGTGCACTAATTAGACGACTGGCCCAGACGGTATCCCAGCTATTGTCTTAAAGAAATGTTCCCCCGAACTAGTACCAGTCCTATCTAAGCTCTATACGATCTCTATATCTTCTGGGGAATTCCCTTCATCATGGAAGTTAGCAAATGTTCAACCTATTCCCAAAAAAAGGTGATAAGACCGATCCCTCAAATTACAGACCAATTGCCATCACTTCCATTTTGTCTAAAGTCATGGAAAAAGCCATCAATCAGCAACTGCTCACGTTCCTTGAAACTAACAAACTCCTTAGTGACCACCAATATGGGTTTAGGCAAAGTCGTTCAACAGGCGATCTTATTTCATATGTGACCCAAGTTTGGAACAATACAGTAGAGCAGTCCGGTGAAACAGTTGTAGTCGCTTTAGATATCGCAAAGGCATTTGACCAAGTTTGGCATAAGTGTTTACTTGCCAAACTCACCTCCTTTGGGTTAAATGATACGCTCATCAACTGGGTTTCTAGTTTCCTTGATAAAAGACGAATACGTGTCGTAGTTGATGGCTTCTTTTCAAAAGAAGTTAGCATTAACGCGGGCGTACCACAGGGATCCGTTATAGCGCCTACACTTTTTCTGCTGTACATAAACGACCTTATTTCTTCAACAACTAACCCCATTCATTGCTTTGCTGGCGATAGCACTCTTCACTGTAGTTCATCTCAGTCTACTCATAGTGATAATCCACCTTCTATGTCAAATCAAGAAATTAAAGCTGAAATGGCAAATTCAATCAACAAAGACATTCAACGTACTCTCGAATGGGGAAGCAATAATCTAGTTAAATTTAATGCTAACAAAACTCAGTGTTGCCTTATGTCCGCCAAAAAAGATCGATCATTTCCTGTTGTAAGTATGAATGGCTCAGTTCTTAAGTTTTCAGACTCTATTACTCTGTTGGGTATGACTGTATCTTCAAATCTCTCATGGGTTGACCATCTTCTGTCGGCTACCAAAACAGCTGCTCGTAAAATAGGCTTTTTGCACAGATCTAAGCAGTACTTTACCTCTCGACAACTCCTTCTGCTGTATAAGGCCCAAATTCGGCCTCATCCGGAATATAATTCTCACCTTTGGGTTAGTGCTCCCCAATACGCTCTCGATATCGTTGATCGTATTCAAAAGAGAGCGATTAGGCTTATAAATGACCCGTCCTTAACTTCTCACATACAGTCCCTTGAGCATAGAAGGATGGTTTCAGTTCTTTCTTTGTATTATCGTTATTACAACGGCTATTGTGCTGGTGAATTACATTCTTTGATACCATCTCCGACTATCTTTGCGAGAAACACTCGGTTCGCTCATTCACATCATCAGTATGCAGTACAAATCTCCACTTGTCGTACCAAACGGGCGCAATCCACATTTTTCTACACGGCTTCTAAACTCTGAAATGATCTCCCTAGTTCCTGTTTTCCTCTCACTTATGATATGAGAAAATTTAAGGTAGCTGTTCATAGGCATCTATTGGCAATTCATTATCCCTCTATCCATCCTCCTAAGTGTTCCTGAGTGCTTTAGCACGATAGGCCTTATTTAGCCTGTTCAGGTCCACAATCATAAAAAAAAAAGCTCTCAACCATGACAATTTGGGAGGCAATCAACTATTCGGATTGGTCGAATCATTTTCTGCTTCACATTACTGCCAAATATGTTTAGCTGACAAATTTCAGTGCCAGATAATGGAAATGTATGATAGAAACATTTTACCAACAAATGAAACATATGAAAACCATTGCTCTTTGATGGAATACGGTGAGATAGGTAATATTTTTGGATTAAAACCTAGAAGTTATTAAATGATTTAAATGAATTCAAATTATGTGACAATCCTTCTGTTGACCTGATGCATGATCTCTTGGAAGTTTCTTAATCCTCTGATGTCATCAAAAATAATTGACCTTATAACAATTTTGGTATTACCGAACGTTGTAATAAGCCAAGCCCCATCTGTTTAGATAAAACAGGCTATTCACTTGGTCAAAGAGCAGCACAAACTTTATGTTTAATAAAATATCTGCCGCTGGTGTTATCAGATTGCAATAAAAAAGATTCCACGCGATCAGAAGAACAAATTAAAATCTTTTAAGCATTGTGTTTTTTCCTTGTATTTCGAGGGGTATGATAATGAACCTGACAACCCTGATTAATGAACACTATGCATTAATTAAAACTGAATACAGTTTCAAACTTACCCCAAAACATCATTGCCTTTACGTGATCCAAAAAATGGGACCTCTTCTTCCATTAAGTACAATACGATTTGAAGCAAAGCATGGATATTTTAAAAATTTAGTACACAGTTTAAAGAATTTCAAATCTATATGCAAAACGTTAGCTTTCAGACACCAAGAACATATGTGGCACCAGTGGAATAACATAAATGTTTCGTTTCAACCAACTTACGCAAAAACTGCAGCACTCAGTTTGTGTAACTTATCGTATACCAATTCTTTGGTAAATCATTTGAAAGGCAGGCTAAGTACCGATAGTACTATTGCTGTAACAAAATCAACACATGTCTTTAGTACCACATTTCAGAAAGATATGTTTGTTTCTCAACATCATGATGATCTTGACTTCCCTTATTTTGCAAAATTGTACAGGTCAATTTTTGAAGAAAATCCTTCCTTGATTTGTGAAAAGTGGAAGACTTGTGATTTTCATCCAAACTTTCAATCATATGTTATTGAACCATTGGTTAAACAGATCATAGCCGAAACAGATATAATTGTTATTGATTTGAAAACATTGTAGCATCTTGCATGCTACGACCTACACCATCCATTTAATGATGGAAGTATTTGCTTGATAGTTCTTGAATATGAGTTTCTTACTTGAATGTGTATATTTGGATGTTAAAACAGAATTATACTTATGTTGTATTTTTTTATAATATTTAAATTCAGTTTTTTTTCAATATGTATTTTTATTATCACATATTTTTTTTAATATATATTTCAATATATAACGGATATTTACAGAATATAGTGACTTATTAAACAATTGATCTATTGTCCTATCCTGTAGCCAGTATCCTTTAATATTATGTTCCATTGGTAAACTAAGATAGTAGTACCAGTGCCGAATTTACCATGAAGCGCTTGAAGCGGGCGCTTCAGGCCCGGATTCCGAAGGGGCCCGGTCGGAGGACCGCCGTAATCCGGTTCCATATCTGATTATGATTAGCTATCTAAAAATAAGACATCGCAAGTTTATGCGTGTTCTATCTTGCTTGGTGACGTCTCAATTCGCAAACGCGAAAAAGTGTGTAAAAGGATAGGAACATAGGTAAAAAGGGTTAGGAGGGGAGGGATTGTTTTTTGTTTGTGTATTGTTGCTTGTGTTGCATTGCACTCGCAGTTTCAGCAGAGATTCTCTGGTTTCAGTCATTCAGTCAGTGTTTAATGTAAAAAAAGGAAAACCGAAAACGCGTAGGCCTGCGCCTGCTTACAGTTTATCGTGTTCATATATGCGTGTCCGTTTACGTAGTGTAGTGATTTTTAGCATTTTAAATAAGTAAGTATCAGTATGACAGTATCTACTTTCATTTTATAAAAAATTTAATTTGGTGAAACAAGGTGTTTAAGTTAAAGTTTTAGATCACTGGTAATATTGAGGAAAATTTAGTTTTTCAATAACAAAACAAATAGTAGATTATATTATTAGGATTAAAAGTGACACTTTTTGTGACTAACAATTCTTTTCATTGGCGAGGCGAAGCGCAGCGTAGCCGAGCTATTAGCAACTACAACAAAATAACTTGAATGTGTAATGTATCTTTATTATAAGTTTTTTGTATTTAGAATTTACATCTGTTCTACACACATAAAGACAAAATTTACATTGATTTGGGCTTGAATCTCGATAGCGCAGTTGGTTAGCGCGGTACTCTAGCAAAATACAGGTCGTAGGTTCAAATCCTACTCTAGGTAAACTTTTTATTTATGTATTTAATAAAATTAATAATAACTTTTAATATGTTTTATAATTGAAATCACTTATCGTTTCAAGATTTTTTTTCAAAAAATCTATAAAAATGATATTATTTCATTTATCTGTTATTTAATTTCTATCCTGCGCAATGAAAAGTAAAAATTGTGCTGATTCTTAAGACTTTAAATTTTGACATTTTTGTATGTTTAATTCTTAATTTCTTCATTAATGAACGTGCACAAGCCCCCGAACGGAAATTTAAATTTTATTGCCTAAGCAATCACCCAGCCTACCATCAAGCTTCACTTCGAAAGATATTTGTTCACCCACATAACAATTACACGTTTGGCAAGGTTGAGTTTCAATTGGGTTTAGGTAGACGGAATGCAGTCACAAAAAACATCTGTGAATATTATAGAATCACCAGACAATAATCCATAATTTTTCTTCGTTTTTTTTTTAAATATAATCGTTAGGTCATCAATAGAAAGCTGAATTAACATCAAACAACGTTAGTCCGAATCGAACAAAAGAATCTTTATATAAAAAGCTTATCAATCTATATTGTTATTTTGTTATGTTACATTCAAATTGATTTAAACCATACTTTACAAAAATGCAAAATGAAGGAAGCCATATGACCGGAACGTTGGTGGTGTGGATAACAAAAATATATCAAGAAACCTTAAAAAATGGGAGGATGATGATCACCTTGAGTCGTGGATGTTTTTTTTTTATTTTTAACGAGCACAATTGAAAAAATTACCAGCACTACTAGGCACAATTGAATAAGCTAAAAAAAAACAAAAACTTAAAAAAAGGCAAACTGACCGTCAACTTAGTCCTCGCATTTGTTTATAATTTTTTTATCCTTTAACAACGAAACACAATTGAAAAAAATATCTGCACAATTGAGCACAATTGAATGCCCCAAAATATATCAAAAACTCAAAAAAATCGGGGGTTGACCGGCAACTTAACCCCCGGATTTGTTTATAGTATTTTCAATATTTAACAAAGAGCACAATTGAAAAAAATACCCGCGCAATTGAACACAAAATGAATACAATCGAATGTGACAAAATTACACCAAAAAACTCAAAAAAATGGGGGGCTGACCGTCAACTTGACCCTCGGATTTATTTACAAGTTTTTTTTATTATTTATCAACGAGCACAATTGAAAAAAATACCGGCACAATTGAGCACAAAACGAGCACTGACTGCATCAAAAATATATTAAAAAACTCAAACAAATCGGGGGCTGGCCCCCAGATTTGTTCATAATTTTTTTATTATTTAACAACGAGCACAATTGAAACAAATACTGACACAATTCAGCACAAAACGAGCACAATTGAATATGCCAAAAATATATAAAAAAATCGAAAATCGGAGGCTAACTTGACTGACCTGCATTTCCTTAGGTACAGTGTGAAACCAAAAAACCTATATCTATAATGCTTCCTTTAAAGTTTCAATTTACGAGAGAAATTTTAAGGGTGCTATGAATCCGGATATTTGACCATGCGGAGTAGCAATTAATCGTTTTTTTACCGACACAACTCGGAGGTTGCCCACAAAATTTAGAAAATGCTGGTTTTAATCCTAGTCTTTTACAACTCAATATAAATACCATTAATGCATGTAAATTAGATTTACTTCAAACTGAAACTTGTTATTATTATTACAATCTATAATCTTATTTACCCGCAGGGTCTTATGATAAAACATTTCAGTATATATAAATATAGTCTCTACATAATCTAACCATTCATTTTTTTATGAATAAATCTTGTCCGTCCTTTTTTATTTCTTGCCATACTTATTCCCTTATTCCATGATACTCCTCTTTTCTTTAAGTTTTCCACTATCACACTGTTCCACGTTTTTCTTGGCCTATTTCTTTTCTGTGATGTTTTTACTAGCCATACCTTTTTTGTCTATCTTTCTTACATGTCCAAATTACATGTCCAAACCACCGTAACCGTAGCTCTATACTTTCTATAATGGGTTGTACGTTTAGTTCTTGCCTTATTAGTTATTCCTTCCTTCCTTGTAACTTCTTTCACCGCTCTCAGATATTTCATTTCTATGGCTCGTATTTTGCTCTTTGTCGCTTTATTAAGTACCCAACTCTCGCATCCATATATCAATATTGGTTTTTACACTTCATTAAACACTGCAATTTTTGTTTTCTTCGTTATTTCCTTTCTGATTATAAATGTGTTTTTTAATGCGTAATATAACCTTGTCATATTTTCTATTTATTTCCTTGTCTTCTTTTCCATCTTTATGTAGGTTGACTCCTAAATACTTGAATGGCTCTATTTGTTCTATGTTCCTTCGTTTTTTCTCGAAGTTTACTTGTCTGTCTTTTTTCCTATTGTTTTTTCTATCATCTCATCAGCAAAGGCGCTCTCTGCTATTTCCACAGATTGCATGTTTCTGTATCCTACTTGTAGTTTATTTGTTAATGTTTTAATTTCTTTTAATACGTCATCAAGTATTATATTAAAAAGTATCAGACTGAGTACACCTCGTTGCCTTAATCCTTTTTTAATTAGGAACTCTTCTGATGTCATGTTTCCAGTACTCACATAATTTCTAGTTTCTGATAGATTGTTTCTATCGCTTTTCTCAATTTCTCACTCCTCCTTTTCTAAGACTACTCCATAATTCATGTCTCGGTATGTTATCAAAGGCTTTGTCTAAGTCTATAAATACTACATACATGTTCTCGTTTCTGGCCTCTTGTATCAATTGATTTATAGTGAATATGTGGTGTTGTACTCCTCTACTTTTCCTAAATCCACTCTGTAGCTCTTCTAGCTGTTGTTCCATTGTTATTCTTAATTTTTTTTTCTAGTATTCTATCATAAATTTTTCCGATTATGCTGAGCAGGGTGATTCCTCTATAGTTCTTGCCCTCTCTTCTATCTCCATTTTTATATATGTACAGCAGTATTCCTACCTCCCGGTTCTTTGGTATTTGTTGTTCCTTCCATATCTTATTAAATAACTTTCCTATCACCTCTATCCTGGTTTTATCCATATTTATTATCATTTCCGCTATTATTCAATCAGGTCCTGCCGTCTTACCTCGTTTCAACGTTTTAATGGTTTCCATTATTATTTCCTCTTTCTGTATGTTTTCGTTGTTTTGTTTCTCAGTGTTTACTATGATTTTCTCACTTCCGTCGTGTCTAACTGATCAGCAGTTCTTCAAAGTACTCTTTCTATCTTTTCATTATGTCCTCTCCTAGCTTCTCCCATCATTTTTGCGTCGCTCCTTTCACCATCTCCTTGGCTTTTAGCCTTTGTACCTTATTTTTTCCGTTTTTGTCTCTTAAGTGGTTGTTAGAAAGCTGTGTTTCTGGGTTTTTCACCTAAATATTGTGCAAGTGCCATTAATTTGATGGTAAGATATCTTTTAACTCGTAATACTAAAAATTAAAACATTTGCTCTTTTCAGGCACTTTTTTACTGCACTTTTTATTTTTTTACTGTTGCTTTAACTTTTACTTTTAATATTACCGCTTTGGATTGCACAATTAATTTTACTGTTGCGTATGCTTTCATTTTATGATTGCAAATTTTTCCATTCAAAACTTCAGAATAATGCAATAAATATTGGATTCAAAATTTCAAGAAGAACTGTATTGAGATAAAATTCCTTTCATGGGTTGGTTTACAAAACATTATTTCAAGATATTGCGCAATAATGGTGCAAGGATGACATCACCTTGGTTGACCGTTTCGTAAACATTTAGATACCAGAGGTTATGAAAAAATTTGTGTACAAAAATTTTACAAAGGTAATGTAATGTAATGATTTTTTTAGTAATTTAAGGATAGTTTTAAGATATATTTTATTTAATCATAGCACATTAACTGTTAATAAACATATTTGTATATTCTTTTATTGTTGTACATTTTGATCAAATTTTAGTGTAAAACTCGGTTTAGTTGTTCCGACATTATTAAAAATAACTTGGCATCCGAGATCATTTTATTAGTATTACATACAATTTTTTTATTATTTATGTTCGGTGGAAGTAAGCTAGCAGATTTAGTGGTAATGAAGCAAATCAAAATATTGATCCTCCCCTACTTAAACTACCGACTGGGACAAAGGCATTATTAGCGGTGAATGGTTACTATCTCCAGTTAGTTTGACGATGTGTTTTTGGAGAACTATTTTTCTTATTTCTCTATTTCATTATTATATTATTAAATTTATTATACCATTTACACCACTTTTTTATAATAACTTTATTATTACAAATGCTGTTATTTTTATTTAAATGAACTGCCTCGGCTAGAATTCTCTGGGGATTCAATTGTGAATTTTAAACAACTATGGAATTGTATTATACTTTAATATTTGTTGGAACACCATGTATCAATTGAATTATATCGCGTTGTGCGCATGCGAATCTGAATTTGTATTTATTTGTCCATGACTAAACCACATCGAGAATAATATACTTTTGGTATCCTTTCTTTTTTTAAAACAATAATAAATCAATATATGATTGTGTTATTTCCAGACCAGCATGTAATTTACTAATATCCTTTACAAGAATGCACATAAATAATACACAATAATATTCAACGTAACTTCAAATAAATATAAAGGATTCATAGACTCACATTTAAATTTTCCTCCTTTTTAGCTGCACCATAATACAAGCATGTTGAACCAACGTCCATATCAGCAGTGATTTTAATTCCATACATTATTGTTCTATCGCCGGAAGTTTATTAGAATAATAATTTCTAATATGCATATCAGAAATTAATTCCAATTCCATTTCCAATATTTGTTCCAACGCCGGAAGATCAATAGCACTGGCGGTTATAATTATGCTGCTTAAATAATTTAATCCCACGGTGGAAGTTCGATAGCCATAGGTATGTGGCTTAAATATTTTCCTAAAACACTTTATTTTAAGCACTTCTACTTTAATTATTATTTTGATAAGTTTAATAATTGGTGTTTTGGGTTGCTTATTCGAATCTCAGTTACTTGTACCATTTAAATTTTGATTTCCATTAAATAATAATGCTTGGATAGTTTGCATAAAATTATTTTAATTTAAAACGAAAATACATTACGAACACTGGAATAACGACCACTCGTTATTGGACAACATATTACCCGAAATGAATTTATGATAACCTAACTTATTTACGAACTACTTGAATTTTTCTATTGTTTGTTATTATGAAATTAAGAGGTTATACGAACCAGTTGTACGATTTTAAAATTTTATACATGTACATACTTTAAGGTAAACGATTTGTTTTTTCTATTGGATAAGCACTTTTCTAAAATTTGTCAAATTTTAATTATACACATAACTTTCATATACCCGTTCAGATCTTAAAACTATACTGATTTATGGATACTACACAATTTTTTCTTTCTTTAGATACCAATTTTGCTATGCTTTACTATTTATAATTATTTTACAAATTTTTCATGCACAAATCTGCTTATAACTACCTTAAACTAATTTCTATAAGAAAACTAAAACCAGAAATGGATTCTGTGGATCAAACTGCATAAGAATAGCACATTCTCAAACACTTTTACGGTTTGTTAAGAAAAAAATCTAACTCACATTTTAAATTGGAATTTCCTGATCTGGTTTTTCTCAACTGTATGTTCCAATTACATATAAAAATGTTAATTTAATTTGGAACATTTTCCAATCACTTCACTATGGAAGTTTTTAACATAATGATTCTTTACATTCACTTTTAAAGCTCTATGAATCCTGTCAATTCTGTTCCAGTTTCATACACTTTACCACATATTTTAACTTCTTGCGTTGATTTAGATAATTTTACTTTTATTTTTGTTTTAGAATAGAAGCATAATATAACGCTACACTGGAATCTACCTATGTAATTGGATTTACATGTATTTCATAGAAAAAAACTATATATTATTCAACTTCGGAGACGCTGGGAAAGTAATATAATGACAATTTTCATTGTTCAGCCATGGTCGT
The DNA here is from genome assembly GCA_036346205.1 of Vesta saturnalis. Taxonomy (NCBI): domain Eukaryota; kingdom Metazoa; phylum Arthropoda; class Insecta; order Coleoptera; family Lampyridae; genus Vesta; species Vesta saturnalis. Next base: position 2,344,957 of record JARFJB010000480.1, on the reverse strand, counting down.
GCTTTTATACTTATGAAAATCGATTTAATGATCTAACAACATGCAATATAATCACTCTTGTACATTGTTTTATATCTATTTTAGCTTAAGCAACTTGCGCTTTACATATATGATTATTTGATTGTATAATGTATGTACCTCTTTGTGTTTGTCGAAAGTGTTTGTTATTATTAAGTTATTCAAGAAGTCGATCAACATTCTACCATTATTATTTCTAACATTTTCTCTATGTATGCCTATTAAATTTCCTCATTCATGATTTTTCCTGGCTACTCTTTCATTTAAGTCTCCCACTATTAATAGTCGTCCTTTGCTTTCTTCCACTACTGCTAGTAGAAGAAGATGTTGGTTTTTTGTCTTCATTTGGACCAAATACCACTATGATTGTTGTTTTTACTTCTCTCTCAATTTCCATTTCTATTTTCAAATTCCTTTCTGATACCCCATTCCATCTCTGTATATATTTTGTTTTCTTTCTTAATGTAGCAACCCACTCCTTTCCTAGCTCTATTTTCTTCTTTTACTCCGTTAAATATCAATATATTTTTTCTTCTTCGTTTCGGCGATTCCAACAATATCTGCATTTATTTTTTCCAGCTACTCTGCCAATTCCTCTTCTTTTCCAACTATCCCTCTGACATTCCACGTCCCTATTTTCCAAAGGTTTTCATTTCTCTTTATTTAATTTTCTACTGTTATTTCTTTTCCTCTGGCCATGGCTTTTTGCTTTTTTCTAGATTTGTTTAATTTTTTGCTTTTCCGAATTGCTTTTTGTTTTATACATTTGTTTTCTTCCTGTTTTGTTTGTACTTTCAATTCTTTTCAAAATCTTACCCATTTTCTTACCGTTGTCGTTTTGCTTTGTTCTGTCCGGCTTACACTTGTCTAGTTTTTTGGTATTTGTTTTTCAACACCTTCTGTTCTTTCATTTTATCTCCATTTGCCATCACTTTGTTATAACCAATTTTTATTGCGTTTCCTATTTCCCCTTCTGCTTTGGCAAACGTTCTCAGTTGATCTTTTTTGTTATATATATATATATATATATATATATATATATATATATATATATATATATATATATATATATATATATATATATATATATATATATATATATATATATATATATATTATCCGCGCTCTTTCTATAATTTTATTATTTGTAATTTGCGCGCCTTCTGGTTTGGTAACCCAACGCGGTTTTATTTTACCTCGGCTTTGCTCAGTCGTGTTTACAATTTATTATAAACGGGGTGTGGTTCGTATTAATTACTTGATAGGCTTACCACTGTCACCTTAAATAAATCTCTTAAAGCGTTTTAATTTTACAATAAATAAATAATTGATTAACAAATGTATTTATTCTTTCCGGCTCCTTACTTGCTCTCCTGGGGAGGGGTTGCTTTCTAGGTACGTAATCGTTCCTGGAAATATAAATATATGGATTATCTTAACTTACTCCTTACTTAGTATGTAATATTTACATTACGGTCCTGTATTTACAGAATCTGGTACGGTTGCTTTAATACAGTTTTGTTCAACGGCGCCAGTGCAACGAACTCGGACGGAGAAAATCAATATCGTTCTCGGCTTATACGCATGGCATAATTATTTATTCTTCAGTAACTCTGGAGCGCTGAAGCTGGTATGTCACGCTCCCAGGAAACAATACACGCGCGAGATCCGCGTATGCAAATGCAAGATCTAATTATATACAATTTATTAGAAGAACGAAATACTGGATATTAAAAAAAATGAATTTACTAAGGTAAATCGTAATATACACCAGGTCGTAGTTATATTATTTAATATCGGTAAATATGGGATAATTTACGTACTATCTAATGTTTTACTCTCCGACGGATTTTCCTAACTTATTTACAAATGCTTTTACACTAGGTGTTTCGCGCTGGTTTATTCTGAATACAAATTTATGCAACAGGTTTCGTGTATACTCTCCTGCGATTAAAGACACTGTGGGTGGTTATTGTGTTTGTCTGTATGTATTGTATGTAGTTGTATTAAGCGGGGTCTTAGTGACAATCAGGAGACGTAGGCAATAGCCCGTCTAACCCGGTAAACTAAGAACAAAAGGCCGTAGGTCTTTACAGCCCTATAACTAACCTTCACCCTCAAGTGTTTGCGAGCGACGTGGGTGTTACCCCTTCGTGGCACTCTTGGTGTTAGTGTACTATGTGTTTGCGAGTGACGTCAGGATCTACCCTGCGTGATACTCTTGGCGTTAGTGTAAGGTTATAACTCCTTGAGACAGCCCGGCGTTATTTACGTGTGATAGTGTGTTACTAGGTCTGGTTAGATTGTATAATTAAACAACTTACGTGTCTTTTGATTGCAGTACAAACGTTAGGTTGCCCGGCGCGAAGTGGTGCGCGTTATCACACGGTCGCGATGGACTACTCGGCGGCAATCAACAGGTCGGTGCTTACACGAAGCAATCGGTACGGCGGCTACTGGATATTTCGAATGGCGCGACGGTCTATGATCCCCGGAGAGATCTGCAGGTCGGTGCTTACACGAAGCAAACGGCGCGGCGGCGGCTGGATATCGGCTTGACTTGAATCTACTTCGATTCATCGATTCATCCTCGCGCGTCGCGGGTTTATAAAGGTGCATCTGTGGGCCGCTTTGCGGCTACCGTGCGGGGGATGCCGTTATTTGATTGGTTGAAATCGTTCTGACGTGCAAAAACTTACTGGTTTTTAGAAATACATGTCAGCGGTGATTAATGAATTATTTGTTGTGCAATATCGCGTAAACTTTTGAAAGTTTAGATATAGGATGGTCCGCAAATAATTTATTCTTTACATATATATATATATATATATATATATATATATATATATATATATATATATATATATACAGGGTGTTTCATTAAGGCTGGCCACCGGCCATATTTCAGAAACTAGTGGACATAAAAAGTGGAGAAAAAAAATTCATATAAAAGTCGCCACGAGAAAATCCTGGAAATTATTTTTAAGTTCCGTAATTCATCACAAGGGGGCGCAATTGAAAATTAAAAAATAAAATTATAAATTTCTCCGAAAATTCCCACATTAAGGCATACCTTTGGTAACATCGTTAGAAAGCTTAGACAATTCTGCATCATTTTGGTCTAAGGCTCATTGGCGTACCGACCTTAATAAGAGTGGGGAAGCTATTGAATGTAATCATTTAAATCGCTGTTATTTTTAAACGACTTATCCGATTGTAGTAAACCTAGGCTTGTTTAGAAGAAAAAGGTAAGTACTTTTAACTGTCGCATCCATTGGTACGCGATAGCTCATAATAAAATTGTTAGAGGGCACAATTTGTAATAATACCAGTATTTTTGATTTTATTCAGAAAAATTAAATCATACGGTATAATTATGACATCATAAGCGGAAAGTAGCTTAAATTTGTAACAAAAAACGTAAATAACGCAATTTGATATCTTTATTTGTTCCAGAGTTATGGCGAAAAGAAGACTTTTTAACCGTTTAATTTAATAATTGATTGTTGCTATGGTTTCTTAAGGTGTATAGGTTGGATTAGTATTGAGGAATCTGCATTTATCATAGTCTTATTTAAACTTTTTACAAAATGAATTGCCCTTGACGTGAGAGCATCCCTGTGGTATCAACATGATGGATGTCCTTCACACTATTCCCGAAGAGTCTGTGATTTCTTAAATGTTAGATACCCAAATCGCTGGATGGGAAGGGGTAGTTTGTTTCCGTGGCCACCTAGATCCCCGGATTTAACTGTATTAGATTTCTACTTGTGGGGAAGAATAAAAGATATTGTTTACGAAACGAGACCAACCACCCGAGAGGACATGATTCACCGAATTGAAATTGCAATAAATTCGATTCCACGAGACGAAATCGAAACAGCTGTTTCCAGTAGAAGAAGAAGAATTAGTAGTTGTATTTTACAAAACGGCCGTCAATTTGAACATTTATAGCTTTTCGCTTGTTTTTTAACAGTTGTTCATGATTTTTTACCATTCTATTAAAAAGTTTCTTAAACAAAAATCAATCATTACTTTGATATCGTTGTTATGGCCCGTTGGCCTCTAAACACGCTTCAAATTTTGCAATTTGCTTAGTTTGGACTAGTCTTAAGCCTAGATAGAGTGTGAAGGGAGGCACAGACTATGATAAATGCAGATTCCTCATTACTAATCCAACCTATACACCTTAAGAAACCATAGCAACAATCAATTATTAAATTAAACGGTTAAAAAGTCTTCTTTTCGCCATAACTCTGGAACAAATAAAGATATCAAATTGCGTTATTTACGTTTTTTGTTACAAATTTAAGCTACTTTCCGCTTATGATGTCATAATTATACCGTATGATTTAATTTTTCTGAATAAAATCAGAAATACTGATATTATTACAAATTGCGCCCTCTAACAATTTTATTATGAGCTATCGCGTACCAATGGATGCGACAGTTAAAAGTACTTACCTTTTTCTTCTAAACAAGCCTAGGTTTACTACAATCGGATAAGTCGTTTAAAAATAACAGCGATTTAAATGATTACACATTCAATAGCTTCCCCCACTCTTATTAAGGTCGGTACGCCAATGAGCCTTAGACCAAAATGATGCAGAATTGTCTAAGCTTTCTAACGATGTTACCAAAGGTATGCCTTAATGTGGGAATTTTCGGAAAAATTTATAATCTTATTTTTTAATTTTCAATTGCGCCCCCTTGCGATGAATTACGGAACTTAAAAGTAATTTTCAGGATTTTCTCGTGGCGACTTTTATAATGAATTTTTTTTCTCCACTTTTTATGTCCACTAGTTTCTGAAATATGGCCGGTGGCCAGCCTTAATGAAACACCCTGTATATATATATATATATATATATATATATATATGTACATATTAATTTTTCAGTTTTGGTTTATTTTTCATGATCTCGTTCTTTTCCATTTCAATGTTCAGTTTAATAACACACGTACGATTACTTATTTTCTTTCCTTCTTTTGGGTTAATGTCTATTTCCAGTTATCTGCTTAAGAAATTTTTAATTCTTTCTTTTATTTGTGTGGTGTCATTTGTGTCCAATACTAAGCCGTACGTTACGACATTGTTTTTCCTTCTCTTTTTCCACTATTTCCAATGATTTTTCCATTTTTTTTAATTTATCTTTTGTGTTCTCGTTTTCTTTCTTATCTCTTGTTTTTCCTTTTTCAAACACTCGTTTTCATATTTTAATTTTAGGATTTCCTTATTAAATTCTACTTGTTGCATTTCCATCTCTTTGGCCTCTTTTTTAACTTCATTCTGCTCTTTCCTATCCTTTTGATTATCACGAATTTCCTTCACCATCTCTAATATTTCAATTTTCCGTGCGTACCCTCCTTTGGGTTTTACTAGGTTGTCCTTTTAGTCCTCGTTGATTATCGGAAAAACTCTTCGAGATTTCCCACACTTTTTATTCCTTTTACCTTAGTCCGTTGTATATTCATCGCTATCCTGATCGTTCATTTCTATTTCTTATTACTGTTAGATGTTTCTATTTGTTTTTCTCTTCTACAAAAGTCTTATTAAAGTCGCGTTTGCTGTTTTATCGCTAATGCGTAAGAATTCGGGACCAGTTTACCTGTCGGACCCTTGCTTCTATCTGTACGTACTTTATTATAAATTCTGTTGTTTAATTTTTCCTTTCTTCTTACGTACTTAATTATCATTTAAGTAGTTGTTTAAATCCGGCTGATTTTATGCTTTACTCTACTATGGGTTGTAAGGTGTGTTGCCTATCCATTTGCATCGCACGAGCATGGCTGCACTTGTCTATCATTTACTTATCATTCTTATCTAGTTAGCATGCTTTTTTATACTTATTTTTCTTCTCTCTTAACCTCTAATTTTAATAATAATTAAGTGATTTACCGTTTATCACTACCATATTCTTTCCCTGTCCTTATTATTTACTTTATCTAGTTTTGCACCCACTCTTTCTTCATGTATGTATTTACTCGATACGGTCCAGAGCGACTCTAATATCGGAGCTTCTAAATAATACGTTATTCAATAATCTCAAATTTGTAATTTTGATAATGTTTTGTGTTTAGTTGAAATAGGTGTAAAGTTAAATTCGTGTCATATATGGGTACGAAATAGTAAATTTTTACTGTAAAAAATTAAATACTTGCGGTGATCTGAAGCAAAAAATCTATGAATGCTTCATCAATTGATTTGAATGAGTACTGTGTTGAAAAATACTTTGAAATCTGCGCTGTTTCATTTAAAGTAATAAGAATTACACACTTCTAAATTGTCATACGCCTCCTTCTGGTGACGAAAACATTTTCTTTAACAACTGACGTGTATTCTCGAAAATGTTTACAACTCAGCTATGAATATTTTAATTTACGGCGATTTTAACTTCGAAGGTATAAAAATAGATCTTTTAAAATATTATGCAATTTGTTGGCCGTTTACAATTGTAAGCCTTTTTTGTACGCCCCCGACTATAATTGATAAAATTTTTATAAATTTCTCTAATGATGGCGCATGTTGTGTTCTAGATAACGAGATGTCAGACCACAGACGTGCTGCTTGAATTAAATATATTTTTATCACAAACATGTTGTGTTAACACATGATACATTGTATCATGGTGTTAACAGACAAATACGTTTTTAAAAGGAACTTCTGTACATTTAATGTTTAAGCGTTTTCAATATGCCCTTGGAAGCGAGAAATGGACCGCAGTAGAAAGTCATCATGATTTTAAAGACGCTTTATTTAATACATTTTATGATATTCTGCTGCATAATTTGGAGTTAAGTTTTCCTAAACTTAAATTCAGTGTTAACGGAAATAAAAGGTCAATTCCGAAGTTTTAAAATCTGGTGCAGCTGTTATTTATTTTCAGTTTATCATCAGCCCAGAATAAAACATCGACAGTTAAAATAACCAAAAAAATATCCGATGCCAAGAATAATACTCGTGCATCATGGGATACTGTTCATGAACTGACAAATAGATCTGGCAGTAGTAACATGATTACAGTAGAAGGAGCCCACTTAAGTCCCTAACGTGATAATCAATTAAAAGTTGTGGGGGTCAGAGTGGAGCTGTCAGTGGGGGTCGTAGTGGGGGTGACGGCGGGGTCAGCTTCTTTTCGGGGCGATTTTCAACCCCTTGGCGACATTTTCAACCCCCTGGTGGCATTTTAACTCCTAATTAAGGTCCTTTTGTATGCATTAAGAGCTTTTTGTCAATTATGAATCATAATCAAATTTCTCAGCCATTTTCCTTTTAATTATGAGCCATAATCAAATACCACGGCCGTTTTGTTTTTAATGATCATAATCAATGTCCCCTGACATTTCATTTTAATAGTGACGTCACAATCAAATTCCTCCGCCCTCTTGTTTTAAATTATGAGTCATAATTAAATTGTGGAGGTAGTCACGTGGGAAAGGGCCGGGTCAGGTCAGAGTTCAATTATTTTAATTTTGAATCATAATCAAATTCAGCCACCATTTTGTTTTTAATTATGACGTCATAATCAAACTCCTCGGCCATTTTGTTTTTTTATGGGTCGTAATTAATTTGCGGTGATAACCATAGTCCAATTATTTAATTATGAGTCATAATCAAAGTCCTCGGCCATGGTGGGAAATTTGAAATTGTGTGGAACCCTCGTGCTAGCACATAATACAGGCGTTCGGTACTTGCTTTAGGGTCTTAACGTGTGGGGGGAGTCGTGGGAAATATCAAAGTTCAATATTTTGATTATGAATCATAATCATAGCCCTTGGCCATTTTGTTTTGGCGGGAAATTTGAATTATTTTCTAATAAGGGGTGCTAACGCTAAGTTGCAAGAGAGTTATAGAACACAGCAACTTGCTCGCGGGTCTTCACCCCCTGTTACGGATCACATTTTAATTATGAGTTATAATCAAATTCCTATCAGTCCTTTTGTTTTAATCACAAGTCATAATCAAATGCCTCCACCATTTTGTTTTTAATTATGAGTCATAATTAAACTGTGGAGCTAGTCGCGTGGGCCAGATCAAAGTCCAATTATTTTAATTATGAGTCATAATGAAAGTCCCCGGCCATTTCGTCTTGGCAGGAAATTTAAATTGTATACTAATAAGGGTGTTGACACTAATTTGCACGGCAGGTATAGAACGCCAAGAACTAGCTCAAGGGTCTTCGCACCTGTTACGGCTAACATTTTAATTATGCGTCATAATCAAATTCCTATCACAGTTATAATCATTTTCCGCGGCCATTTTGTTTTTAATTATGAGACATAAATACAATTAGTGGCCCAAATCAATTAATCAATCAAATACATAAACATGTTTTAATTTGACTCCAATTTTCACATTGGAAGTAATTTGGAAATAAACTACTTATCGGTTTTCGCAATCATTAACATAAAGTAATTACTTTCTGGGTTTCCCCAGTTATGTAATCACCAATAACAAACTTTCATTATTCAAATACCTCTATCGTGTCTATGGAAAATATAACATAATTACGTAGAGGCAAACACATTGACCTTCATTTCCAATTTCAAAGCATATCAAACCAAATCAATCAATCATGATCAAATCAAACAAATCAACTAATCAAATCAAATGATCTCAATTAAGCAATGTTTTTAATTATGAGTCATAATTAAATTTTTGAGGCCATTTTGTTTAGGCAGGAAATTTGAAATTGTATTCTAAGTGAACTCTCATGCTGTCTCATAAGGCAGGTATAGTACACCGTAACTTTCCGCAGTCAATTTGCTTTTACTTATGAGTCAATTAAATTTTGTAGGCTAACTTGTTTGTCGATCATCATAGAGGTCATTTTTGTTTTGATGGGAAATTTAAAGTTGTATTCTAGTAAGGAGACCTAACGCTAACTTGCCAAACAGGTATAGGGCGCAGGAACTTGTTCTCGGGCCTTCGCCCAGATCAATTAATAGCTTAATCAAATTAGCCGAAGCATTCAAACAAATAATTCTCGATCAAATAAAACTACCAGATCAATCTCAATCAATCAAAGCAATTAACCAAATCAGCTAAATCAATCAAATCAAATAAGAACTTTCAGGTAACGATTCTCCCACTGTATATACCTAGCTCCTATGAGCGTCCGCTTACTTTGTAGATAAGGCTAACCGACACTCAGAGCCGGTACTCTCCCTAAACGTGAGAGCACCGGCGTGGGAGAACAGTAGATCATCCGCAAATCAATCTCAATCAATTTAATCTCAATTAACCAAATCATAACTTACAGCTTGAAAAAATCAGCTTACAATTCAAAACTACTGGTCTGGCTTAACTTACAGCTTGCTAAAATCAACCACAATTCAAAAATACATTAGATAACCTTCGACATTGCTGTCAATATACGAAAATCGAATTAGGATGTAACACTATTGCCATGTTTTGCATACAGTGATAAAAATACGTTTTGCAGTTAAACTAGTTAAAAATGCCTATACTATAGCAAATATATAACTAAACTCGAAATCAGATCACTACATTATTTTACATACAAGGAATGTCCGGTGACAAATAAACAAGCCGACTTTCACCTTCAATTTTGATAATACACATGTGATTTCAACCTAACGCCTTGCGTAAGATAACTATAGGACTGTGTTTTATTTCACCCACGCTCATCATTATCATTAGACAATCATAATAACAATAATATCGCTTAAATTAGCGTGGACACTATTTGTGTAGTGTTTTACAGTTAAATTAGTAAAAACGCCTATACAAAAACAAATATAACCAAACTTGAAATCAATCCTCTAGCAGTTAAATAACATGAATAAAATATGGAGTAAGGTTTAAAATAAAAAACGAACACTTACCAGGGCTGTTGTCAATAAATGTATTGTCAGAAAGCATTGACACGGTAAACAGCTGCTCAGGTTCACAACACATTACCTTCTAAACACGAACATTTTACACATTACTGTTTTATCAGACGCCTCCGCAACAGATTTGTAGTTTACCTCCGTCAGCACTTTTGAATAACGATTTTCTTAACACCTTTCGCTTTCTTAACCACTTGATCATCAGCAAGCTTTTGACAATAAGATTTTGATCCTGCTCCATAAAAATATTGAATAGCTTTCCCTGCATACTCATCTTTCATTCTTCCGACGACGGATGTATTCGTTGTAATACCATACAGACCGTTTTGATAGTTGGATGTGTCATATTCATCAACATTATTCCGCATATGGGCATACGCATCATCAGCTGTTATCTCGATAATTAAAGAACCTGTGTCTGTATATAGTAACGTTGTATTATTACCGTAATGACTGCGCAAGATATCGTAAAAAAAATCGATACATTATAAAGATTTAAAATACTAAATCCAACATATACGGGTTTGTCATAAGTAACGGCCTGTTTGGACAATTCCACTCCAAATAATTTATCAGTAAATTGAATGAAATTCTTAAATTGCGGTTTTGCGACGTACCGTGCTAGACCCAAGCGACGTCCGTTATTTTCCAAATGTGTTAATAACTTTATTACTCTTCTTTTGTCGACATGCTCCATTGTTTTACAAAATACACCATTGTTCATTCATTTAAAAAATCCTCTTCGAATTTGTTCTTGGCTTGACTTCGAAGAGTTGTATTAAGGTCTATGTATGGTACTAGGCAAGGACTTTGACAAACCGTAAAACTCTATGAATATGAGTAACAATTAACCCATGCTATATACATTGTTTTAAATATCGGTAATCTATAACATAGTTGGTCTTATCACATAAATTAGGAATTAATTTTTCCTCCTTAGAACGTAGCGCGCAGATCATTTCGGGACAAAACGGATAATCAGTGTGTTCATCATGCAGATGGTGCGGATAGTGTATATCTACCTCTAGCACATACTCAATATCAGCATCATCATTAATCTTCAGTACATCAAAGTATTTAATTACCTCTTCAGTTAACCATATAAACCTATTATGAGGTAGGTGTTGCCGCATTCTCATCCGTATAAATTCGTAGCATCTAAATACTGTAAAAAGGCTTTTGGGCGATTAGGATCATAATTTCGGACAAACTCGTTGTTAGCAATACTTCTTCGCTTAACACAAGTACTCACTCCACCACAAATACCTTTCTTAAAAAAGTGGTACATATCCATATCAGTCAATAATTCTAACTCTACTTTAGTACATTTCAACATGGCATCCCACTCCAATCTAAGTATTGTAACATACAGCGCTGGTTCTAATCCATACATGTCTATACATAACCGCCTAAAGTTTTCGAATACGTCAGCCAACAGCAACACCTCTGATTTTAAATATATGTCAGCATAATCCCCGCGTGTATTACACTTAAAGTGATTCCACACCAGTAGGACGCGACAGTATTCCTCATCGGATATATTTTCATCGCGCATTTTGTCGTAGAATTTGTTATAGGAAGGTACTGTGACATCGTCTAATTTATTAAAATGGTCCACGTACGCGTAAGAAAAATTGCCTTTCCTTCTAACTAAGTTAAAGTCATCATCATCAACAAAAGATTTCCTTACCTCTTTACATTGATCATCTGATAAATTATGAGATGGTGTATCAAAGGGTGCTGCCATGAACCTACAACTATCGACGAATCGCAAATTTATGTATTTCTTTTCCTTATGGCCGCGACCATCATTGAATTCGTCTACATAAATATGCTTACCGAACGTTATATAATTCTCACTATTAACAGGGAGTACAGTAATTTCTTCAGTTTCACTCGCTAACTGTTTGATAAACAGGTGGACATCATAACCACTGAGATTATGGAAAAAAACTGGGATAAACATAGGTAATTGATAGTTTAAATTGCAATTTGAATGTGCCGCACCACGATATATACCAGTGACATGGCAGTGATCTCGTACTTTGAAATTTGTAAGATCGTCCGTAAAAAGCTTGTCGCATATATAACAATTACGACTTTGCTCATGTATCACCAGTTGTTCATTAATTAATGGTTTGTGTCCCTTTGCGAATGCTACTTGGCTTTGCGGAGGACTACAATAAAGTGATTTTGAACATCAGACAAGAATTATTTTAATTCGCAGTAACATTAATACCGATGCGGTAATTTCAACTGTTGCAGATGAAGTACTAAAATCAACATAGATAAAATATATTGAAAGTTCCACATCATTCCAGCATTAGCGGAGGAATTGGCGTTAACGAAGTACATTGTTAAAATGTGAATACTCCAGTAGCATTTAGAGTTGGGAAACACATATCCAGCAGTTCCACAACAGATAAACATACATGAACAAACATCGACTAATATAGAAACACTTAGATACATTATTATCGGATTTCGAACGGGGCGAGAAAATAATGTTTCTCAAGATATGAGCAGATTCGGTAAATGTGCACTAAATAATATTAGGGTATTCCTTAACACGGATCGTTATCCGTATGACAATTTAAACGTGAATTACGATAATAATTACTTTGCTACATTGTATGAAATGTTTGCTAAATTCCAAATGTCCTATTATGAAAGAGATGGTCAACCATTACTTACACCTATTCAATTTACGACAGTCGCGCCATTGATAGTGGTAGACTGTTCGAATCAAAAAGAGACTAAAGCAGTAGTACTTCGTGTAGAATTCGAGACAGCACTCAACATACCCGTGAATACGACAGCATACTGTGTTATACTCCACGATCGCTTAGTTACGTATAACGCGTTAACCAAAGAAGTAAGACAGCTGTAATACGATGCCCGTCATAGTCGACGTACCAGGCTTTAAACTTTTAAAAGTTTTTATACCGAAAGAACTAGCAATTTTTAATGGAACACAATTAGCCCACTACATGTTTAAATCGCCGTATCTATGGCATACGTTAGATGTGGACAGTCGCTGTCAAGCTACTTGGTTAATTCATAATCAACACTGTATAAAATGGGAAGAGGGCATACACCACCACACCAATTTCGCAGAATTCTCAGTCGCTTGATTCAACCTACTCTTCCTGCTTTGCAACCAGTTTATTATTATCGTTGTTGATCATTATGTCACTGCGGTGTCTAATGTATACCATCTGTACGATACTTATGTAATGCATTAAATCTTGTACACTTTTTTAAATAAAAATTGTAAATATATATTTTTGTTTATTTCTTTTATATATCACACAATATAAGTACATTCTGTATATATATATATATATATATATATATATATATATATATATATACATATATATATTCCCTCGATAATGAATTATAGCATAATAATAGTATGTATTCCACTGAAAAGTTACAACATTAAGAAGCCGACCTGGAATGGTCTATCGATATTATACATATTAACATGTTCATAGCTTCATTATGGGATAATATATACACAACTAAAACTAACAAGCATCAGTACCCAAACTGTTAGTTACTAACTGCATTATACAAATTCATTTGCCTAGCAACCTCTAGTAGACCATTCAAGGAATCGGCGTTCTCCAATTCCGGAATTCGCCAATGCCCCCACGCCAATGTTGTACACGTGCTACGCAATCGATACCGCTTGTCATCCTGAGACCGAAAGGCGATTTTGTTTAACATCTCAGTGTATATATCATGCAAAGTTGATCTAAACACGAACATTTTACACATTACTGTTTTATCAGACGCCTCCGCAACAGATTTGTAGTTTACCGCCGTCAGCACTTTTTGAATAACGATTTTCTCACCTTTCGCTTTCTTAACCACTTGATCATCAGCAAGCTTTTGACAATAAGATTTTGATCCTGCTCCATAAAAATATTGAATAGCTTTCCTGCATACTCATCTTTCATTCTTCCGACGACGGATGTATTCGTTGTAATACCATACACTGCCCTCCTAAGCCAAAACGACGTATCTCATTATTTGTAATTCTGAGAAAATTGAGTTTTTATGCAAATGGTGTCAGCACTCCTTGTTTTCGTTTTTTTCTGTTATTTTTGGATATAATCTTATTGAATAGATACAATAATGGAGGTTTACTGATTAGTGACAAAATTCAATTATTTCCTGAAAACTTTGAGATACGTCCAAATTGGTTAGGAAATTGATGTCAATTATTTTAGTTACGTCATATCAATCAGTTTGCAATATATGCAAATTTTGGCATAAAATATACATAAGTGAGGCTGGAAAGTATTAAGATAATTGATCTAGAAGTTTATTTATTGATTGTGGAGAATAAATTACAGTATTTTGAAATAAGGAAAGTTAATTCAGGAAAACCTCACTAAAACTATTTAATAATGTTGATTGTTACATGTAATTAAACATGAAAAAACTTAGATACACAGTAGAACGCGACAGTATTCTTCATCGGATATATTTTCATCTGCGCATTTTGTCGTAGAATTGTGTTATAGGAAGGTACTGTGACATCGTCTAATTTATTAAAATTGTCCACGTACGCGTAGGAAAATTACCTTTCTTTCTAACTAAGTTAAAGTCATTATCATCAACAAAGATTTCTTACCTCTTTACATTGATCATCTGATAAATTATGAGATGTGTATCAAAGGTGCTGCCATGAACCATACAACTATCGACGAATCGCAAATTTATGTATTTCTTTTCCTTATGGCCGCGACCATCATTGAATTCGTCTACATAAATATGCTTACCGAACGTTATATATTTCTCACTATTAACAGGGAGTACGGTAACTTCTTCAGTTTCACTCGCTAATTGTTTGATAAACATGTGGACATTATAACCACTGAGATTTTGGAAAAAAACGGGGATAAATGTAGGTAATTGATAGTTTAAATTGCAATTTGAATGTGCCGCACCACGATATATACCAGTGACATGGCAGTGATCTCGTACTTTGAAATTTGTAAGATCGTCCGTAAAAAGCTTGTCGCATATATAACAATTACGACTTTGCTCATGTATCACCAGTTGTTCATTAATTAGTGGTAACATTGGAACAAGTTTTCAAGCGCCCATTATATACCCGTTTCATATCACTCTCGAGTCGTGTAATAAATACCTCCGCGGCATTAACCCCCCTATAAAGTTTTAATTTGGACCAAGCATCGTTTACACCGCACTTAATATAATAACTGAATGAGTATGGTTCATGTTAACACGTTTTTATCGTGAACGGTTGTTCGGGATCGGGTTCGGCCGTATTTACCAGTACTAATAGCGCTTCAAAATCTGCGTATATTAGGAACGGTAGAAACATCTGTTTTTGATAGTTTCGAAACGCAATTGTATGTTCCGCATAGAACTCCCCGGTTCTGTCTTTTCTTTACATTACGCCAGGTAATTTAGTGTATACGAAATTATAGTCATGAGACACGTGTCGAGTTAATTGTTTCTGCGTTCTAAAGTAATGAATACATAAATCCCAAGAATATTTTGCCCTATTACGTCGACTTGTTTGATCGCTAATTAAACGAGAAAAATTTTTTATCCATACATAATGTTGATTATCCGTTTGGTTATTGACTAATAGCAACAAATTAACATGAATAGGTTGTTTAGCTCTTGTGTAGTAGAAAAGACCCACTACCTCAGGAATACGATGACCATCACGATACGTATCCTCCAGTTCATAAACATTGATGGAGACATTATTGTTAGACTCAATCAAACGTTGAGATGTTAGTCATCTTAACAGGAAATTCTACACCGTTCCAGTTAAATAACGTCCTGAAATCAGGGTAAGAAGTCGTCCGTTGTGGTAACCCCGTCGGTGTCACTAACTCTGATACAATAGCCCACGCAAAGCAGCAATTATCAATATTCTTCACATTGACTATGGCATGTTTATGCGAAATTTCATATAGTATGAACCCGTAGTGGGCGAAAATTTCAACATGTTTACCTCTAATATGCGAAATTCACCTACGAAACAACATATATTAATAATGTACTATTCTACTGCTCATAACTCGTACTTACCAGATTCTTTATGCTGAAATTCTGACTGCTTAGCATCCTAGATTTCCACTACTCTTTAAAAATACTCTTCCAACACCATCCCGATACTCAATATATCATATTTCGTTAGAAATGACTTTAATTCGGTACTTTCTCTACTGTTCAGAAAGTACAACCCATACAACTCCACATTACAATTTGTATTAGTTTCAAAACATTCACTTTAACGTCACCCATAACGTCTGCACATCCGTGTGAGTATTTCATGGTGATAGCCTATATGAAACAATGCGTTGTTTAAAACATTGCGAATCACTTCCGCCCCAGTATCAACTAGTAAACACACATTTGATTTGTGCCTATTGCTTCTAAGGTGTCCTTGACAAGCATAACGAGGAACATCAATCGAACAATCAGTGCAGTGCACAATTTCAACACTTTTGCTACTTTTATTTTGTACTGCAAAGGAATCATCAGCATGTCTGTGTTGCACATTATTCTTTAAGTTGTTTAATCCTGATGGTCCAGGTTGTGCAAGACGTTCAGCAATATGGCTATGTTCCGATCTGTTCGTATCGGAAGTACTTGGTTGCACCACATTCCTAAGTGGGGTACGATTTTGCGGTACAGCCTGCGGCATCTCTGAAGGTGGGGTAGTTGGAATACTTATCCAACACACAGTTTTTTGATGTCGCAGTAGAGTCTTTTTTTGAAAATTTCTTAAGACATTCACATTGAAACGTTTTATTGCGATCTGTAACAGAGAGAATGTATAAACAATGTATAAGTGAACGGGTAGAGTTACTTGTTTTGTTATAGTTCCTTTTTTTAACTGTTTAGTGCTCTTTATTAGTTTGCAGCATTACTATCATGTATTACAACTATTAAGAAAAGAAGTTATGTCCAGCGATGCGAACGAGGGCGCAACTTAACATATCGACAGGAATAGGATAATACAGAGCGTCCCAATAAAATGTATACACTCTTTAAATGACTATAACACTAACAATTATTATAATACAGAAAACTTTCAAAAATGAAAATAATGTTAACAAATGTAGAAACTAGTCAATTATCGAAAATGTTCAAATTGTTGGCCATTGTGGTCCATGCACAGCTGATAACGCTGATTGATTGAATCCAAAACGTTCCTAATCATTTCAATTGGTATTTTGGCACATTCTCTTTCAATAGCTGCTCTCAACTCATCGATTGTAGCTGGTTTTGCGGTGTAAACATTGTGTTTAACATGCCCCACAGAAAAAAATCCATGGGGTCAAATCCGGTGAGCGTGGAGGGTACTCGGTACTTCCTCTTCTGCCTACCCATCTGTTTGGCAGGTGGCCATCAAGATAGGCCCTTACTTCACGATGATAGTGGGAGGTGCTCCATCCTGCTAAAGTACCATTCTTCATTCCTAAACATCTCTTGGATGCGTGGCATATCATTCTTGTAGCAAGTTGAGGTAATTTGCACCATTCACGGTACCATCAAAAAGAAAGGTCCAATTAAACCAAATGCTGACAAACCACACCACACTGTAACCCTGGTAAGTTCACATGGTGTTCCACTGTCACATGAGGATTGTCAGCTGTCCAGTAGGTGCAATTGTGACGATTTATTCAACCATTTAACTTGAACATAGCCTCATCCTCCAAACAAACTTGTATGGGAATTGATTATCCTCTGCACGTTTTCCTTGGCACCACTCACAAAATTGGATTCTGCGATCATAATCATCTTCATTGAGAGCGTGCACTAATCTAGGAATAAAACTTCTCCATTTGGCACGCTTCAAAATGCGATGGACGCTCGATTTTGAAACTCCTGTCTCACGAGCCGCTTGCTGGACAGATTTTCTAGGTGATTGCTGAAATCTCTGAATGACTTCTCCTTCTCTTGTGGGGCTGGTGGATGATCGTGGTCTTCGGAATGGTTCTAATGGACATCCTTAACAGTTCCGTCTTCCTGAAACTTATCTCGTTGGTGCATCTCGTTGAAACTCCATCCTAAACCGTCTTTGCACTTCACTTACGTTCTCAGTCTTCCAGTAGCACTTTAGAATGAATTTTCTTTCCTCAAATTTTAGTCTGACTACAGCCAAAAAAGTGTGGTTGTTATGAACTGTTAAAGAGTGTATACATTTTATTGGGACACTCTGTATGTATGATGGATATATCAGATTGAGGGGTAGAGTAGTGTACGGGTAAGGAAACAATAATAATAATGATAGTCTGGATAGAGTGTTGCTGAGCCCTCTGGGAGAAGATACTGCATTTTCCACTATATCCCTCACCGGAGATTGCGCAGGTAAGTATTGTATGGGTATCGAAGGACTCCTAGGTACTAATAAGTCATTCAGCGACCATTCATTATTTCTAAAATCAGCAGCACACACAGGACTCAGGATACTCTCTGATGAATCATCCATTCGCTCCACTTGTATCGAAGTGTTCATAGGACTCCACTCTTCAGCGAACTCTGCAATACAGGTAGGGATCAGGATACTATCAGAAATGGGTCCCCTGACCTCTCCTCCTACTGTAGAACTACTGTACGACCACTCCTCTATAAATTCTACGGTTGAAGCAGAGCTCAGCAAATCTTCAAATGGATTCCCTACTATTCTGCCCTCTGCATATGTTGCAGATGTGGGCGATTGCTCATTTACAACGCATGCAGGTGTAATCGGAGATTCATCTTTCCCCAGCACCGGCTGCGGCACAGAGCTTAACGATAAAAGCTCTTCCGCAAGTGGAGACCATTCATCCCCAAACTCTGCAATGCAGTCAGGACTTAAGACATGATGCAATACTACCTGATATTCACTCATGGGCGACTGCATCCTCTCATACGGCTCACATACTGGTTGTAGGGTGAGCAGTATTTCGTCCACGTCTGCCTGCTCGTACGTGCGTGATAATACCACATCCAAATCGTCTGCTGGGGGTGGTGTATCCAAAAACCGCAACGCTACTTCACAGTCATCCTGGTCGAAATACTGCTCGCTCTCCACCCCGTCACCGGCAACACCTCCTTCCTGGACCAGCTCCATCACATCCTGTGCGTGATTCGTACGACGTCGTTCTCCCAGCAACCTCCTCAGGATGGAAGTGTCATCCCGCGGTAGTGTCACAATGTGGCTTATGATGTTAACTCGTCCACCCACCGCTACGGGACGATCATAAGCCACGAATGATCGTGACCTCCTAAAAGCAAAAAAATTTAAATTATTATTATTAATATAAAAAAGATGAAATCCAACAAAAGTAACGTTCAGACCTTGAAAAACATCCTCTAAAATGCACGAAAAACGTTGTTTTTATTGGGAAACACCTATATTTAGCAAAACGAAAACGGTACAAATTATTCGTACAGCTGACACATCGAACATATAATGACTTCAAGAGTAAGTTCCCCATCGTCTTCCCAGGTAAAAACTACCAAATTTTATGTTTTTAATTCTTTTTCATGATTGGTACATTTCTAACGTTTTATTTTTTTTGTTACAAGTTTCTGTCACCCCCCGTTCTCCATCGCCTGGGGAAATCCTGTATTCTTTCAACTTTATCCCGCTACCGTCCTCAACTCCTGTCCCCTATGTCCTGCCAACTCCTATTCCTCAGGTTTCCTATCTAATTGAAGTTTACCTCCCTTCAGCGTCCACACCTCAGGATTCCTGCCCCTCTTCCCCTAAGGTGCTGTATATCCCGCCCTCTACATCGTCTCCTATTATCGTGAACTCCCAATCCAGCGACGACGAAATTTATGAACTGACGACCGTAGTCCTGGACTCTCTACAAGATTACAATCCTGATGCGGATACAGATCTACTTGTCATGACTATCATTACTATCAGTGACGAGGACACACCACTACCTATTGACATAGACGAACATAACGATGATAGTAATGACTTCTTCAGCATATCATCCAGTGCTGAGCGAGTATGTTCTTCTTGTGCTGGGAACGATTACTTGAACACTGGTGACTACGACTCCTACGTAGACATGGACTCTGCCTACAGCTATGATTCCGACGACTATGACAATGACGCATTACGACAGCAGCGACTACTTCACGAAACACGTACTGACTTTTGTAACTAAAGCATCGTTGAAGCGAGTAGCGATGAGGAGAACCTTATGAACACTCTCACTAACAACAGTCAACAACTGGAACGTAGCGCTTACGAACTGTCAGACGTAGTACAACAGCTAAGTGCACAGGAACAGTCACATAACAACATACAGGACGAGAACAATGACAATGGCAGTGCTCCAGGCGTCGCTCCGCAGGTCCATGGTCACGGAAATAACGAAAACGCTGACGACGTGCAAAACAATGACGACGCACTATGCTTCCACCCCTATTCAACGTTATGTGTGAGATGGCGTCGGGAGACAGTACCACTCAACGTAATTTTGCGTTTCTAATTATTGCCGGGTGGTCCTGCTATTCTACGCACATCCATCATCACATGGGACCGTCTCACGTTCACGGTATGTATTGTCTAAATACTACTTTATTTATATTTGTAATTATTTTCTTTCATTCCAGCTGACAACCATAGTGCCATTCGTCCGGAATTATGATTACGGAGAACTCTCTAGAAGAGCAGCTCGACCGGGTCCACGCTAAGCTTGTAACATTATACCTTGACTGGCACGGTGTTATAAGCCTAGCTATACTAAGTGGGTATAATCACGCCATTGTACATCTGGAGATGATACTGGATACTGTGAAAGAGATTGGTGGACTTTACAAACTCATCCGAGTTCGTAATGCAGCTCTTCGACAAGTGGTCTTTACAAGTGATCGAGACAGGCATAGTAAGTATAACTGATAGAGCTCTCCTTCTACTTATGATATATTTCCAGAAAAACGTCGACCCCAATAGTGCGACCCCAGACCATACAGACCGCGGCTAACTGACAAACAAACAAACAGACAGGTACACATACAGACAGACATACATACAGACAGAGAGACGTACAGACAGACAAATACATATATGTTCAAATATATCAATCACACTGTGATCGTATACCATCATGTACCGCTGATGAACATCTGCTAGTCTTCTAGAGGAGCATCTTCAGACGATACGGTTGAATGCTTCATGTGTGGAGTTCGAATAAGCCAATGGCGGTCATCTAACACTCCGCTACAGGAGCATCTCCTATGGGCACCACACTGCACGCACGCTCAATTACTTGCTCCACGTCCTGGCAGGTGTAATGATACGGAAGTGGAAAGGACCTTTTGCACTCGTACTAAATCAAAATGTTTCATTCCTAGAGAAAATCATATATATGATTAATACACTGATTACATTTGTACATACAACAAATAAAAATAATAAATAAAAATTGCAACACCTAGAATCTGTTGAACGATTTTATTGAAATTTTCGTCAACGATGTCTTTTATTAGAACAAACGATTAAAATTTGATAAAGTCTAGCTAGTAGTTTTTTTTTTGTTTTTTCCTTTGCACAACGATAAATTTGAAGAAATAAACCAATCAGTGTGTAATTAACTGTTATTTTTGCAAATTGTTTGTTCATAATTTCGTTCTGATCTTGGGAATAATGCCAAGAGTACATCAACATCAATATTTTTTCTAATTGACTGATTTTGAACTTGGCCGTATTATTGGCATGAGAGAGGCCGGACTTTCGCTAAGAGAAACTGATCGTCATGTAAACCGAAATGTTACTACGGTATTGAGATGTTGGCCCAAATAGTCCCAGGAAGAGGTGCAATAACGACGCCCTGGATCTGGACGTCCCCGCAGGACTACAGATCGCGAAGAACGTTGCTTAAGACTTTTGACCACAAGAGACAGATTTTCAACAACTCGATCGATTTCAAATGATTGGATGAGAGGTGTAGGACCCAGAATGTCAATGTCATCTCTTTATCGCCGGATAAGGTCCTATGGGCTGCTGTTCATATTGTCCATTTTTATGTCTTCCTCTTACACCACTTCACCGTCTACGCAGGCTATAATGGAGCAACGAGCGAATTGAGCGCAAGAATCGAATTGTGTTTAATGACGAGTACCGATTTTGCTTGGGGGCCTACGATGGTCGTAGGAGGGTCAGACGGATGCGTGGAGAACGTAAAACTTCAACATTTTTGTGGAATGCAACACAGCCCTCACACAAGGAGTGGTGATATAGGGTGCAATATGTTACGGTAGCAGGTCACCCTTGATCTTCATTGATGGCAACTTAAACGCCGCTGGTTATATTGCCAATGTGCTAGAACCCGTTCTGCTTCCATATCTTCAGGGGCTGGAATATCCCATTTTCCAACAGGATAATGAGCGCCCTCATGGGGCAAGGGCTACAACCTGTTTTGGGCCTGCTAGGTCGCCTGATTTGTCGCCCATTGATCATGTATGGGATGAGGTCGGTAGGCGGCTGGGTAATTTACCCCACCCTCCAGATAACTTACACGATTCAAGAAGCTTTGGTTGATATACCACAGACAGCTATAGATCACTTGATTGATAGCATACCACGCCGTCTAAATGAGTGCATTACAAATCGTGTTTTTTTGTTTTCAAATTTTAATCGTTTGTTTGTTCTAATGAAAGACATCGTTGACGAAAATTTCAATCAAATCGTTCAATAAATTCTAGGTGTTGCAATTTTTGTGGAAGTCAGTATATATTAGCATATCATTATCTTTTTTAATTTAGTTCTAGGTGTGGTATCAGAGAAGTGTAAAAATTACATGAGCAAGCCTTGAAAAAGTGAGATGTCTATCTGAGTAGGTAGGGTGCGCAAATAACCTTGTGAATGTGTTGAGTGTTAGTGACCTTCGTATTTTTTAGGCTTTACAGTATTTTTAGAAATGTGCGACGTTGGGAAAGTTCTATGTAAACACGACCTACTTATTGCGTAACCTTGGGCGGGCAGGACCTTGGAAATGTGGTGTGTTTCAAAAGTCTCCAATCTTACCTACTTGTAACTATACAAATAACAGATTATGTTGATATGTAATTTTTCCTTACGTAGCTCGTATTGTATTAACACATTACTTTCCTGATAACTGGAAAGCTGATGTAGTTCTAGCTCAAAAAAACGATCCTCAACGCCAATAAGTCTGAAGCCTGTCTTATCGAAAATTACAGAGAAAGTGATCTGTGCACAAATAAGCAACATTTGAGAACCTATTATATAGTATTGTATATATAGTCAAGATTTAGGGAACATTACAATTGCACTACAGCACTGTTAAACGTAACTGATGACATAATTGCTAAAGATAAAAATTCAATATTCCTTTATTATTGTAGATTTTTCGACACAATTCTGTACCCTGTACTATTCTCAGTTTATCGGGTTGGTCGTCATAAATTTTATGTACAA
Source organism: Vesta saturnalis (assembly GCA_036346205.1). Taxonomy (NCBI): domain Eukaryota; kingdom Metazoa; phylum Arthropoda; class Insecta; order Coleoptera; family Lampyridae; genus Vesta; species Vesta saturnalis. Next base: position 2,321,634 of record JARFJB010000480.1, on the reverse strand, counting down.
GGTGTATTTCAAGAGGAGTACCTTAAGGCTCTTTCTTAGGTCCGCTTTTGTTTAGTATCTTCATTATTCATTTGCACCATTCAATGTGCAGTAAGTGACATAAATCTAGACTTGAAGATTAGCTGAGTTTTCAGAAAATTGAATCACAGCTTTTATGGGTTTTTAATGGTGTATTTTTGTATTTATATTTTACTCAAATCTATACGTTTCGATAACACTTACAGTAGCAGTAAAATCTTTTAGAACTTAAAATGTTGAAATAAATTTATGAAATATGAAAAAGCAAACATAAGTCTGCTATTAATATAACAGTTTGGTAAACGTATAAAGCCAACTATGGAATAGAATTTTAGTAAAGAATAACTTTAGAGATTTAGATATCTAGAAGTATCTTTTTTACATTTTTAGTTTATCTATTTAAGTTAAGTTCAGTAGAATGCTATACTAATGATTTATTTTGGTGAAAGTCTTCGCCCTTCATCTGGTTTAATTCATAAAATACAATGAGTCCTATAGGATTTTTAGCTTCCTCTATACGACGTGAACTCAATTTCCTTTAACAGTGTTAGTTCGTTTGAATGCAAGCAGCAGAAGGACCAGTTAATATGATTGCCTTAAATTGGGACTAAATACTCTATTTTTGCTGAAATAAGGCCAGTTAGTTTTTGATTATTATATCACCTAATCGGAATGTACGGAAATAAAGATAATGGCAATATAAACGATATGTGCAATAATAGTGTATGTAGAGTTTGGATTACTTCTCTATACATCTTATGAAAAACACAAAATACAAAGATTTGTATAAATTGGAATAAATCGCCAAAATTAATTAAGTAAGGCACGATTAACAAAGTGAAACCTCTTAAAAACAAATCGTAGTAAATAAATTGAATTCGTCTTTAATAATATCCAAGGGGTAAACCACATGTCACCGATAGTGGTTTACCAATTTTAAGTATCACTATTATCATAGATTTATCCCACTAGTACTATTACTTTAATTTTGAATACACTACAAAAAATTCGTTCTGAATTCACATGCAATTGGTTGATGCTGAATAAAGATAGAAAACTGAAAAATAATTTTATCAGTGTATTACCGAGGGTAACGTAGTGGGTAATCTCACTGATTACATGTTACATTGTGTCACTTTGATCAAGGAGACCGTGTTTTTTACGCGAGGGACTTGTCATTGTTTCCGCTATTGAGTTAGTAATCATCCACCCTCTATTGAGATTTAAACTTAATAAATGTTCACGACAGATTTCATTCGAATTGCTTTTTTTATCTTCTTAATCAATAAATTGTAAAGTAATTAATAGGTTAATAATTTCAACACGTTTAATTGTGATTGGTTAATCAATTTTTATAATACAAGGGCGCGATTAATGCGAAAATATTACACAAAACGAAATGATTTATACCCGAACAGCATCATATTCTCCTTTTTTTCACTATATAGGGTGTCTATTATTTACAAAAGTATGAACTTATACAGTAGTAACACAAGCTCTTGCGTTTCTTTACGCGGAACCGAACTAGTAGAGTTGTGGTAACGCGAATTGCTTAGCATTCGGGAGCTAATGGGTTCGATTCCCGTCCGTCTACCCTGTATGAGGTTCTTTCGGGGGTTTTCCTCTTGCACATGTAGCGTCATGGTCACTGCGTATACGCACATCATGTGCGGCTATTTACGCGAATGTTGGGGAAATATCTTCCCCTTCAGAAGCCTAACTACGTTCCTTCCGATCCTATGCTGACTACACCCATCTTAATCCCGCCATGCACTACATACGTAATGTATGTATTCATGCTGGAAATCCATGATTGTAGCTGAAGGAGCTTGGAAAGCTCAGACAGCCCGCCCCCCGGAATGAAACACGTGGCCTTTTTCTGTTTTTACACGGAGTGGTAAGTACCTAAACAGTGCATCTGTAATGTTACCAGATTTGAAGAAAGAATAATTCTAAATACGTACTCGTGTGTGTGTGTGTGTGTGTGTTTGTGTGTGTGTGTGTGTGTGTGTGTGTGCGTGCGTGCGTGCGTGCGTGCGTGCGTGCGTGCGTGGTGCGTGCGCGTGCGTGCTGCGTGCTTGAGTGGTGAGTGGTAAGTGGTGGTGGTGTGGTGAGTGTGTGATGTGTGTGTGTGTATGTGTGTGCTGTGCGTGTGCGTGTGTCGTGTGCGTGTGCTGTGCGTGTGCGTGTGCGTGTGCGTGTGCGTGTGCGTGTGCGTGTGCGTGTGCGTGTGCGTGTGCGTGTGCGTGTCCGTGTGCGTGTACGTGTGCGTGCGCGTACGCGTGTACGTGTGCGTGTCGCGTGTGCGTGTACATGTGCGTGTGCGTGTGCGTGTGCGTGTGCGTGTGCGTGTGCTGTGCTGTGCTGTGTGTGTGTGTGTGTGTGATGTGTGTATGCACTTTCGTGTTTACGTGTGTATATACTATACCTGTGCATGTACGTGCGTACGTGGGAGCGTGTGTGTGCGCGTCTGTGTCTGTTTGCTTGTGTGTTTATACGTGTGTGGAGGGGAGGTATTGGTGAGTGTGTGCGTAATTTCGTACGTGCCAGTGTTCCTGAGAACGTAAGTGTGTGCGTACGTGTGTGCATCAGTGTGGTCAATGATCACTATTATTAATACAAATTTATTTCTTTATTGTCGAAGGTTTTATGGCAATGTATAGTTATTGTTAACATATTTTAGTATAAATACGTTATTTACAACTTCCCATCAAAATTCGTTTTAAAGGACATTTATCAAATGTAAGGGGTAGAACCAGCCTGTCATAGTTCTACATACGTATGATAACAATCATTTACTACATAACATACGTACATGTTAGTAATATATAATAAATTTGATTGTGATGAAAGTTTGAAGATTTGGAGAACAAACGAGTTTTATTGAATTTTAGCTACATTAATCTTTCTTAGCTTTCACTTTTACCAGATTCCCAACGGTGCGTGTCTGTGTGTGGGTGTGTTTGTATGTGTGTGTGTGTGTGTGTGTGTGTGTGTGTGTGTGTGTGTGTGTGTGTGTGTGTGTGTGTGTGTGTGTGTGTGTGTGTGTGTGTGTGGTGGTGTGCGTGTGCTGTGGTGGTGTGCGTGTGCGTGTGCGTGTGCGTGTGCGTGTGCGTGTGCGTGTGCGTGTGCGTGTGTGTGCGTGTGCGTGTGCGTGTGGTGTGCGTGTGCGTGTGCGTGTGCGTGTGCGTGTGTGTGCGTGTGCGTGTGCGTGTGCGTGTGCGTGTGCGTGTGCGTGTGCTGTGTGTGCGTGTGCGTGTGCGTGTGCGTGTGCTGTGTGTGGTGTGCGTGTGCGTGTGCGTGTGCGTGTGCTGTGTGCGTGTGTGTGTGTGTGGTGTGCGTGTGGTGTGCGTGTGCGTGTGCGTGTGTCGTGTGTGTGTTGTCGTGTGCGTGTGCGTGTGCGTGTGCGTGTGCGTGTGCGTGTGCGTGTGGTGTGTGTGTGTGTGTGTGTGTGTGTGTGTGTGTGTGTGTGTGTGTGTGTGTGTTTGTCTTTAGTTCGTCCTCGTTGACTCCTGATGATGATAGCTTATCGCTTAGCTCAGCTTTTTTGAAACGATTTTACACTCTCTGTTGCAAAGTTGATAGTTTTCGATATATGTATTTGCAAAAGGTACTTTTAAGGATTTTTCTTGAAGTGTCTTTTTAGGGCTTATTTATTCTCCGATATAAACTTTTCTAAAGTTACATAGTTTTCGATATGTTCACAAAATGTATAGGTGTAGAAATAGGTTTTCTCTGTTTTTTTTATCAAAAATTGAGTATTTATTGCGAAAGACCAGGAGCTACTGTTTTATTGGAAGTATTGTCCATCGCCACTACTATTTCCCATCTTTCTGGCAGAATACGTCAGTGGAATGCTTCATCTTTTGAGGTTGTTACGTGACTAACAGGTGAGCTGGAAGAAAAAGGAAGAAGGAAAGGATTCTCTGCTCATTCACAGATAGTGAGCACACCGAACTAGCTCAAATGTGTCGGATTAGGGCGGGGTGAGAGAAGAAAGGATGTTGGTTATGCCGGCTCCAAGAGCCGCTCCCCTATATAGAGAAAACTTCACCGCTGTCCCGACTCTTGGACAGTGGTGCAGAAAGGAATGAGCAAGGAGATTTTAGGAAAAGGGAAGGACACCAGGAAATAGAAATAAGAACACTGCTGTAGTGCGAAAGAAACAAATGTATATTTTATTTTTAAAAATTTAGACTAAATAGTTGAAGGTGTGGATCTAATTAATCCACAACAAAACGATATATTTAGATACCCCAAATGTACAAAAAAAAAAAAGAAATAGTAATTAAATACCGTTCGCAAGCCAGAATAGTTTTTCTCTATTTTACAAAAAAACCAAACTTAAACATTTCCCCTTTTCAAGGGAAGGCCTTCCGTTGTATTCCTAAAAGAGAAAAGTATATCGACGCCTATACAAAGCGTAACTTATTACTAAATAATAACCAAAACAACTTGCGATGGTTTACACCAAAACGGATAATACTGAAATAAAATTTTATAGTGAGCCACACGAAACTTTTATAGCTCAGCAAGCATTTTTTCTTAAACAATAATGAACCAAATATATGTGAAAATTTAATAAATGCATACATTTCAAGAAGAAAAAAAAATTAATGTTTACACCAAATGTAATGAAAACATATGTTTATCTAACGGTTAGTTTGGCTACTGTGTAATTACTTGTGCGCATCCCAATTACAGTGATGTCGCACACAACACCAAAAATGGCAGCCACAACAGATACAATTAAATGTTATTATTATAATTACAAACAAAATGAGGGAAGGAAAGTAATGGTAAAAGAACAGATAAGGAAAGTGAAGGATTACTTATTGATACAGCAACAAGGATATAGGGATAACAGGTATTATTTTAACTGACTAATTGATTACGTTATTTTTAGCAGGTGTACTTTATCATTATTCAATTAAAGTTCATGTAACCATAGACAAAACAAAAGAAAAAGGAACGATCTAACCTTTCTATAAGCAGATAGTCATTACGTTCAGTCGATGCTCTCGGATCACGAACATAGGCAGAAGTTATCACGATCCTGTTTGATTTTAGTTACGACTCAGAAGGTAAACCAGAATAGTACTTGTATGTAGATAATATGGAGATAATAGTTGAAGTTAAATCGTAGAATCAAAAAGTAGGAGGTACTTCGTTGAAGCCAAAAGAAGAAGGTAATTCGTGCAAGCTAAAAGGAGCAGGTAATTAACACTATGTAAGTAAATAATCTTTATTCGTTACCCCTTAGATGTAACGGGCCAAATGAAAGTCTATCGAAGTGCTTTCATTGCTTTATGGAAGCATCAATAATTCATGTCTTGATTAAAACGTCTTCAAACGCTAAGAAAGAAAGTCAGTTATTACTAACAAAATCAGAGAAATTCACTGGTAACTTACTCGATCTTGCCAAAGAAAATTTTTCTAAAACCGCATGTAAGCGAGCAACAAAACTTGTAGATAATTAGAAAAGCACCAATTGTTTTATTGCAAAATATGCTTCTTGAAGATATATCCGATTATTTATATCGTATTATATTATAAGGAATTTTTCCAAGAAGGCATCAAAAATTTTCAGCTTGGCAAAATGGACGCCACAGGAAAGAAAGAAGACGTAATTTTTATGTTAAAGTTGTATTAAATACAATACATTGTTATTACCCTTTTTATCTAAATAAAACCAGAAATTCTAAATTGTGATTTCTCCACTAACGCCATCTAGAGAGGACTTCTAAAAGCTTGTTATATAATTCCCCTTAATTACCTATATTTTAGGATACGTCAGTAGAGGGAGTAACAATGCAGATTTTAAATGAAATATATAAATGTGAATTTATAGCATTTGAATAACCAAAGGTACGAAAATTTATATTAGGCTGATAGTAAAATTACTTGGAAATATGTGGTTCAAGTTATGAACAGAAGCAACGTAAGCATTCTTAGAAAGAAAGTTTGAGTAAATATGTACAACTTGCACAGAAATTTATAGAAAAGTACCAAAGTAACTTAAGTATCCAAAACACAAATTATTTCGTTACAAGGTTATGCAGAAATCGACCCAATGTTTATTATCTCCATACGAAACAAGTAGAAATGAGAAGTAGCAATGTCGGTGAATACGGCAGATGGGGTGTAATTTCTCAATTGAGTGTTTCCAGATACGTTTTGAGTGACGACGCAATATTTGGACAAACATTGTCAAGCAGACGTATAATTTTGTCGTGTCTGGAGTAGTATTCGGCTCGCTTTCTCTTGATGCTGAATCTCACCAGTTGTATTCGGTAGATAGCTCAAGTAATGGTTTCGTTCAGTCTAAGCAGCTCATAATACACGACATCAAGCTGATCCTACCAAATACACGACATGAGTTTTTTTTCCATGAATATTTGGCTTAGCTGTAGACGTTGAGGCATAGCCAGGTGGTTTCCATAAGTTCTTATTTTTGAATTATCATAATGGATCCATTTTTATCGCCAGTAATTATACGGCACAGAAAACTTTGTCTTTTATGCCCGTCAAGCAGCATTTCACATGTCAAAAATCAACGTTTAGCGTTTCTCGCTTGAAGAAGTAAATCAAAAATTTCCGCAAGTGGCGCTTATTATTTTGCATTCGCCTATTCTAACCATAGCTTACATGTGGCGTCAACTTTTGTTAAACGGCGAAAACTTATTTGTACACATATGTATTATGTACACTTTTTGTGGTGTACACTTTTCGAGTTTGCCTATTAGCTTTCTAGGAAGTCTTGTATAAGACCAAATTATCTTAAAAAAAGGTCTCTGTACTTTTTGTAACAAAGTTAGTGGTTTTCGATAAACTAACAAATTTGCAAATATTTTGGAGATTTTTCAAAAAATTGCTTTTTAGGTGTCATTTACTATGCTACGAAAACGGTTTGTTAACAAGTACAATTAAATTGTTTTACAAAGGTACACTCTAAAGTTGATAGTTTTCGATGTTTTCGCAAAAGATGCTATAGAAAATATTTGAAGTGTCTGTTTAGGTTTATTTCTTGTCCTACATAAGACTCTCATTATGGAAACTTCTTCAAAATTAAAATTTTCTTTAAACATGGGTGTAAGTACCAATACTCGTACTGTACGCCTATCATTACGTCGAGACAAAACCTGTTAGTCAAATTACAGTTTTTTCGTGTAAACAAAGAGGGCCTATTTCTAGCTACCAGCTAGATGAATTCATAAACAACGGTGTTGATGGCTTTGCAATTTGTAGCAAGAAAGTATTGCCGATATTAATGTTTACGACATGCAAGCCTACTAATGCCACCAATTCACATCATGTTTTTTTATGTAACACCGAAACAGACAATATTAGAGTCGTTTTGATCAATTGGATATAAATGAACAAAAGCAAGAAGTTGAAATTGATTTCATTCTTTGAGGTGGAAAACTATTAATTGTACACTAGAAGGTATAGAAACCTTTCTTTAAAAATAATGGAAATTTATATAGATTCCCTTTATAAAAGTTATTTAGAGGGTAATAAAACTGTGCTTCGTGGAGTAATAAGTAGCGTTAAAAAATTCTTTATAAACAATAATAAATAAATGATAAGCGCTAAAAAGTACTTTAAAAAGAATTGCTGAAATACCTTTTGTGAAGATATAGAAAATTGTCAACTTTAGAGCAATAGTGTTGATATTTTTTTAAAGATAACGCAACTTTTCTTAATTACAGTTTTTCGTGCTGTAATAGATAAGCCCTAAAAAAGCTCTCCAAATGGGTTTTTGAACCTTCTGTACTTCTGGCAAATATGACGAAAGCTATCATATTTGATGCAAAATATGAGAAGTACCTTTTTTAGCATAATTTTAGACAAGTTTCTAAAACAAAGAATTTTTATTAGGTAAGAAATAAGCCCTTACAAAAGGTACTTTAAGGGAATGTATTGAAAACTGTGAACTTTGGGGCAATAACCTTTTTTAAAGGTAAATCAATTTTAGAAACATTTTTTAAATGAAAGTTTTTTGTAGAAACATGTAGTTCAAGCAGAGTCTTTAAAGTGCCTGATCGAAAACTAACAAATTGTTAATTTCTTGGCAACGCTCTTTTTTAGAAATAATTCAGTTTTACACCAGTTTTGTTAATGAAAGTTTTTTGTGGAGTTGTAAATAAGTGCTCAAAAGCCTGAAGTGTGAATATCTAGAAAACTATTAACTTTAGATCAAATAGTATAGTTAAAGATAGTTTCAATTTAATAATGTTCGTTTCGGTCCCAAAGTCTACAATAACACGATCACAATAATTTCCTTGTGTATCTTAGATACGCTCAGAAAGTAAACATATCTTTTCGTACATTTTTTTAATTTAAAACAATAACCCAACTGTACGTCCGGTTGTAACACTTAAATACTTGAATATTTCAAAGAGATTTTCTTTATTAAGTGAACCGACCCTCGTCCTCAGTATTACTAAACGATATTTTATTCTCCAGTTGCAATGAATTTTTAAACATTGTCATAACACATAGTCGCAAAAGAAATGCTTGCAGTGCTTTTTTTGCATCGTTCTCATTTTTTGATAAATCTTTTATAGTCATCATTCATATTAGATAGTCTACATAACCTTAAAATATAAAGCATTGGATAGTGTCTTTGTTCATGGCTGTATTCCACAATCGGATAATTAAAGGTTTATTTAAACCATAAAAAACCATACAAACATTTTAACCCCATTATTAGCATCACTTATGTAATTTACATGGTCAGAAGTTGTGGTTAACCTGATTTTTGTACGTTTATTCAAATTTGTATCTGAGAAATGACCTTTTTAATTAGGTAAAATCTTCATCTAGACAACTGTCACTTATTGATTCTGTATTTATGTAAACAAAATGTCGTATCTATATTAATTTGCGTCTTTTATTGGGCTTAGTTACGTTCTTTACAAAGCTATCGATAACTGAAATAGTATAAATATGAAAATGTAAACTTTCACGCTTATTACTTATAATTAAAATAGTTATCTTTTGGATAATTAAATCGAATATTTTCTTTATTTATCTTTTATATAAATTTAAACGCTTCGATCAAAATTCAGTTACCGTTCTCAGTAAATGGTAATAACATAGTTTAAGAGTTATTTAAGATGTTTAAAGAAATTTAGGAAATATGAAAATATGAAGACGCAAATATATGCCTGCTATTAATATAACAGTTTGATAAACGTATAAAGGTAACTATGGAATCTATTTATGAATGCTTTTATCAATTTACCCAAATTTAAACTTATATCATAATTTGATTCAATTTGTTAAATTTATTCTTTGATTATAATATTTTTCACTGTTAGCCTTCGTCCGTTAAAGGATGTTCTTATTTGTAACCTTCATTACAGATTAATAATATTTAATCTATTAAGAATCTAACTATTCTTTATTAAAATTAGACTCCATAGTTAGCTTAATACATTTATAAAACGGTTACATTAATAGCAGCTTATCCTTGTGTTTTCATCTTTTTTATATTTCATACATCAGTTTTACAGTCTCAAGCAATTCTTAAAGTATTACCATTTACTGAGGACTATAACTGTAATTGTTATCGAAACGTTTAAATTTATGTAAAAATTAATAAAGAAAATACACGATTTAATTACCTAAAAGATAAGTATTTTAATTATGAATCAGTATATTTTTGTGGACAAGCAAAGTAACGGTATTTTTAAGGTTTTTTGCCCTCATACAAAGTTAGTTATTTTTGTAGACTAAAAGGTTTAATCAAAGAACACAAGGATAACTTGAAAATTAACCACAGAATCCTGTAATCAAAACGTCAATTTTCATCATATTAAAATACGACCGATGGAAAATGATCGGTATCCTTTTATTATTTTCGTTTTTTCAAATTTTATTTAATTACACTTCAATTTTAGTAGCTTTTGCGGTAATCCCTAAAATTCCGACAAAACTAATAAGAACACGCAAGTTCCGGATCTAGCACGCTTGTACGATTGTCTCTGCTTATTAAGAATGATTAGTGACGACCTAAGGGTTTTGAAAGGTGTATCGTATTCAATCAGTTTCAATTAGCAGTCTAGTCCTCTAATTAGGCGGTAACCTTAGGCTATTCTAATAAAAAAAGAAGTAAAGTTTTGTACCACAATCCCTGTTATTTCCCCATCTTTCTAATTGATATAATTTATAGATGGATTGACTTTGTAAATACTTGGTGTAAAATTAGTCGTTATACAAAATGTAGGAGTAAGTGAGTTGTACAATATGGTTGCTTTTACTGTAGTCTTCAGTAATCTAGAGACCTTTTAATTCATTGCATAATTGAAATAGAACATGATATATGTATAGTAAATAAGGCTTAGATACGTGTCAATGGTACATACGAAGTTTCACATGACAAAACCCATTACCTTAAGTTCTTCTTTCGAGTGTCATAATTGTGTCATTTTATAGTGATGGTCTTTATCTCATGTTAGTCTGTCCGTAGGTAAAAGCTATATAATAGGCCTCTTAGTTTAAGTCGAGCAGAATGAGTTATATGAGGAGTAATACTGGGATTGTGCCACTAAGCAGTCTAAATTTGTCAAACTGGCTGTGTAGTGTCAACTGTAAATAAAGAAAGGTATATCTAGATTAGGTATAGTATCTTCTTACTTACTAAATAACATTTGAGTGAAATACACTTTTCACAACTATAATCAGAACTATAGTAGGTGATTGAGATTCAAAATCTGATGTTTTTCCTGTGACTGTCAGGTTGCGTTAACATTGGGTTTATAAGAAAGACAGAAGCTCGTACACGCATTATGGAACCAGTGGGGAGTTTCTCGTTATGAGATTACTTTGTTTGTTCTGGGTACTACACTATTACATTATTCATATCACCGCATATATCAGATGTACGAACGCTTTGCTTAAAGCATTTAATAATTACATTGTATTCATTATGAATTAAATGGCATTACTTTTATTTTTTGTATAATTGTAATCCTGAATCACCTAGGTTTAGCCTAACTTGCACTCAGAAAGACGCCAGTTTTGTGTATTCGAAACCAGAGGAGAACAGGAGCTAGGAAGATCATTCCAGCGTTTAGAAGCCGTATAGAAGAATATAGATTGCGCCAGTTTGGTTCGAAAAATTGATGATGTGGATGAGCGAACCTAACAACGGTGACCCGAAATGGTATCAAAGATTGTAATTCAGCAGCACAAAAACTGTTGTAAAACTGATAGTACAAGGTAAGAATTAACACTCTTCTTCTACGCTCAAGTGACTGTTTGTCAGATGTTACAGACGGGTATTTATAAGCATAATCGCGGGAATTTGGCAAGTAAACATTTATGCCAAACTTGGTCAAAAGGTTTTGAAATATCTAAATCAACTACAATTGTTTCTCAAATCTTTCTAATGTATTGTTCTAAACTTGCGTTGCAGATCAAATAAGATCACCTGCTCAGCCAGTCTACCTAAAATCTTATTGATGGCCACTAATGAGTTTGTTTAGATTCAAGAAGAAGAAGTAGTTGCTGATTAATGGCCTTTTCCATGTCGAGACCAAAGTTATGGCGGTAGTTAAAGGAGTCGCCTTTTTTTTTGGAAATTTGTTGAACCCTTGCTAACTTTCA
>JARFJB010000480.1:2292500-2305000 GCA_036346205.1 Vesta saturnalis | reverse complement strand
TCTTCATAAAGTTTCTCGATATAAAGCGAAATAAGTGTAGATATTATCAATATTTCGATACAAGCGGGCGGTTTTGGAATTTTTTAATTTAGCATCTTGATCTCTATTAACCTCTACCTGACATTAAGTTTTAAACGTCTGTTTGAAATAGATATATTTGTATTTTTACAACGTTGCCTATTTTCGTAATTAACTTATAAAATATTATAAGTTTTTTGTTATGAACGAATAAGTTCAAGGGTAAATATGTAATTAAAAATTATTATTAATTTTATTAAATACATAATTAAAAAGTTTATCTCGAGTAGGATTTGAACCTACAACCTGTACTTTGCTAGAGTACCGCGCTAATCAACTGCACCATCAAGTTTGAAGCCCCAACCGTTCATAACAAAAAACGTATAATAATTTAATGTTAGTCAAGTTACTTTGGTGTGTGTGAATCCTTGCGATATTGCAGGCTCATATTCCATTAATATAAGTAATTTGATTGTAATCTCATTATATTTAGAATTTACATCAGTTCTACATACATAAAGACAAAATTTACATCGATTGGGGCTTCAACCTTGATGTCGCAGTTGGTTAGCGCGGTACTCTAGCAAAGTACAGGTCGTAGGTTCAAATCATACTCGAGTTAAACTTTTTATTTATGTATTTAATAAAATTAATAATAATTTTTAACTTATAAAATAGATTGCATAACTGGCCTAAAAGAATCGTTATTAAAATTAGTTCATTTCGTTAATCTCCATGTTGTACTGTGCTATTCCACACTACATATTTAGTGTGGAATAAAGCAAGACACAGTATTATATATTTTTGCTTTAAGAAAAAGAGATTTTCATATTGCAAGTTGTTGTATTTACAAGACTTCTGTCAAAGAAAATTACATGAATGAAAAGCCAAATTGCAACTGTGGTTCTAAACAGAAATTAAGCAGTATCAGTTGTCTTCATCGTCCAAGAAATCTTCTTGATTAACTGCCTCCTTCGGTTATTATTAGAGGTGCGACATCGAAAGCATATACACCTTTTTTTGATTTCTGAGTATTCCAAAATTAGTTTTTCGCAATGTTCCATGTAATCATGCCTGTGGGTTTTACTAGCTCTTTGAAATGTCTCATTCCAAGTCCGAATTCACCATTTGAAGATCCATTTGGTTTAATTATTTCTTGATCGTAGATTTTCTTATGTTTTCTGACCAAACCATTTCAAAGCCGCTGTACTGGCAGTAATATGGCGGTAAACGTAAAACTTTGTGACCCATTGCTTCTGCATCACAGATCAAATAATACTTTTTATAGAAATATAACTTCCCATATTTGGTAGTTCATAAGTTCCCCTTGAGTATTGATATGTTTAGACTTGGTCCACTCTAGTAATTTTGTTTTAGACTAACTGGACCAAGGAACTGGTTCCACCAATCGTGAACGGTAAGTGGCGTTATCCATGATATTAAACTGGGTTGCTATAGGTTGGGTTTTGAACCATCTTTCAAAGTTCTCGCAGTTCATATTATCATGGTAGTCGCCGGTTTTTTGATTACTTTAGAAAACTAGCCCTGCGACGTCAACAAAACCGTCGTCTCCTCTTGTATGCACCATGATATATTTTGAACCCTCGCCTGTTTTCTTGCACTGAGTTAATGCAATATTAACTTACCATGATTTTTTCATCGGACCTTTGCTGAAAATCCACGTTTCGTCCAATACCTTTGGTGTAAATAAGTTAAAATATTTTTCTTCGAAATATTTTTTATGATCTCTTGGATCGTACAGTAGGAAGCAGTAGGAAGAAATTTTATATTATTAGTTTTTTAAACCGAAAACCAACTTTATGTATTCAGTTAATAATGTTTTTTTTTTTGCAACATTGTGCATCAAGCATTTCTTCTGGAAACCTCTCACGAATTGTTTCTACCGATACTACCGTAAACTATTTCGAATAACGGAAGGGTGTGCATCTAGTTTTTATTTCAGTAAAATTTTCAGAGAGAATTCTATTAAATCTGCCGTCAAAGAAAGTCTTCATTTTTTTGTTCTCTAGATTGATTTTATTGATATTGATATTATCTGTAGTTAGTTCAGCTGCGGACTTATTTAGATTTTTGAAAAGGTCTATCGGCTTTCGAGAAAAGCGTTAACTTTCCGTATGAACATCTTTTGGCCATATTTCTGTTTTGTGACCAGTTTGCAACAGCAATCTGGGGCCAACAATTATGTTTTGTCTAGTTTGATGGCCGTAAAATAACAAAAGGTACAAAAAGTACTTGGGGTATTTCTCAGACTATATCAACGTACATATGAATACGTGAAATGTTCGTGACATTTCAGAATTATTTTAGCAAATTCAGTTTCCACGTCACTTAATATTATCTAATTTACGACGTGCCCAAATCTAGTAACTTGCTGTTTCATCATTTTATATTTAAGCATTTTTTAGACTATATTATTAAACAGTTTTAAAATGACAACATCCAGAACACCCTCACCACAAATAGGAGGCTAACAATGAAAATAGGCAATCAAGAAACCAAATTAAGGAAAAGTCGATTTCATTTTAATACGAGTGTAATGTTGTGAAAGGTGTTATTAATATGTAAGTGGTAAAGCATTGACTTCGAGATAATTTTGTTTGGTATTTAAGTGGATGCGCTTCAGACGCTTGTTAAATCTTGCTAAAATACCTACTAATAAATTATCATTAAACTCATTGATTTCAGTAATAATAAAGCCGATCAGAATTATTTAAATATCCTTGGGCATCGTTTTATCATTGACAAAGACGGTGTTAAAACCTGACTAGTCGTATATTAAAAGATGTCTTGCTGCTAATAGCTACTTATGTTTTACAACCGTTAAAAAATGGTCATAAATATTTTGCGATGACGTGTCGTTAAATTAGGCCCCAATTTATGACCAAAGAACATACATTAGGGAAATGCAGTTTTGAGTTCTGTAGTGATTTTTTGTAATATGAAAGATGGTAGAGGAACTAAAACTGCATTTACTAAAATGATTTAAGGCACAATATTTTGCGAATCGCATGCCACAGAGTAAAAATAATGCACCTATGTAGTTGAGTTTTTAATAACTGATTTTGTTTAAGGCTATATTTTTACTTTAATTACAAGTCACCCTCTTCTTCAAACTCTTATATAAAAAATATGCAGGAATATACATGGAAAATACTGTGTTAAACATAATTTTTCAATTTTAAACTCTAAAAGCGTGGAAGACTTATAAATAATCCTTTAGTGGGCTTTGACATTAAAACAAAAACCGCCCAAGATGGATTCCGCAATTCTAAGATGCAAATGAGCTGTAAAAGATCGTGAAGCTTAGAATGGTAGATGTTCAAAAAAGTATTTAAGGAAATTTAATTATCAGTGTTAAAGAATTTATTTGGTCTACTTTAAAACCTAACGGTAAGATGGATAATTATAAGGGTGCTGCTAATAGCTAATGTAATTAGTGACAGCCTTTATTAATTGATCAAAAATTCTCCAGGTGGCTTCTGTGTCCCCACAAAATATATTATCAAAAGTTATAATTTTAGTTCCTATTAAATCACCAATCAAATTGAATCAAAATTTTATAATTACAAAAGGCACTATAATTATACGTCAGTTTAAAGCTACGAATTTATGGCAGAAATGCAATTATTTGATGCGTTTATTAGCACAATCGCTACAGCTTTTCTGTTGCTTAAAAGAAATGAACCCTTCAATAGGAATGCTTTAAATTTAAAAGGTTAAGAATTATTGGCTTTAAAAATTAATAATACAGTAATATTAAATCGAAATCTTCGTGGCGCTGTTGTGACAAATAGTCTTATGTTTTTAACAAAAACGGTCAGATTAGTTGTAACAGAGCAGCCAATCTGAAAATGTTTTTATTACAATACCCTTTAGTTATGGCGACATTCCTACTGTTGAAAATAGATTCACACAGACTTGGACCCTTTAATGCGTAACAATGACAGGTGTGTTAAAATAGCCGCGACTTTTTTTTTATTAAAGATATTTGGACTTGTGTATAAGTAGGCGCTGATTAGGCGCCGTTGAAATTAAATTTGGTACCCCAATAGGAAATAATTTTCTATAAACACGGCTAACGTCACGGAGCCGCAAACTTTTTGAACAAATCATTCTTTCCTTATTCAGTAATCAGGCGCCAATTAAGTGCCACTTTGCGCTGTGAACATAAAATTTTTCCTTTTGCTCGAATTCCGTGCTAATTTCGCTTCGTTAAAATAAAATTTTGCGCCCTTATATGAAGTGAGTAATTGTAGAATTACATTAACGCGTCTAACTGCACAGCTGTAAACAAGTTGTTATCAAAATTACCCGGGTTTCCGAATTCTGTCACAGACATCAGGTAGGGGAAACTGTTGTACCTTGGATCATTTTTACAAGATTTGAAGGAAAGGACCTCTTTAAATATTTTAAATAGTTTGAATTTTTACCAAGTATTGGTCATCCATTTGACTAGCTGATAGCACATCTTAAACTGTGTTTGACGAAAAATTAGGTTTTGTGTTAACTTTTTATGGAGTAATTACATTTGATCCAAGGTACATGACCATAATGTACCTTAGATCGTTAACTAATGAACCTTGGATCACTAACCTCATGTATCTAGGATAAATAAAGTATAAACTATTTGTAAATAAACAACACCAAGAAAAGCTTATTTATTGTTATAATATAAATAATATTAAAAATAACAAAAAAAGAAATTTATTATTTCACATTGTAATGGGAAAAGTTCACATAAAGCAATAGCTGCCCTGTTACTATTGCTGATCCTGTTACGCTTACTGGCTTAGGAAGTTTAACAATTATGTCTTCTTCAGCAACATCAAAGATTTCTTCTGATTCAATAGCAAATTTGCTGCTTTGTCCAATTCTTTTATAAAACTGAATCTGATATTCGAATCCGTTAACGTCTTTGGAATTTATTTTTCCTACGTAATACTCTGCTGGTCCCTTTTTCTTTGGAAATTTGACCAACACGTATTCCTCTACTTCAAAAATAGGGCTTTCAAATTCTATTTCTTCCTGCGACTCAGATATTTCACGGTTGATTATCTCCAATACGTCATTTTCATCATCCTCATCTTCCAAAAAGTCCGTTATGTCATCAGCATCACTTTCAGATTCATTCTCAAATAAAAGCAGACTTTTTTTTTCTTTATTTCTGCATTTTTCTCCGCATTTGACAATTTACATTACTTTTTGTTAGGGTTTTTATTAGCTTTAGCTTGTCTGATTTCTTCTTTTTCCGGCGTATCTGCAGCAATTCGAGTTCTACCTGGCTTTCTTCCCTTTTTGATAGTCTTTCGAGGCACAGCTTTAGGAAACGGTTGTATTTGTTCTGACCTGACAATAGTACCGGATGCAGCTACCGAAGTGGAAGGAGTCATATCAAGTTGTACTTCGTTAATTGAAGTTGTTTCACCTGCCCCGACAGCAACTGACTCATTATTCTCCACTGGAGCCGGACTATCAGTAACATACGATGCTAAAAAATCATCGTCACTAAAAACTGTTCGCTCCAAAGGAAAAATTCCAGCCTTTTTAAAACCACTAACGATGTTACTTGTTGTGAATGCTCCAATAGCTTCAGCCACGCAGTAAATGTCAAAATGTTTCCCAGGATTATTACTAAGTCAGGAATCAACTGCTTGGTTGTAATAATTCTTGAAAGGAAAATAAACAGCCATATCAAGTGGCTGTAACTTATGTGACGTGTGTGGAGGGAAGGTTAATATCACAATAACTGCTTCGGATGCCCGGTCCACAGCTTCTACTGACAAATGTGTTTCGTGGTTGTCTATTATCAGTAACACTCGCTCTTCTTTTGAAGGTTTAGTATGCTTTATAATGTGGTCTAAAAATTTTAGATAAAGCTCTTCGGTTGACCAGCGAGATGGGTTGGCACCGCCAATGGTACCTGGTGGTGCCCCTTACGCATGAAATCCTTGAAATTTACTCGCGGGAAAATAAGCATTGGAGGGATGTGATTGCCGATAGCGTTTATACAGCCATTCATAGTTATCAACTGGCCGCGTTCGCCAGAAGTCACAGCACCTTTAGGTGCGACGATCTTTGAAGCATTTTGTACAGTCGTTAAACCTGTTTCATCCTAATTCCATATGCTTTCCGTCGGAAATGGACCTAAACGCCTATGAGCATCTTCTAAATTATCAAAAAACAAGGAAACGTTGAAGCTGGTTGCTCGCGAAAGACTGTTTTTTTCTGGTTTTCTAATTGCTGAGGTGTTATAAAGTCTCCGCAATAACAAACGCATCCATTCCTCTCCAGCAATTTTTTTTTTAAGTGCATAATTATCGTACAAGAAAAGATTAATTTATTCATAAGGCAACGACGTTAGCTTTGTCAATGTAATTATTGCATTAACTTAATTACTAAGAAGGCACAAACTTATTTTAGCGACACAAAACCGCCTAATTGGTGCCTAGTTACTGCATAAAAAAATGATTTGTGCAAAAAGTTCACGGCTATGAAGTTAGTTGTGTTGGTGCAATTTTTACAATAAATTGTGTCCAATAGAAGCGCAAAATTTAATTTAGAAGGGCATAATAGATACCTAATTACCGTGTCGATGTAGCTTTTGCAATAATTTTTTTGGGCGCAAATTTTATTTTAGCGGCGCCAAACAGAGCATAATTGGTGTTTAGTTACTGGATAATAAAAAATTGATTTATGCAAAAGTTTACGGCTTTGAATTTAACCGCATCGAACATTAACTTGTTACCTATACGGGTGCCAAATTTAACCTTAACGAAGTAAAACATCGCATAATGGGTGCCTAGTTATCGCGCAACAAAAGATTAATTTATATCCAAGGTTACGTAGTTAACCTTTCCGTTGTAATTTTTGCCATAACTTATTTCCTGTGGGAGCGCAAAATTTTATTTTAGCCGTGCAAAAGGGCGCATAATTGACACCTAATTATCGCACAAGAAAAAAATGATTTATGTAAAAGTTTACGGCTGTGAGGTTAGTCATGCCTAGTAATTTTACAACTTCTTTCCTATACGGGAAAATTTTATTTTAACGGTCAAAATAGCACATAATGGATACTAATTATTGTGTAAGAGAGCATTCATTTATTCATAAGGTAATGAAGTTAACCTTGTCAATGTAATTTTTGAAATAATAATTTTTGTTTTGGGGGTGTCTGTGGAACTAATTACAACGTAAGAAAAAGTTGATTCATGCAAAAGTTAGTCGTGTTGATGCAATTTTTACAATAATTTCTTTCCTATAGAGGTGCAAAATTTAATTTTAACAGCGTATAATAAGTGCATAATTATGGCGCAAGAAAAGAGTAATTTGTATATAACGATATGAAGTTAGGCTTATAGATGTAACTTTCGCAACAACTTATTTCCTTTGAGAGAGCAAAATTTTATTTTAGCGGGACAATAGGTACAGCACACGATTTGTGCCTATAGTTACTGCACACAGAAAAATTGTTTTATGCAAAAGTTTCCGGCTATGAATTTAACCGCATAGTGCAATAACTTGTTACCTATAGGGGTACCGAATTTAACGACGTAAAACGTCGCCTAATAGGTGCCTAGTAATCGCGCAACAAGAGATTAATTTATTTTCAAGGTTATGTAGTTAACCTTGCCGATGTAATTTTGGCCATAACTTATTTCCTATTGGAGCGCAAAATTTTATTTGAGTCGTGCAAAAGGGCGCATAATTGACACCTAATTATCGCACAAGAAAAAATTGATTTATATAAAGGTTTACGGCTGTGAAGTTAGCCATGCCAGTGCAATTTTACAATAACTTCTTTCCTATAGGGCAAATATTATTTTAAGGGTAAAAACAGCACATAATGGATACTAATTATTCTGTAAGAGAGGATTAATTTATTAATAAGATAATGAAGCTAACCTTGTCAATGTAATTTTTGAAACAGCTAACCCATTTCTTGTAAAGGCGCAAAATTTTTGTTTTAAGGGTGTTTAAGTTGGACCTGATTAAGAAAAAGTTGACTTATGCAAAAGTTAGTCGTGTTAATGTAATTTTTACAATAATTTCTTTCTTATAGGGGCGCAAAATTTAATTTTAACAGCGTATAATAAGTGCCTAATAATGGTGCAAGAAAAGAGTAATGCGTTTGTGAAGATATGATGTAGCTTTCGCAACAACTTATTTTCGTTGCGAGAGCAAAATTTTATTTCTGCACCCAGAAAAATTGATTTGTGTAAAAGCTCACTGCTATGAAGTTGGTCGCTCGTACAATAACTTGTTTCCTATAGGGGCGCAAAATTTAACCTTAACGGTGTACAACAGCGCATAATGGCTTTAAAGTTAATCTTGCTGAGGTAATTTTTTCACTAACGTATTTCCTATGGGGGCGCAAAGTTGTATTTTAGCGGTGTAAAACGGCACTTAATTAGCGCCTAATTACCCCATAAGAAAAATTGATTTATGTGGAAGTTCACGGTTGCCTAGTTATCTTTTACATAAGAAAAAATTGATTTGTGCAAAAGTTTACGACTGTGAAATTAGTCGCGTCGTACAATAACTTGGTTCTTTATAGGGGCGTAAATTTTAACCTTAGCGGCGAAAATAGCGCATAATGGATACCTAATTATTGTTATTTATTCCTAAGGCTATGAAGTTAACTTATTTCCCATGGGGGGGTGTAAAGTTTAATATTAGTGGTGTACAATAGGCCTAATTATTGCTTAAGAAAAAACTGATTTATACAGAAGTTCACGGCTGTGAAGTGAACCATGTCAATGTAATTGCACAATAGTTTCTTCCCCACAAGGGCGCAAAATTTTATCTTAAGAGGGCAAAACAGCCTGATTATCGCGCAAAAATAAATTCATTCATTCATAAGATTGTGAAGTTAACTTTGTCGATGGAATTTTTGGAATAATTTATTATATATGGAGGCTCAAATTTTTATTATTCTTTTTGTTTTTTCATTGCGCCCAATTACTGCCTAAGAAAAACTTGCAAAATTCACAACTGTGAAGTTTGTCATGTCAGTGTAATTTCACAATAACTCCATTCCTATAAGGACACAAAATTTTATTTCAATGGGGCGAAATGGGGGCTAATCACTGAATAATAAAATAATGATTCACCTAAAAGTTAGCCACTCCCTAAAGTTAGTCGTATTTATAGAATCTTTGGCACAACTTGTTTCCTATTGGAGCGCAAAATGTAATTAAACGGCGCTTAATTAAACACAGGTTTACATCACATTATTCAAAACGACCCGACGACTTTCACACACCTAGCAATGACAATCCTTAAAATCCTCGTTTATGAAGGTTTCTCCTACTCAATGGGCATGAAACTTAACTTCTAATACAATTGCAAATACGAATCATATTGTAAAGGAATCTGTAGGTTATATCCTCATTTCTTCCGTCCTTTCAGTAATTGACGCCGAGCGATCATAGCGTTCAAAATAATGTAGCGTCCCCCAGGTGGATAGGCTGATGAGGTAAGTGTTGCATCAGATGGGGGCAGGAAAAAAAATTACACTACTCAAATTAAAATCAACGAGCTTTGCGCAATGGTGGTTCAGCTCGTTAATATACTATTGTGGGAAAGAACCTCCAATAAAACCCACTTTATTTATAAATAAGTAATTGCACAATAAATCAAATAACATAAAAAAACACAGAAAAAGGGTTAAATATACAACAAAACACCATTAAAGCAGGTTAAAGTGCGTAAAAAATTATAACATTAAGAGAAAATTAATAAAATGCAGTTTAGTTACCCAGAAACACAATAATAAAGAAAAAGAAACCCAATGTAGTCACACCCACAATTGTGTCATAAATAATCAAAATAGAAATCATAATACCAAACATGTGGCCCTTTAAAACTAATCATGCCTGTCTTTAAGTAAATAAGCACATGAAACAATAAAGCAAATTACGGTACATATAAAATAAAACAACAGTAGAATTTCACAGGTGATAATAAGGTAAAGGCAAGGACAAGAGGAAATAAACAAGGAATTTACACGTACACAATTATTTAGTTACCTCTAAAGCACAAAATACATATGAAAAATTACAACCAATTGCATATAAAGAGAAATTAGTTCGCAAGCAAACAATTCTACCTAACAACTGACAAAAAAATCTCATTAAAACAAAGCCTTACAAGGGTAAGTTATAAATAGATCACAACATCGTAACCGATATATAAATTTGAGGGCGTTAGAAAAATACAGAACTGCTTTCTCAGGTTACATTCATCTATACAACAATAAAAGCAATAAAACTAAAATTCGAGGTGGTTAATGGTTAACTGGTCCACCTCTACACAAATATTAATATAACCAACAACCAACAATACTAATTCACACCAATACCAGAGTGAGAGAGCCCTGTACTGTCTTTTGTTTTAGCAGATTTCAGCTTAAGCAGCCCGCGTGCAAATAAGATACCTTTGCAAGGCAATGCTCGATTTTTAATAGGTTATATAGGCATGTAGAATCATTTACCGTCTGCCTTAATTTATATAAAAATACCTACTTACATTTGAATACATATTCCTTTAATTGAACACAGACACAAATCGGTAACATACGCCGTTTAACTTCAAAAAGAGTGACGGTTATTTATAGATTGATATTTGAAAAACACATTAAAACGCACGAAAGAAAAGACTAATTAGCGTTGGCTAATCCAAAAGAAAATGTACACGCACGAAATATTTTAAAGGCAAACTGTTTTCAATGAAGTTATTTAATTCACTCAAAACCGATCTGGCTCGATTGACACTCTTAACTCCCGATTTCAAAACTAACTATATTTACTCCCGCAATCAACCCCTTCTTTCAAAAGTAATGAAAAGAACAAGAAACATTAATTTACATTGGAGCAGTTTCATATTAATTATTGCAAGACATCTTAATTTTGAAAATATGCATTCGTCCGTAACAAACCCTACATTTACGTCTCGGGTTCCAACGTACCAAACAATGATCCCTTTAGATTTACGCTAGTCTAACCTCAAAGCACATGTTTTTCAACCCTCCGCCAAATATTAGTTATAAACAATCCCACATTCCTTACATAAAATATATACATAAAATTTTTAAAACATTAGCAAATTACGACGTATGAGGGGAGATTTTTAAGTTATCTAGCTAGCTATGAAGAAAAACAGATATATGAAAACAAAAAATGTATTTTTCTACATAACTTCCTCCTACATTAACACATTTAGCCCAACGTGTCTCCAGTTGTCCTATACCTTCAGCATTCATTTGTTAGGTCCTCAAAGTAATCCTGTTGAAGAGCTTCATCCGACTCAAATTGTTTACCCCGTAAATGTTTTTTTAAATGTCTGAATAATGAAAAGTCGCATGGTGGCTCTACGGAGGGTGGGAAATCTCTACAAAGCCACACTCATTCAAAATGCCCTGCATGATGCGCGCCTTGTGAACGCGGCAGTTGTCATGAAGCAGCAATGTCTTTTCACGATGCGAGTTCGCCGTTTTCGCAAGAGAGTCGTTTTTAAGTTCTTAATTGTGTTTCCATAAGCTTCGGCGTTTATTGTACGCCCTCTTTCCATGTATTCCGCTAACAAAACGCCCTCAGAAAACAGTTATCATCAACTTTTTTCCCGAAAATTGTGTCTTTGCTTTCTTCGGCGGTGGGGAGCCTTTGTGAACCCACTGCATCGATTCTTGCGCCAAAGCCGCGAAATTGTCTCGGCAAATTTGTTCCCTGCATTGTTTTTGCTCTGGTGTGAGCAACTTTGGAATCCAGCGTGCAGACATTTTTGTCATCCCTAAGTCGTCATGCAAAATTTTTAATACAGTTGTTTCTGATATGTTGAGTTCCTTGGAAACCACGGAAACCTTTGTTCGGCGGTCTTGCAGCACCAATTGCTCTGCGAACAATTTCCCCCGTTCTTGCTTCCACTGGCCGGCCAGTTGTTGGATCGTCTTCAATTGAATCCCTCCCCCAACCAAACTGTATTGACCAAAATTCAACTTGGTAATATGATGGCCCATCATTTCCATACACTGTAGTCATCCTCTCGAAAATGATTTTTGGGCCATTCTCTTTCTTTGTCAAAAACTTAGTGACACTTCGATACTCCAGTTTCATTTCGCTCATGTTACTGCACTAATTGCCGTGCACCTAGCAACCCGTTTTCATAGCTAGGTAGATAATTTAAAAATCTCCTTCGTATTATCAAGATATTAAAAATCCGCCAATTATTTTTTCTATCGCGGTAACCATGGCGATTTAACAAACGTTTATTACAATAATAAAATTTTCGCGGTTCGCTACCTACAAGAAGGTAAAACTTTAATTTTAAATGTACAGCTTTTGGTAAAGACATTTGTGCATCTGTGTATACACAAAATACTATAGAGGAACATGTCCTGTAATAACAACTTAATTAAGAATAAGGGAAAGGATAAAAACAGACAGTAGCTAACATTTATCACTTAC